>VXBT01014004.1:0-16940 GCA_013400235.1 Oriolus oriolus
CCTCTGGGGTGTCCATCTCACCTACTGGGGGTGCCCTTGGGGCTGAACATCCTCCCAGGAGAGAGCGAAGGCCCTTCCCAGGGCAGGGATGGAGCCCCTGGCTGGATGGGGGAACTTCCCTGCTATCCCTGTTCCTTTGTATGTCCAGAGGAGTGTGAGGCTGGTCATCATTTTTATCCTCATAGAAAGGTGGAAAAAAGCCCCAGTTTATCATCTACCTGACTGAACAAAAGGTGGTCAAAGAAAGGAGGATGGCCAAGTCTGTTTAAAAATAATAAAACAGAACCAAAATGTAATATTTCAAGAAAGCTCTGTCAGTGATTGAAAGTGGAAATGTGGCTTGGACTGAATCTGTGAGGTCATGAGTGGATGGAGACACAAGATGGATGTTTCTCGAAGTCACTGCTGCTTGAAACCCTCACTAATTGCAAACTATCAAGGAAGCTTTTAACAATTAATTTATATCAGTTAAAAATATAAGCAAAAATAATATAGTATAATATAATACAGTACAATGTAATTAATATAATATAATCAAAGTAAAGTCCTGGATTTTATCTTCCTGCAATTTTTTCTTTCACAATAGCAGGCTTGGTCTAAGGTGATGACCGTAGTATTGGGTCAGTCCTATTTTTATTCTTTTACTGCAGTGAATTGAGTTTATTCTGTTTCAAGCAAACACTGGGAGCTCTGAAGGCCCTGGGCTTTGTGACCCCACCACCCCCAGCTCCACGGGCCTGGTGCTGCCTTTGGAAGAGCTGGGGTCAGGGTGGGCAGCTGGCAGCTCATGGTGGCACAGAGCCCTCGCTGTTCTCCTCCCCCATTAACTCCTGGGTGGTTCCTGCACCTCAGTGAGTGCTCAGTAATGGGAGATTTTAAAAGGTGAAGAGAATTCTTAGGAGCACAGCAAAACCCCCTTCCTTGAAGGCAGCCAGGAAGGAGAGAGATGCCTGCTTGCCTTGGGGAAGATGACAACTAAGAGACAACCTGACAAAGCTGTGCGTGTTTTTGAACACTCCAGAAAAGGTAGATCAGAGGCTTCTTTCTTCCTTTTGCAAGGAAAAAAGAGACAGTCAACAAAATTAAAAAGCAGCAAATTAAAAGCCAGTAAAAGGCAGGATGTTTTCCTGCATGATGGGCAGCGTGTGATGGGAGCGAGACACCAAGAGCTGGGTGCTCTGAGGGGCTGGGAGGGGACTCAGCTGGAGCACGGTGACAGAGGGTGATGAGGGCTGGATTCACAGGATCACACACTGCCTTGGGTTGGGAGGGTCCTTAGAGATCACCCAGTGCCACCCCTGCCATGGGCAGGGACACCTCCCACCATCCCAGGCTGCTCCCAGCCCCATCCAGCCTGGCCTTGGGCACTGCCAGGGATCCAGGGGCAGCCACAGCTGCTCTGGGCACCCTGTGCCAGGGCCTCCCCACCCTCCCAGGGAACAATTCCGTCCCAATATCCCATCCATCCCTGCCCTCTGGCAGTGGGAAGCCATTCCCTGTGTCCTGTCCCTCCATTCCTTGTCCCAGGTCCCTCTCCTGCTCTCCTGGAGCCCCTTTAGGCCCTGGAAGGGGCTCTGAGCTCTCCCTGGAGCCTTCTCTTCTGCAGGTGAGCACCCCCAGCTCTCCCAGCCTGGCCCCAGGGCAGAGGGGCTCCAGCCCTGGGAGCAGCTCCGTGGCCTCCTCTGGACTTACTCCAACAGGTCCATGGCTTGTGTTGGGACCCTCAGTGCTGGACACGGTCTGACCCCGTCCTGTGGGTGAGCACCTGGCAGGGATCAGTTCCTTGCTGATGTCCACTGGAGACTTGCTTGAAGCTTCTTCTGAAGCCCCTTGTGCCCGTGGTGGCGCAGGCTGGGTGTCCTGTGTGGTGTGACAGTGCCAGAGGGCTGGTGGGACAGGAGGGCAGCGTGGGAGCAGTGCTAGGAGCTGTGGGCCCTGGACAGAGCACTGGGAGTCTCCATAAGACTATTGGAGCACTAACTACTTCCCAATAATTAATGTCAGCGTTCAGATGGTGGGCTCTGGATCCTGACAAGAAATAATTGAAAAACCAAATGTGCAATTATGTCTGACAAGCAGCGTGTGCTTTTCTTGGTCACCAGAGCCTTGTGTAGTCATGTGTTAGACACGGTTTTATATAATTATTATTGTTTATATGGCGGGTGTCAGAGGAAGGAGGAATTTCAGTTTCAAGTCCTCTGTTGGCTATTTATTTTAAAGTCATTAGATTTGTTTTCAGACTTAACTACACTTAATGTGCGAGACTCCTGCTGAATAAATCAGCCCCTGATATAGGAGCTGCATCTGTTTGCGGAGGGAACGGAGCCAGCTGGAAGCTCAGCCCCGTCTGCACCAGGGCTGTCACCAGCCAGGAGCCCGCTCGCAGCACAGATGTAGCTGTGGAAAAGCTCTGCTCCCAGAACGGGGAAATCCAGGCCTGATGGGAGCTGCTGGCAGGGCAGGGAGGGCTCTCGCTCAGCGCGGCATTGCAGCACTGGGCTGCGGCTCCCAGGAGGGGCAGGGGAGGGACAGATCCAGCAGAGGGGCTCTGGGTGCTGGCCCGGGTGGGAGCAGAGCAGGAGTTCCCAGGGGTGCTCTGGGCTGGGCCTGGAGGTTCCCCAGCTCTGACGTGGTGTGGTTTTCCTGGGTACTCCAGACCAAGCCGTGGTGCCTCAGGGGTCTGAGTGTCTCAGTCTGTGCCACAGAAGATGAGACTTCCATGGAATCACAGAATCCCCTGAGCTGGGAGGGACCCACCAGGATCATGCAGTCCAATCCTGGCCCTGCACAGGCACCCCAACAACCCCACCCTGGGCATCCCTGGCAGCGCTGCCCAAACGCTCCTGGAGCTCTGGCAGCCTTGGGGCCGTGCCCATTCCCTGGGGAGCCTGGGCAGGACAAGCTGTTGAGAAGTGGTTGCACCCCCTTTGCTCCTTCTCAGTTCACCTTTCTCCCGCCTCCCTGGTGGCACCTTCCCCTCTCCTCCCCACGTTCCTTTCTCTGTCCCTTGTGGACATGTCCCCCTCCAGCAACTCCTGTTACCCAAGGGAGGGTCTGCCCTGGGATGGCACCAGCTCTTCTTCAGGCTCCTCTTCCAGCTCACCAGGTCCCCAGCACTGGGGAAGGACAATTTCTGAGGCTGTGGTCCTCTGAAGCTCGGGAGAGGGCTCTACACCCTGTGGAGGGACAGGCCTAGGACTGGGTATTTCCAGGAAGCAAAACTATTTGAATTGCCTCCCCTTTCTATAAGAAGCAACCTGTGGGATTTTCAGTCCTAGAGTGTGAAGAAGCTTCTGACTCACCCTGCATCAGAAAAAGAGAAAACTCTTACTAATTAGGCAAGGAATCTAATAAGCCTTGGTGCTCACTGAAGGGCTCTCACCAGCAGCCATGTTCAAAAAGAAACAAACCAACCAACCAGCACAAAACCCACCAAAAGCCCCCTCTGGCTGGTTTAGCAGTGGATAGTTCAGTTCTGTACCACAACCAGCACAGGAGCTGTGGGGAACCCGGGCAGGTTTCCTTGAAACCCAAAAGAAGGTCAAATGTCCACGTACAAGGAGATGACAGTGCTCAGACACATCCCAGCTCCGAGGGACAGGAATATTTTGTGTGTGAATCACACTGGTTTGCCAAATGCCGGAGTCGTGGGGAGCTTTGGATGGTGTGAGGTGGAGAAACGTCCCTTTCTGGAGCCGTAAAGTACCGAGACGTGGCAGCTCTGAAGCCTTCAGGAAAGCTGAGCTACCAGGAAATCCTTGGGTCACCCCCGCGCTCCTCATGGTGTGCTGGGGACCTGTGGCCACTTCAGTTCTCACCCCCTCAGTCATTTCTCAGTCAGGCAACACAGAGCTCTTTCACTGATATAAATAAACCCTTAATCTATTCTCTTTGTTTTTCCCTGAATTTCTTTGTCTCTGTTGACATTTCCACGCTTGAAAATTTAAAGACGCTGGCAGCTATTCCATTATCATCTTAAATTCAGTTTTTAACCTGCATCATTTGTGTGTCGCATTTTTTATCTGACTGAATTCTTTTGCTTTTGGCAAAGAGTGCGCGGTTGTTTTTTGTTGGATAAGCCAAATTTTTTTTATATTTGGTTAGACTTTCCTCTTCAAACCATCCTCAAGATATTCCTAATAAGGACTGAAGGGAATTTGCTTTGCTAATACCTTAGGAATTCTTTGTGGCTCTTGACTATTGTTCTGGTTTGTATTTTAATGTTTAATTTCCAGAGGAGAGGCAGCCTGATTTGGTCCTGGAGTTTACCTTCTCTGAAGGATTCGGAGCTGCCGAGTGTCCCTTGAGGAATGAACGCACGATTAAATTCCTCTTGGACTTCCTGAAGCAGAGTTTGCTGTGAGGAAAGGTTGTGTGTTTTACTAGACCCAGATAGCTGGAAAAATTAAGTATTCTGCTTTGTTTGTTTGTTTTCCCTAGGTTTTAGCAGTGACACCACACACACCACCGAGTGCTGCATTATGTATTTTGGGGTTTTTGAAAGCTGTTACCTCTGTTTTTGAGAGCTGGCTGCCCTCAGAGGCAGGGGGTGAACTTCCCTGAGGCATCTCTCTTCTGCAAAACCTTCACGTCCTTTAAATTTATGAACTCCTTAGTAATATTGGTATTTATTGAGCAAATTTTTTCCAGGAAAACCTGAATGGCAGCTACTGTCACTCTTCTGCTCTCCTGCTGATGGAGGAGGGAGTTCTCATTCCCCAAAATCATGTCAGGACATAAGTGAACAGGTTTTTCCTGTAACCTTTCAGATGTTAAATGCAACTTTGGTAGTTCAGAGTGGCATTGTGTTAAGTTGTGAAGAGAACTGAATCCTTCTGGTGGAACATGGATGACCATGAACCCCTCTGTGACCAAGAGAAAACCTGGGGTTCAGGCCCGTGCAGCAGCACGTGCTGCCATCGTGCAGCTCTTCTTAAGGCTCCTCTTCCAGCTCACCAGGTCCCCAGCACTGGGGAAGGACAATTTCTGAGGTTGTGGTCCTCTGAAGCTCAGGAGGGGGTTCTACACCGTGTGGAGGGACAGGCCTAGGACCGTACACTTGGGTACGGTCAATACACCGATACACTCGGGTATCCTGCTTGGGTATCCGTGCTCTGGGATGTGGACAGGCTCCCAAACGGAAAGAGACAAGGGTCAGAGGGGATATTCTGGTGTGCCCACAGCGTACGTTAAGGAAGCGTTTGCTTTGCTTCATTCGAGAGACAGCAGAGGGGTTTTCTCCTGTGGAGGGGAGATTCCCAGTGAGAGAATCTCTTTTCCAGCAGATGCCCAATGACCAGAGGCAGCAGTGCTGGAAGTACAGTGCCTGTTTGGAATGTAATCCCTCAGAGGAGGAACCCAGGATAGACTGGTTCACACCACTGGTGGTTCACATGTGAGCACCAGGACATCCCCTCTGAAGAATGCAGGCTCAGGCTGCAGAGGGGCTTGGGCAGAGGCTCTGTGAGTGGGGGTTGAGCCCCTTGGAGAGGAGCAGCTCTGGACACTGTGACACAGGGGCTTGGGGTGGTGTCTCTGCCTTTCATGGTGTGAGGGAACGTCTGAAGCTGGGGCTGGAGCTGAGGAGCAAAGAGCTCAATCGTAACACTGGGAAAACAGCTCCTGCTTTTCTCTCCTTTAACCCTGCACTTGAAAATCTTCTTGCTTGGTGATGTCTGCAGGAGATGTCCCCAGTGAAGGACACCAGGCAGTTCCTCTGCTTCCTGATCTTCTCCACCTCCTCCTGGTGTAAGGCACGGGGCCCACCCCCCTGGGCTGCCCCAGGGAGCAGATGAGAGCCATGGGGAGGGTGGGAAGGCCACCACAGCTAATTTATCAGACAAGCAGATTTGCAACTTACATCCTTCTTTTGCTTGTCTCTGCTTTCATCATCTCCATGTAAAATGGGAGTTCATTTACATCTGTTCTGTCTATTCCACTTCCCATAACTCCAGTCCTGACAGGAACCTTCTGGTTCTTGTAAAACCATGGCAGACGTCTGTAAATTGAGCCCAGTTTCAGCCTCCCCCATTTTTTGCTTCCTTTGCTTTCTGACAGCTGAGGCCTCTTGATTTAGCCTGGGATGAGCCAGCTGCACGCTGGTTTCCAGAAGACAAGCTGGGACATGCCCCTGGTGCTGGTGTCCTGCTGGGCTCTGCGGAGCTGCCCGTTGCTTGGTCCCCGTGAGTGTTTGTGATCCTCGCTGAACCTCTTTGGTGCTGCCTTCCAAGGACTGCCCAAAGTGTGTTTCAGTTTTACCCTAACTGGGCACACCCCATCCTCTGCCAAGGGATGTCACCAGGAATCACAGAATGGCTTGGGTTGGGGGGACCTTGAAGGTCCATCCTGCTCCACCCCCTGCCATGAGCAGGACACCTTCCCCCAGACCAGGCTGTGGAGAGCCCTGTGCAACTTGGCCATCACCAGTATCATCAAGGCACCGATGATCTCTGGTTTGCCAGCTTGAGTGTTGTTTAGAAAAAACCAAAAGATGCTCCACAGTCGCTGCTGGGGCGGGAGAGCTGTTTGTAGGTGTTGGTTCAGAGTGGTACATCCTCCTCCACATGTGTTTCCTTTTCCTCTCCTTTGGAGGAGCTGATGTTGAAGACTGATACTTCACTGATCTCACTCTGCCCCTCCCCAAAAACTCAGCAGGATGTGTGCTGTAAAAATAGCCTCATTAGAAGCCATCTGAGTACATATGCAATCACAGATGACTCAAAGGGAGCACGGAGCATGCATGTTTCTGTTGCTGTCTTCAGAGAATTACATGACAAATTATTCCTAGCTGGAAGAAATGTCCTTTTATAATTGGAGTTTTTTTTCCTCATTCTTTCAGAAGGGAGGAGTGTGTGTTTTTTAAGTAGCTTTTAGTCACTTTCATTATTTATGAGGATGCTACTCCAGATCAGAAACAGCAAACTGCCAGCGCGAGTTTCTCGTGGCTGCAGCAGCTGACGGGCCCTGTTTGCTTTCACTCATTGCTGTTCTGCTCCTCACAGCCAGGGAGACCCTGCAGAGACTAGAACAGCTCCACACTGCAGCCTCCAGCCTTCACCCCTTCTCCTCCTCTCCTGCCGCAGGAGATCGGCTGGAGGGGGCTGCTGGATCTGGAGGTGGTGTTACCGTGCACAGGGGACTGTGAGCACCCAGCCTTTCCCTTCTGTCCTTCCCTCAGGATGAGCTCCTGGCATTGCCTTTGCATTGCTCCTTGCACTGGTGCTGCTGAGGCTTCACACCCAGAACTGTCCTGGCCGTATTGTTGTGCTGCATCCTTGAGCTCTGCTAAAGCCTTCACAGGTGTAGGGCCAAGGGAGCTGTACCCAAATGGTCCAGGAACCCACTTTTGCCCCTGCCTTTCCAGTTCCCCATGCTGAGGCTTCATTAAGGCCTTCTGAAATCTCTTCTGCTTTCATACACTTGTGTCTGACATGAAAGTGGCCGTAACGTCATCGGAAGATGAAAGTCTGATGATCAAAGCAGGCAGCAATGTTGAAATGAGCATTGTGAGATGGCAGAGCTGGTATTACAGTAATTGGCTGTGTGGCCTACTTAGTGAGAGCAGTGATACATGCAAGTGCAATGTTTGTTTGCCTCTTTCATGCTGGAAATCACAGAGTCTGTTCTGGAAAGTGAAACAGGACCTCACCTGTAGGAGCAACCAGGCATCGAGTGAGCACTGAGCGATCCCAAGGCTTCTGCCTCCTCTCCTCGGTGAGGAAGGGCCTCTTGGATTGCCAGGGCCCACAGCTCAGTAAAGACAAGCCGTGAAACAGTGGAGGAGGTTGGTATTTCCCAGGAGGGGGCACAGCCATGGAGAAGAAGTTAGATGCCCCCTGTGGAAGGAGGTGGGGTTTAAGCCAGGTGTGCCTGTGCACTCTGCTCCTCTCTGGTCTGATGGCTCTGAGCAGTTTGTGTCCTGTGCAAGCAGTGCTGTGTTTGGGGAATCTCCTCTTCCCAGGGAACATCAGCCCATGGATGGTTAAATGCAGGTCGGGCCTGCAGAGGGAGGTGCAGCTGAGCCCTGGAAGGCCACACTGAACCCTGAACCTGCATTGTTTCAGGCAAAGGGTGGTGGCATGAGGCTGGGGACCGGGCTCAGAGCCACCAGGAGAGGGTGGCCGGGGGACCCAGCGGTGGGAGGTGACCCTGGCAGGTTCTCCCCTGGCTCCTATGCACTGCTGTCTTCACCAAGTGGAGGCTATGACCATCACTGGTCCCAGTGTGTCCCCAGCAGTGCCCCAGCAGTGCCTGCAGGGATCTGGAAGCTGGGGCAGGTCTCTGGGTGGGCACCTGGGGACGTGGCCACTGCCTGGGTCATGCTGGGGAGTCCTTCTGCTCCCTGCCCCCAGGACTGAGACTGAACTTACCTGACATCCCAAAAGCTTTGAGTCCTTTTCTCTCTGTGCCCTCACCCAAACCTGTGAGACCTGCTTGGGGCCTAGGGAACTGCAGAACTGAAAATTCACTCCTTTCCGTACTCATCCTCTTCCTGAGCCTTTCCAGCAGTTGTGCCTCAGCTCCAGAAGTGCTGCCATGGGACAGGAGGGGCAGAACCAGGCCTGGACACAGCAGCACTGAGGCCTGATGTCTTCCCTCCCCCAGGCAGGATGCTCCCTGTCCCTGTGCCTCTCGGGGAATTTCTGGAGAACAGGAATGTTCCAGAGTTCCTGCTGCTTTATCCTCATCTCCAAGTGGAGGCTCCTTGTGCTGCTCAGAAGCAGGGGAGGCAAAATTGGGCACAACACTGAGCAAGTGGAGCATCATGGGCTTGTGAGGGATGATCCAAGGACCAGAGGACTGGGAAAGAAATGATGCTTTACTGGGTCACCTCCCCTGGGTCAGTGCATGTGTGTGTTGATGCTGTGCCTGGTGGAGGCTGTGGTGACTCCTGTCTTCCAAGGAAAACTGGTTCTGCTGGGGCTGTGCACGTACCCCTTTCCATCCTGCCTGAAGTTCGCCAGTGTCAGTAGTTTCCTTTTCCTTCCTGTTTTGCTCTGGGATGTTGGTACTCTTTCCCCAGACAAACCAGGAGGCTTCAAACTCTGCTGTCCCCTGAGCATCATTCCCTGAGCCCAGCTCTCCCCTGCACCCTTGGGAACATTTATATCCCAATCAGCTGCTGAGCTTTGGAAAAGCCTGGACTGATCCTGGTTGTGCTCTAGCCACAGGAGCACTACTTGGCTTGCACAGGGGACCACAAGAAAGTGATGCTCGTTCCTGCTGGGAGAGCTGGATTCTGCCACTGCTGCCTCCTCCTCCTCTCCAGAGCTGTGCAGCCCCAGCTGAGGCACCGAGTGGCTCAGCCCTGCTCCCAGGAGTGTCAGTGCTGCTGTTTTTCTGGTTTCACTTGTTTTTGAGGGGAACAGCAGGCTCCTTTCAGGGCTTGTGAGCCATGAAATCATGTGGAAGAAAGTTGCTGAAGTATTTGGGGCTGAGTCCTTCTGCACATCAGGTACCTGCTCAGGGTTAGAACATATGGGGCAATGAATTGCTCTCAGTTAATATTTGCAGGGTTAGGTCCCACCCAGGAGCAGACATTCCAGCTGGGAAGTTACTTTCTTGGCAGAGCTGGATGCACAAAGTCAGCGTGCATGAAGGGCAAAGGTTCTGAGGGTCCATTGGTCTGGTCTAATAATTTATCTATTCCTGCAGCTCCAGGCCGCCGAGTGTGGTCAGTGCACGTCTGTACTGAGCCCAGGGCCCTGGGGCCAGCCAGGCACACAGCTCTGGGTTGGAAACTCGGGGGGATCTGTTCTCCCTGAGCACATCCTTTGGAAAACGGCTGTTCCAGTGGAGCACCGTCTGTGCTAATGTTTGCTGCCTCATTTCAACTGGTTCCAGCTTCCAGCAATGAGCTCGCACTCGACTCTTCCCTGCCAAGTTAAGGCAAGACAGTATTTTCTCCCCATGAAGATGAGGATGTGCTGCAATCAAATCATCTTCCAGTCTTCTTTTGGCATGAGAAACAGACTGGAGCAGTTTGGTCTCACAGGGTCATAAAGTGTCTTTTCCCAGTCTTGAACCATTTCAGTGCTGCTTTTTGGAACCGTCTTCAGCTTTTCTGATCACCTCTGAAACCTGAAGCTGCTCAGTGTGTCTGCAGCACGTGGGGAGTGGCTTCACCACAGCTTCAGACAGGGAGGAAATGACCTCCTCCTTCCATCTCAGGCACCTGAACTGAAAATCTGGTCAGTCCTTCTGCTCAGAGCATGGGTGCATCCACAGTCCTGGGCTTGTCTGACTGTGCTGCAGCCACTGGTCTTGGGCAGAGCCAGCTACGGAGAGAGGGATCCACTGGTGCTGTGTCCCGTTCACAGTCTTTGCTCTCCACCCATAATTTTTAGCAACAGTGGTGTTAAATTTCATTCCAGAGCATGAATAAATCTGTCCTACATCAACCATTCCAGGAGTCCTGTGGAAATGCCTCTCTCTGTTCAGGGGCAATGCACGTGGAGAACAGCTTTGCCTCGCAGCACGGGGCCCGTTGCTGATTAAGTTTGTGTTTGAATGTGACCAATGCAAAGCTGGACATCATCAGAAAGTCTTTGTATTCTTACCCCATTTGTAACCTCCTCAGAAGGCTCTCATCTCAGTCTCACTCGTATCAGCCACTTGTATCAGCTTCTAATCCCAAATCACTTGGCTCATGCCTGGATTTGCCTGTTTTGCCCAGGACTGGCAGGTCCAGGTTGCTGTGCCATTGATAATGGAGCTCTCAGTCTCAATCCCAGTGGGAATTACACTGGCTGGCTTTGATCTTCCTCCACAGTCCCTGCCGAGGAAGGGAAGGTTTTCCTATCTACCCTGTTGCTGCCTTTATCGGTGTTTTGCATTCCACACCTTCTGGGTTTGATTGATTTGCAGTCAGTCCCACTCTCTTCTGATCCCTGAGTGTTCTGCACTCACTGCCTTCCCCTTGGAAGGGTGCTGAGCCACGCCGTGGTGGCAGAGATTGATGGGCTCTGGGACACCCAATAATACTGCCATAAAGACTGTCCACTTTTCAACCACATCTCCTCTGCCTCAATCCATCTTTCTCACTTGTAAGAGCCCTGTATGATTTTGGGAGCACGGCGGGGGGAGTATGTGTGAGGAGGCAGGAAATGAGTGGGAAGGCAGGTCAGGGCTAATTCTCTCTGTTTAGGGGCTATTAATTGTACATTTCATTCCGTAATGAGAATGAAGGGATGAATAATAAAATCTCTGGCAATAGGATGTGCCTGACCTGGTTTGAAATAGCGACTCCATGTCTGTGTGGGAGGGTGGGCAGTAATTACTGGAGGACTGTTCTCTCTGTTCCTCTGCTCCCCTCATCCCTGTCCTCCCAGGAGCTCCACACTTTCACCTCCAGATGCACCATCCTGGTTCCTCTGCGAGCTCCATGGCCTGTGTCAGAACCCACTGCAGGTGTTGGTTCTCTAACACTGTAATTCACTTTTTGTTCTGACTTTATGATGTTCCAAGCAGCGGGATTTTTCCTCTGTCACTGTTGCATGATCTAATGACCATCCATAAGTTCAGCCTATTTTTCACTTTGTTACTTCTGCCTAAAACGTTTTCAAACACTTTGGCTGTTCCCAGTGTTTACTTGACTCTAAATATGTCACAGTGGTTTCTGTTTCTGGGTAATCTGAACCATTATATATTTAGTTCTGATTTCTGCACAAACTGAACCAGCAATTATTTTATCTTTGTATTGCATGTTGGAGTGTATTAATGACCAGTATGAAAAACTGGGAGTCCATGAAGAGTGGTGCTAAAAGGAGCTCCACTGACCTATTCCCACATCCTTGTCTGGTGGGCTCAGACCCCCTCTGTCACCACAGCACCTGTTGATGTTGTTTTACAGCTTTGAGGTGTCCAGTTTCCTTCTCTTAATGGGTTTTGAATATTTGTTTAGATTGTTTTCTCCCACAAGTTCCCAGCTTTCTCTTTCCCACATGAAAACACTTGCTATTTCCTAACCTGTTTCTGAGCACAGTGGTCCCCCTGTGCCTTTCCCCCTCCATCAGGCTTTCCCTGTCATCCCCAATAGCTGTATCTGTCCATAATGTGGTAGTCTCCCTAAATGTCCTCATCCTGCAGATGATCCCCTTTGATCAGCACTGTGTGTGTTCAATAAAGCCTCTGAATACCATGGGATGTCAGGGTGCTTGAAGGGATAAAAGACAGGATGTGATGGAGGGTGGAGATTGCTCCAAATTAAAAATGTCAGGGAATCACAGAATCGTTTAGGTTGGAAAAGACCTTTAAGATCATCAAGTCAAACTTAATCCAGCGGTGCCAGGTCCACCAGTGGCCCATGTCCCCAGGTGCCACAGGAGAATAGGGCTTTGTGTGTATGGACTGGTGCTGGCAAACACCTGCAGCCAGAACTGCTGGAGCTGTGCCCGTGGCCTGCTGGCAACCAGGGCAAGTTCTGTGCTCTTCTTTAGGGGTCCAGTGTGCTTATGAGCACCACTGTTGTTTGTGATGATTAAAGTTATTTTCATTACTAACAAATCATTTTATTGCTTTTGTCAGCTTAAATTTTAATTACTTATCAGGTATGGCAGACACACATGCTTATTAATTTGCTTCTTTTCAATTGCCTGCATAAACCAGAGTACCTTCAATTAGGTCCTGGTGATGAGAAAACGAGCACTGGGCATTGAGGATTCATGTTCTTCTCCTCTTTCCTCCCTCAGGGAGTGTTTGAAGAGGAGCCCACGGAGCCCGAAAGCCGAGGGCTCCGACTCGGTGACATCTCAGTCCTCCCCCAGTGAAGAGGCTGGAATGATGACTGAGGTGAAAGTGAAGACAGAGGTACCAGATGACTACATCGAGGAGGTGATCTGGCAGGACGACACCAAAGATTCCAAGAAGAACATCAAGGACGGGCCGGGGGATGTGCCTGCGGAGATCTGCGTGGTCATCGGCGGCGTGCGCAACCAGCAGACGCTCGGTAAGGCACGGCACGAGGCACCATTCCCTGAGGGCTGTGGGGACAGGGGGAGGCTCTGGAGAGCTGTGCCTGGACACCCAGCTCTGCTGGAGGGCCCAGAGCCAGGGTGAACATCAATCTCAGGGTCCTGGCTCAGGATTATTGACCTTCTGTGTTTGCATCTGGCTGCCCCTAAAGTCTTGGCCAAGATCTGAAAGAAAAAGCTCCTTATCTTCTTCTGGCACGTTCAGGGACTTGCCCATCAGTCACCTGCAGCCCCTGGTGAGCCCAGGGCTGGGGGTGTGTTTGACATAGATGAAGAACTTGGAAAGGAAAGCCTGAGAAACAGCTGGGGTGTTTTGAGGAAAGCTGCTCTGAGGAATGTGGATGCTTTCTGTGAAGGAGACTGAGCTCACGAGCAGGTTTTACAGGTTGCTGTTTGTTTGTTTTTCTGATCACTGCTCAGTTGTGGGAATACTTTTGACTCTGGGCTGGCTGTGGTGTGCCCTGTTCCAAACAGTGCTTCCTGTCCCCACCCCAGCTCCCGCTGTGATGAGAAGAAGCTTTTTCTTTTTTCTGTGAACATCAAACTGTCCTCTCCTCCTGCTCCAGGGAAAGGGGCTTCCTGTGGGAACCTGGCAAGGCACCACTCTTGCACTGCCTCTGTTGTCCCCAGGCTGGAGCAGGTCCCTGCAGTGTCTCTGAGATCCAAAGGCAGTTGCTAATAAAAAGGAGGAGGAGCAGTTGAACCAGGTTTCCTTTAAGGGACTCAGGAGGAAGCTGATTTGAGCTGCCCAGCATCGCAGTTGGGGTTGGTTTGCCTTGCAGGGGGAGAGAAAAGAGGAATTGCTGTTGGATTTTCTTCTGGGTTTTGTTCATCATTGTCCACAGTGCTGGAAAGAAACCTGGGAGATGTCCTTAGCTGGTGATTATCTCAGAAGCATCGTTGTTCTTCCTGTCCTCCTTTCCACCACAGGACAGCCACTAAGAGCAGCAGGGTGGGAGGTCAGTGCTGTCTGTGCAGGTCTAGGGAAAGCATAAGAAGTCCATAACTATTTCTGACATAAATATTTTACAATTTGGAACAAATACTCTGTGTTTTTTCAGAGGTTTTGTGCCTCTGCAGCTCCTGAGTGGTTGATAATTACATGGGCAAAGCTGAAAAGCATTCCTGGTGTCCTGGGAGGGAGAGGTGGAACTATGACTGATGGGCAGCGGTGGGAGCTTCTCCTCCAGCCACAGCCACCAGCCCTTGGTGAAAGCATCTGCAGGTTGGGTGTTTGCCCTGTAGGACCCTCTTCTCCCCACAGCTCCTGGCTGGGCAGCAGCAGCTGCTCTGCAGTCAGTGTCCCCTGGCAGTGGTGGTTTCCAGCTGAGCGTGGCTGCGTTGCTGTGCAGTGGGGAGGGGCTTTTGCTCGTGGCTGATGTAGGTGGGCTGGAGGGGAAGCCAGAAGGGAGGAGACCTTGCCAGGGGCTGCAGCTCCTCCTGAGGGAGAGGGACAGCACCCAGGGAACGGCTGGAGCTGGGCCAGGGCAGGCTCAGGCTGAGATCAGGGAAAGGTTCTTCCCCCAGAGGGTGCTGGGCACTGCCCAGGCTCCCCAGGGAATGGGCACGGCCCCGAGGCTGCCAGAGCTCCAGGAGCGTTTGGGCAGCGCTGCCAGGGATGCCCAGGGTGGGGTTGTTGGGGTGTCTGGGCAGGGCTGGGGTTGGACTCGATGATCCTGGTGGGTCCCTTCAGTTCAGGATATGCCGTGGTTCTGTGATTCTGTGCTGTCCCTTTGGAGAGCACTGGGGACAGACTGGTGTGAGGGGGACACTCACAGTGTGTGGGCACTGTGGGGAGAGGGACAGATTGACTGACCAGTGACAAGTGGTGGTTGAAGCCGTGTAAACTGGAGAGCTTCTGTCTGGAAGGGCTTTTTCCAGTGAAACACACACTGCATTGGTTCCTGTACAGCCTGGTGCTGGGCCTCTGTAGAGGCAGCTTGGTCTGGAGGCGATGGGAGTTGGTGCCAATTCCTTTGTGAACAGAGCCCTGGAGATGCCCTCTTTGTCTGCCATTCACATGGCCCTCACTTTAGGGCAGGTGGCTCTGAACATCTCCTGTTCGGCCACCAAGTCCTGTGCTCTGTGTGCACAGCCCGTGGTGCCCGGCGAGCAGCTCCGTGTGTTTGCTGAGCTCTGGCACCTGGTCCCTTCTGTGCCCCCACGGAAATCACACACGGGTGCTGTGCCCCCCTCTGCAGACACCAGGGTACCTCACACCAGGATGTGCCCCGTGTGCCACTGCTCCACTGGCCATTCCAGCTGCTCCACTGGCCATTCCAGCTGCTCACTGGCCATTCCAGCTGCTCCACTGGCCATTCCAGCTGCTCACTGGCCATTCCAGCTGCTCCACTGGCCATTCCAGCTGCTCACTGGCCATTCCAGCTGCTCCACTGGCCATTCCAGCTGCTCACTGGCCATTCCAGCTGCTCCACTGGCCATTCCAGCTGCTCACTGGCCATTCCAGCTGCTCCACTGGCCATTCCAGCTGCTCACTGGCCATTCCAGCTGCTCCACTGGCCATTCCAGCTGCTCACTGGCCATTCCAGCTGCTCCACTGGCCATTCCAGCTGCTCACTGGCCATTCCAGCTGCTCCACTGGCCATTCCAGCTGCTCACTGGCCATTCCAGCTGCTCCACTGGCCATTCCAGCTGCTCACTGGCCATTCCAGCTGCTCCACTGGCCATTCCAGCTGCTCACTGGCCATTCCAGCTGCTCCACTGGCCATTCCAGCTGCTCACTGGCCATTCCAGCTGCTCCACTGGCCNGCTCACTGGCGCAGCCTGAACATGTGACCTGCTGGTGGTGCTGGTGCCTCCTGCCTCCGGAGCAAAGGCTCTGTGACTCTGCTGCTGCTCCCCAGCACTTCCAGGAGTTTTCCTTGCCCCGGGATCTGGGAGCCCTGTATCTGCATCACTTCCTCCATGCAGACAGGCGAGGCTTTGGTAGGATTTTATTCACTTTCATTGGGGAAGCTGAGCCTGGAGGTGTCAAAAATGGTTATTTTTATAGCAGTTCCTGATGGAGTGGTGAATCAGGAGTGAATGAATCCCTCTCCTCTGTGAGGAATTCCTCACCCCCAGCCTGTCTCCTCTCAGGGGGTGCTGGGGACAGTTGGTTAAACGGGGGGTGTGTCTGAGCTGGGACCATGGTGCTGAAGGCTCCGGGCACACGTGGCTCCAAGTGACAGCTTCCCTGCAGGGCTCAGCCTCAGGGCTTGGCTGAAATGCACACTGCAAGATTTACGTCTCCTTTCTGAGTCACACATCTGCTCTATTTATATTTTTAGTTGTTACTTGGAGCAATTTATAACAGGGATTCCCAGCTCAGTTGCTGCTATTCCCTTGCAGTGTTTACATCAAACCAGGCCTCGTGTCTTTTGCCTCCTGTGTGCTTGCACGAGCTCCTGTCTCTCCCAGCACTTTGGGCTGCTCCAGACTCTGCCTCCATCCATGTGGAGCATCCCAAACCCATGGGGGCTGGAAGGGGCTGGACCGGGCAGGACGGTTGGGGACAGCGGCCGCAGTCCCCCAGCTGAAGAGCCGGTGCTTTTTGTGGGTTTGGACCATTTTCCTTTCAGCTGCTTTTCCACAAAAGTCTTTCAATCCTGTGGATGTCCCTTTGGCATCCCAAGCAGAGGAGGCTGATGGAGAGGGTGGCTCTAACCTGGCTCCTGCCAGCTGCAGCTGCTGTGGATCCCCTGCTGCCCCCTGCACCCACCTGGCCCCCCACGGTACCCTGGGTTCCCCAGCCCCGGGGGTTCCTGCCCTGCACAGCTCAGAGATGCCACATTTCCTGCTCTTCTCTTCTTCCTTCTGGCCAGATTCGCATCCTGACCCCAGGCCAGGCTCACCTGAAGAGCCCCAGCACACGGACACTTCTCAGGGCAGGGAAGCCAGGGCAGAGAGGCACAGGAGTCCCACTGTGGAGTGGGAGAGGAGAGGAGAGGAGAGGAGAGGAGAGGAGAG
>VXBT01014004.1:17565-27893 GCA_013400235.1 Oriolus oriolus
AGAGGAGAGGAGAGGAGAGGAGAGGAGAGGAGAGGAGGGCACTTGTGTTGTAATTCAGCAGAAAGAAGGGGAGATTTTCAGATGTGGATCATTTCCTCCTGTTGGGGTAGCATCAGGTCAGTGTTTGTGTTCTGGAGGACAGAGTTATCTGCGAGCTGATCGGGAGAAGTTTGATACAAGACTCCTTAAGCTCTCAATCTGCTCTCCCAATCTCGTGCTTTACGAGGAACATTTTGGAGAGGACTTTTCAAGTAATGCATTCAATCAGAAATGTTTCTGAGACAGAGTGAAGAGAGAATCCTTCTGCTCTGAGCCCCTCTGTCCATCTCCCATGCACACACTGGGTTCATGCTGTGGTGCTGATGTCTCAGTGTCTGAGCTGCTCAGCATAGGAAATTCAAGAGCACTTTGGATTCTCCCTGGTGAAGTAAAATAGTACTGCAGAAGCCTTAAGAAATTCTGTGAGACCTCTGACATCTTGTCAGGAAGCCACAGGGACAGATGGGTCTTGGAAATTTTTAATAGGCTTCAGCCATCATTATTCCTTGGAAATGCATCCACTTTAAGGGCTTTTTTCTGATTTCTTTTTGCACAATTTAGATGGAAAAGCAGTGGAACGTGGCTCTCCCGTTGGATATACACGAAATCGATATTCAGGGACCTGGATTTTTGACCATGCATTGAGATACACGTCCGGTATGTGATGGAAGGGTGTGCAAGTCTAACCAGGGCTCAGGGAGCACAGAAAGCTCTGGAAGCAGTGGGTGCATTGCCCGCGTTCCAGCTGCGAGGCTCAGGAAAAGCCCGGCCCAACTGAGTGCACCAACTAACCCCAAACCTTCCCCACCTCCCCTCCTGCCACCACCTGCTGTACCCTGCATGACACACCCTGAGTGGACAATGACCTCGCTGCTGGTGTCCAAGGCCCCTGGGCACGTTCTCTGCAAGGCCGTAACACACAGCGACGTCCTTCTGCCTCCACCTCACCTTCCCCCCACTCTAGCAGCACATTTTTTGTGGCAAGTCACCCCTCCTTGTGAGGGCCTGTGGTGAGCTGAGCGCACAGCTGTGGCTGCTGAGTTGTGTCTCTGCCTCAGGTCTGTAACGCACCTCCCTCATATCCTCCCCAACTCCCTGTGCTCCTGGGGCACTGCTCTACCCACCGTGGGCAGGGGCTGAGTGCAGGTGCCCCCCTCAAAGATGATTCCAACCTTCCCCGGGTTCCACTTGGGACCTGGGAGCTTCAGGGCACCTGCACAAAATCCCTGGCCTGGGACACGTGGTTCCTCTCCTGCCTCCTGCCCTGGTGTCCAGCACAGCCCCTGCACGAGGGCAGCAGCCGCTGCTCGGGTTCACAGTGCAGACGGAAGGCACTGCACCAGGACCTGGACAGGTGACCCTCTTGGAGAACTTCTGCACAGCCAGTGCATTTATGTGCCACAGATTATCTCCAGAGGAAGTAGGAAATACAACAAAAATGGGGAAAAAAATTCAGCCTAGAGCCCCTTGCTGTGTTTGACCTGTTTGCACCAACTCGCAGAATCACAGAACGCTTTGGGCTGGAAGGGACCTGCCTGGGACACCTCCCACTGTCCCAGGCTGCTCCCAGCCCCGTCCAGCCTGGCCTTGGGCACTGCCAGGGGTCCAGGGGCAGCCACAGCTGCTCTGGGCACCCTGTGCCAGGGCCTGCCCACCCTCCCAGGGAACAATTCCTTCCCAATATCCCATCCAGCCCTGCCCTCTGACAGTGGGAAGCCATTCCCTGTGTCCTGTCCCTCCATCCCTTGTCCCCAGTCCCTCTCCAGCTCTCCTGGAGCCCCTTTGGGCACTGGAAGGGGCTCTGAGGTCTCTATGGAGCCTTCTCTTCTCCAGATGAACACCCCCAACTCAGTGGCCTCCTCTGGTCTCATTCCAGCTCTTCCCAGTGCTCTGTGAGCAGCCAGCACTGTTGGGCTGTGGGTGGGCATCAGTCCCATCGTGCTGTTGGTTCAGCTGAACCTCAGCTGTGCTCAGGGCTCCTGTTTGCAGGGCCCAGGTGATGCTGAGTGCACTCATCTGCTGCTTTGGGGCTCCAGCTGGAAGAGTTTTCAGAAAAGAACTTTGGGGGTTGGTGGTGAAAATAACCAGTCCTCGAGCCTGGGGAATGAGGGCTGGCAAACGCTGCCGACTTGCTGATATCCAGGATTTCCCTCGGGCAGCCTGTGTGGAGTGACCACAGGTGGTGGCTGTCCCACAGATGTGTATCTATATAAAATACAGTGAGCTATGAAAATAAAAATGCTCTGGAGCAGATCAGACACAGCCAAGTGCCTGAGCTCTCAGAATATGTGAGTGTTTTCTCAGATGGGTACTCTGGTGTATCAGACTGTGGCGAATGGACTCTTTCAGCATCAGTGACAGAGGAGCCTCCCCAGCTCAGAACACAGCCCCAGGTGGTGCCTTCCATGATGGACAGGGAATCCAGGGCTCTGGCACTCTCAAAGGGAGGTGTTTTCCTGCCAGGCTGTAAGAATGGGAGATGGGAAGGGGAAAAAGGACAGCGTGTTCAGACAGCACCCTGGGTTTGTTCCTGCAAGAGCTCACTTTGAGTAGCTCCAGGTGAGTATTGCTGTGAGTGCTGTTTGGGAAGGTTTATCTGGATGTGTGTGAATGGTTTTGTTCTCCTTTGTGGCTCCTCCCTGAGTTCTGCTGTTTGGCACGGTCAGGAAAAGATTGTTTCAAGGTTGTGTGAGGAAGGGTCCATGAAAATGAAATTCTGCATTCATACCAAATTAATTCAGCCCTTTTTCGTCCCACCTCCTCTTCAGTCAAGTGCTGCTCTCACCCTCCCAAAGGGCACCAAGGGGATCCCAGTTCCACAGCTCTGGTGGACAGCTAAGAAATGCAGTGCATTCTGCAAATCAGAGCCTGGAAAGTGAATTTATAGCCTGTGCAACAAAGTGAAGTGGGGAAAAAGACATTGAATCAAATAACAAATCTAAGGAAATTTCTGTCTGCCTGTTCAGTAACAGAAGAGTCTAAATTCGTGGCATAACTTCATCATTACAAATGGTTCTCCCAGCTCTGTTCCTCTGGTTTCATTTCAAATGACTGTTTGCAGATGTGTGTTTTCTGGAATTAGAGACACAAATTGAGAAGAGAGACTACTGTGGTCATGTGCTTTTCCTTAAAAAGGGCAAAAGTTCTATTTGTATCTAATTTGGTTTCCTCTGGGTGGATATTTACCAAATCTCTGTGGGTTTCTTGGGAAATTTGTACATTGTGCATTTCTTGAGCATTTTGAAAACTCCTGGCCCCGAGATAACATATTGCCTTCTTTTTTCAGTTGAAAAGGACTTTTTCCCAGCTACTAGGAACTTACTGAAAAGTAATTCAAGGTTATTTCTGTCCATAGGAAACATTAGTCATTATTATAAAATTATAAGTCAGGCTATTTTGAGAGTGGCCCTTTCACGTTAGCAAAGTTAAAAGGATACACTGAAAATGTAAGTTTGGGGTAATATGCCAAGGAATCTTAAATAAGGCTGAAAGAAAGAATAGTGTCTGGGATAGTGATTTCCTGCATTTATCTCTATGAACCTTCCAAAAATCACTTTGCTGCAAAGTGCACTTTTCTGCCCGCCGTTTATGGAGCAGTGTGCAGGGAGGCTGCGTTTCCTGACCTCCTGTGGTGACGTGTGCTTCTCTCTCTTGTTTTCCAGGGTCTTACGAGTGTGGAATATGTGGGAAGAAATACAAGTATTACAACTGTTTCCAGACCCATGTGCGAGCACACAGAGGTATCTCACTCCTCCTGGAATCTCGGGAATCCTGGGGTAGCACAGGTTCAGGGCAGGCTCAGGCTGGAGAGCAGGGAAAGGTTCTTCCCCCAGAGGGTGCTGGGCACTGCCCAGGCTCCCCAGGGAATGGGCACGGCCCCGAGGCTGCCAGAGCTCCAGGAGCGTTTGGGCAGCGCTGCCAGGGATGCCCAGGGTGGGGCTGTTGGGGGGTCTGTGCAGGGCTGGGGTTGGACTCGATGATCCTGGTGGGTCCCTTCCAGCTCAGGATATTCTGTGATTTTATGTCTTTTTTCAGGAAGGTCTTGAAGGCTGCTCTGCTGCTGCCCTTGTCACCAATAATTCTTCTCTGGGGTGGCCCATTGAGAGGGGCCCACTGATAAACTTTGGGGCTGTCTCAGCTTTGTAGCTCTTTACTCCAGCAACATTTTTCCCCAGGTCAGGAGCAGCTCCTGTGTTGGGGGCAGTATTTACTGCCCAGGGCTCTTGAGGGCCTCACTGTGTGCAGGGGGAGCTGCAAATCACAGAGTTTCTCCTGGCAGGTCCCAGTGGCAGCAGCGTGGTGGCATGTCCCCGAGGTGCTCTGCGCTCCTGCCCAGCTGGGAGTTCCATCCATGCCTGAGAAGTCAGCCTGGGAAGACATAAATCAGATATGGGCATTGTGACTGCTGTATTTTTATGTTCAAATCAAAATGCTCCTTGAGCTGCCCCTGTACCCCTGCTGCCAGCTGAGGTCACTTCCCAAATGCACTGTGTGGGTGGAAGGTCTCGTGCGTGGTCAGGAGTGGCTTGAGCTGAGTTTTCTGTAAGACTGAACAATCCAATGTTGCTTAATTGCAGAAATGTGAAAGTTTGAGGTGGTTTGTTCAGTCAAAGTGTAGTGTGCAGGATTTGGAGCTCTGAAATACCAGAACAGCAGGGACTGGAAACCAGCTCCTCCTGTGCCTGTCTCTGGGCTTGTTTCCTGTCGCTGAGGTGACACTGGAGTCTGTGCCAGGCTGCCAGGAGCACCTGCTTAACTCCTCAGGTGTAACCAGTGGTTGAAAATCCAGGAATAATGGAGGCCAATATTAAGTTTTAAATGCTCAAACTCTTGAAAGTCAGCACATGCACAGCTGAGAAGTGAATGTGCATCCTTAACTGCTCAGAGTTTGTCACAGTCTCATAACACATCCCTTAAGTGCATGGTTGCATATTCCTTGTGTGCTGTTCAATATCACAGAGCTGCTTCTGGATACACACAGAATTGTTTTTCCATGCTGGTATTTCTTTTCTAAATACCAACACAATGCCTTAAAGTCCTTCAAATGTGGCTGCAAGTAGCTTCACTCTGCATCTTAAGGAAAAAATCCCTACAATAATAGGGATATGCTTTACCATTACATCACAGCATTGCAATAATTTTGCAAAAATAATTGTAGTATTTAAATCTGGGACAAGAATTGCTTTTGTTTTACTTCTCTTCCCCAAGCACTATGGGATGTTTAATTCTGCTGGAATTTTAGGAGCTGTTAGTATGAGGTCACTTCCTAGTGTGAGATCTGATTGATTTGTGTTTATTTCTATTTTGCTAATGAAATTAAGCTATATATTAAATTATATGGGTGCATCAACACAGACCTGTACATTTGTACAAAACCCATAGTTCTGACATTAACTCAGAGGAGACCCGGCTTTACCTTTTGCTTCCAAGGTCTTTGTCATGTCTAGTTGTAGAAGATGGAAATTTTCAAAATTCTGAATGTGGATATTTGTCAGTAATTCTCACATCAGTGGTGGAGAAGCAGAATTTATATCTGTGATACTTAGTGTTGGTTTATGTTACTGTAAATGGATGCATGTAGTAGTAACATTTAAAGTGCATCTGAGTTGCCTTAAGACAATAAAAATACAAATGAGATATTTATTCATCTACACTCTTCAGCAAGAAATGAAACTGCAAACATGATGCAGCTCTGGCAGTGGGATTCTCCCAGGGAGCTGAGGCACTGGCAGAGTGTGCCTGGCTGCAGAGGAATAACCTGCCAGGGAAAGGTTAAGGATGGGTAGGAAAAAAGAAGGAAGAGTTCTTTGGAGGAAAGGCCTGTGTGATATTATCCAGTGCGAGCTGTGCATGGACAGGACCAGGAACAGCGCCGGGATGGCAGAAGACTGCAGGAGTGAAGGGAATTTTTGTGAAAGATGCTTTTATTGCCCCAAGGCTTCACAGAGGAGAAGAGGCTGGTGCTGCCCCAGGGTGACAAACGTGGGATAACGTGGTGGGATCACGGCACTGAGGGGGTCACTCTGCACATTCTCTGTGATCTCCAGTCCGTGTCTCAGACACAGTGCCAGGGCACTGGCAGCCAGCTCTCCCAGGGCTGCTTTCCTCGAAGCACTGGAATGTGAGCTCCCTTGGCCCATTCCGTGCGACTCTCAGCTGCCAGAAACTCCAGTCCTGAATCCTTCAGGCGTTTCTTTCTGGCTGGGCAAGGGAGGAGCTGGACTGCAATAGCAGGACCTGGATTCCCTCCTTGCAGGATGGATTTTCTGGGTGCCAGCCATGGTTTTCCCAAGGTCTGGCCACCCATCAGTCATGTAACTTTGCCTTTCCCAAAGTTGGACTGATCCTGGGAGACTCACCAGCTCAGCATCAGAGGAGCTAGAACAAACTGGGGCCCCTTTCTTCTCTTTAGGTTTTTTGGCCGTTCCAGCAGGAATAGCTGCTGTCAGGGATTTGCTGAAGGATACACCCCATCCCAGACCTCTGCTCTCTGCCTGTTTGTGTGGTTCCTGTGTCACTAGCGGGCCTTGGCGAAGCCCTGGGATGATCCTGCAGATGACAGAGCAGGGGATTGAGAAGGCTCAGCCTAGGGGAGAGCAGAGAAACTGGTGTTGATCTGCTTTGGACCTTTGGGGCAGAACAAAAACATCTGTGTCACCAGCCCTGCTGTCACCACTCAGTGACACAAAATTCAAGATTTAGGGGCCTCTAGTTGTCCTTGCTTTGACCTGGGTTATTTCTGAGCTGGTTTTTGTGTCCAGAGCCCACTTTGGAGCTGTGGCAGGGGAGCCTGGGCCTTACAGCAGGGTCACCCTCTCTGCTCGTGCAGTCAAGCTGTCCTTATCCACTGCTTGCTTTGCCCATGCAGAACTTAATGTCTTCTCATCCTTTGAGTTGTGCAGTTCCACATGAAGAGTTTTGCCCTGGCAACATCACATTTTTCTTTGCAATGAGCATGTTTTTGAGGAATTTTCTGGCGTTTTTTTATAGCTGCACCTGCTTCCACTCCAGCTCTCTGTGGCAGACAAGCTGCGTTGGAGGTGACCTGTGTTCTTGAGGCTGATTTCTTTTCATGTCTGCCTTTAGCAGCATGGGAGTTTATATTATAAAACAGGGCATTTTCTTAGTTTCTTGGGCCTTCCCTGTGGTGCTGAGCACTGGCTGGAGAATTTCAGGGAGCGACTGCTCTGGCAGTTGGCAGAAGAGCTGAGACAGCTCTGGTCTGGGACGTGCTGCCTCGCAGGGACAAGTTCCCATTCTGCTTTCCCCTGAAAGCCGAGATCCAGGCACGGAAATCCCCATGTAAGGGCTCTGCAAAGAACCAGAAACGTAGGTAAGACATTTCCCCACTATGTTTCATCGAAGAAGAAAAGAAAAGGTTGTGGTCCTTCCCCTTTGCCTCCCTGAAACTCACAAATAAAATAAAAGAGAAACCCAACAAAAAAGTTATGTTGTGGAGCTGAAAGGCTCCTTTGTGAGCTGCTGTGCAGCCCTGCAGGATCACAGCTCCTTCCTCCTGCCGGAGTTCAGCTGGAGCAGAGGGGCTGCGCATTCCTGGTGCCGATGGAAGGCTCTGTCCCAAATGTTACCGCTTCGCCTACACGCAACCCAGGGCTTAAAAATGTTTTGCTTACGGTGCTTTTATTTTAGCTGTGTGGGGTTTTTCAGGTCATTAAAAGGTTTGGATTGCCTTCAGGAGTTAGTCAGCTAGAAAGTTCTGCTTTGTACGGTTGGGTCGTGTTTAAGCAACATGAGCAGCAAAATATCTGCATGTTTTGAGTCAGGAAAATTATTTCACTTTTAGATAACTCCAAAAAAAAAGGCTGAAATTGCTTTATTAGACTTTCAAACAGCAAATTTATAAACCTCTGGGCTGAGGCCAAGCAAGGGAGATTTGTACCCAAAGGAGAATTCTTCCAAAAGCAAAGAAAGAAAATAGCAAGGCTCGAGTTTAACCCTCGCAGGATATATTGCCTCTAGCCCAAGAATTGGTGGAAGTTCTCTGTTTCCAGATAAGCTTTTCTGGGCCGAATGATGATTTTACTCAAGTTGTTTTTCATTATTATTTATTGACATTGCAAGTTGTTGCATTGCCTCCCTCCAAGCCCGTCAGCTCTCCATGTCCTCCCCACAGCGCTCTGCCGGCCGAGGGCCGAGCTGCCTGCACAGAACAGATGCTGGATGCTCTGAGTGGGACTGGATTCTTCAGGCCAAGTTTCAAGTTTCACCAATTGTTAAAAAACTTCTCAAAGCTTTTAAAGTTTCAGATTAATGTTTTCCAAGAATGGGTTCTGCTCAATTCAAAAAATATGAAAAGGAAGATGACTCATTCAAATGGTGAATATGGAAAAATGCTTTTTTCCAAAGTGCACATTTTTTTGGAGTCTGAGTTAAAGCGGTTCTGTCACGGAAAGGATTTTGAGGTGAGGAGTAGAAAACTAATAGAGAAATAACCATCCCTGAGGAGAGATGGTGTTCCTGAGCCATAGAAAGTTGGGAGTTCATTTGTTTATTGTTACTGAAAATATCAGATGATTTTGGGGAGGTCCTTTGCCCTCTGCCCTGCATCCAAAGATCCATTTTTCCTGTGCACATTTCCCAGTCTGCAGCAGGTACTTCTATGAGATGCAGGAAGTTTCTTGGGACACAGGAGTTAACTGGCCGACTCTCCAGCTTCCCTGCCCACCTCCCCATTCTTACTGACTTTTGCAACTTTCTCAGAAATTCGTCTTTTCTTTCACAGCTGTAATTACTTGGTCTGAGCTCAAAGGTGATGTAGAGTGGGCTGTTAGGGGATTTTTAGTTGGTCATTTTTAATTAATGAATACTTGAGTCGGTCTTATGACTAAGAGTAACAACATTTCTTGACGCAGTTCAGAAATGTCTGTTCCTTAAACCTTTGTGTGTTGCCTGATTCTTGTTACATTTGACTGAAGTACTTTTTAAAGCTATTTAAATAGTGCATATCTCTTATGGTTTATTTATGCCATTGCTTGTGAACACCAGGACAGCATTTTGCACAAATCCATTGTGCCATATCTGCTTTTCCTTGAATGATGGGTGGGAATTCAAACAAGTAGCAGCTGTGGAAAAATCCTGGGCTTTGCTGTCGAGGTTCTGCATCTCATACTGAGGGTTTCTGATCTGGCCCCTGAGTTTATGAAGTTGTGCCAAATTAATACCGTTGCCTAGGAAAATTATCTAATCAGGCAGGTTAATCAAGTAGAAATGTACAAATTCACAAACCCACAATCATTTGTTTTTATTATTTTTAAGAAATAAGGAAATTAAATGCAAACAGTGCTCGTTACTTAAGGTTGCAAATTTTAAATTCAAAAATGCTGTGCCATTCTGCAGCTGTGGTTTCCAGCACAGTGCAAACATCATTCCAACAGACACATGGAATATTTTGCAACGCAGTTACATTATTAGATAATGTGACATACAGTATATGTAATTCAGGATGAATATGAAACACTTCAAACTGGCTTGGAAATCCTAATCGTTTATGATCCTTGACTTGTAACTTTGGGGTTTGTTTTCCAGCTTGCAGCTCTGCCTGTTGCATTCAGTTAGGGCTTGAACATGATCTCCGCTCTGTGCTTCCTGCAGTCCCACACACGACAGTGGAGGGAGCTTTTTCTCCCTTCTTTTCACATCTGCCTTCAGTAAGACCAGGACAGAATCACCCTGGGGGAATTCGTGTGGCCCATCTCTTGTGCAGGCTTTGCCATCGCTGGCTGCGGAGGGCAGGCACGGTGGTGGAGCCTGGCTGTACCAAATCCCGGGGCAGCTGAGGCGGGTGCGCTGGTCACTGCTCGTTTTCCTGGGTTCACAGCACTTGCCTGTTCAGATGAGTCCAGAGGAGGCCACGGAGATCCTCCGGGGGCTCGACCCTCTGCTCTGGAGCCAGGCTGGGAGAGCTGGGGATGTTCACCTGCAGAAGAGAAGGCTCCAGGGAGAGCTCAGAGCCCCTTCCAGGGCCTAAAGGGTCTCCAGGAGAGCTGGAGAGGGACTGGGGACAAGGGATGGAGGGACAGGACACAGGGAATGGCTTCCCACTGCCAGAGGGCAGGGATGGATGGGATATTGGGAAGGAATTGTTCCCTGTGAGGGTGGGGAGGCCCTGGCACAGGGTGCCCAGAGCAGCTGTGGCTGCCCCTGGATCCCTGGCAGTGCCCAAGGCCAGGCTGGATGGGGCTGGGAGCAGCCTGGGACAGTGGGAGGTGTCCCTGCCCATGGGTGGAATGAGATGGGCTCTAATGCCCCTTCCAGCCCAGCCCATTCTA
>VXBT01014005.1:0-48426 GCA_013400235.1 Oriolus oriolus
ATTGACCGCTCTTTCTTCAACATGCGCTGAGGTCCTGGGTGGAAGCTAAGGGAAGAGGAGAGAAGACAGTGAGAAACTTGGGAACAGCCTTCTTCTTGCAGGTCTCATCAAGGCTGAACCCTGGCCACAGGAATCCTTCATTTGAAGGAGAGAATGACATTGTTTTTCCTCCTAAATAAGCTTATATTCCTGTATTATAGCCCTGATTACTGTGTCATCTAAGTGCTTGAATGTATTTGAGTTCTCAGAGCATCTCGATGGTGCATGGGCTCTTATCCCTGTTTTTAGCTGGGTGGTTGAGGCCAAAGGCCTGCTGATTTCAAGGGGTTGGCTTTGGGACCACATGGTGTGGCCCATCACCTTGCACAGTCCTGAAGCAATGCCATTCACCTCTCCTGGTGGTGAATGGATCCTCTACTATGAAAGAGATGGGATGGAGTTGGGCTGCAGGCTGTGGGATGTGCCTGCAGAAGTGCATGGCATCACAAAGGAGCACATGGCAGCACAAAGAAACTTGTCTCCACAGACCCTGGGAGGAGGAGCCTGCCGGAAGCTGACAGGCGGGTCACCCAATACAGAGACATTCAAAGGGTGTGCTGCTGACATGGCAGTGTGTGATAGGTCATGTAGGTGTATAAAACCAGCTTGTTTCTGTGAATAAAACTGATTAAGTCTCTCTGCCAGACTGGGTCTATGTTTCAATTGCCGACACTCTACCAAGAAAAGGAAGGGTGTTTTGGGGCCAGTTGGCAGCTCTGAGGTCTCTCCATGATCTGGCCAGAGGTCCTTACAGCCTGAGCTATATCCTGCTTGCAGGAGGCTGCCTCTGGTCTCCATTTCTTGATTACAGCAAGAGAGCCAGGGCTATTTCAACTACAATGATTGCAAGTAGGCTTTGGGCAGCTGATTATTCACAGTCATGCCTGACACTGGTGGAGAATAGGATAGGATTTGTTCTTTAGCTTTCTGATCTGCAAAATAAAAACAGCATTTGTCAGTGTGAATCCCTTGTGAGGCAGCGAGCTCAGAGCGCTTCTATGAATTGTGCTGGTGTCTGTTTGCCTGCAGAACAGGTACGTTTTTGGAGGTGGGAGAGCA
Source organism: Oriolus oriolus (assembly GCA_013400235.1). Classification (NCBI taxonomy): domain Eukaryota; kingdom Metazoa; phylum Chordata; class Aves; order Passeriformes; family Corvidae; genus Oriolus; species Oriolus oriolus. The sequence continues at coordinate 1,099 of VXBT01014005.1, forward strand.
AAGTGTACCCACCTCATCCCACTGAAACATGTTGTACTGTCAGTACATCTTTGGTCTGCTGCAGAGTAAATATCTTCCTAGTTCTTCTGAGCTGCTGAATCTTCCACCTCCATTGGAATTCCCACTGAACACAGCATGTATTTCACCAGGGTTTGGACTGAGTCCCACATCTCATAATCAAGCTCCTTGTCAGTTAATGCTCTTTCTGCATGACACCCTCGGGCTGATTTCAGACTGGCAGGGCAGCTTCCAGTTTCATTCCACCAGTGGTTCTCCAGCTATCCTGTCTTAAAAGCCATGTGTGTAACTTGGCTCTGCTTGCTCTTTCTAAATTATCTCTCAGTACTGTTTTTTCTTTTAGTCCTTCACTTATGAGCCTCAGGGATTCATACAAAAGTGGAATTTTGGACCCATGTGTGTTTTTTGCCTCTGTGAAGAGATGGAGATCATCCTTTACTTAGAAACCATGGTTACAGGGTCAGTCCCTTTAGACTCAGATACTACTGAACCACCTGTGATACTTTATGCTTCTGAAAAACTCCATGTTTCTCTGAGGTTACTTTTCTTGTCAGCTGTCTGCCAGCCTGCATTTGGCACAGGATCAGCGTTGTCACCTTTCCAGATTTCTTTGCTGAACCAAAATAAAATTTCAGAGGGGCTATAACATGGGAGTGCTGAGAAACAGTACCTGAAAGCATCAATTGTGCAGCATTCAAACTTTCACAACAACCCAGAGTTTTGCTTTAACAATTCTATGTTGGCCTTTCCACTTTCCCTTCCAGTAGAAAAGTGTCTACTACATGTTCCTGGGCTTGGCTGCAGTGTACATTTGGGTGTCTGGAAGTCCCAGAGATTACGTGTCAGTCACCAAGTGTCCCCACATGTGTCACCCCACTTTGCCAGGGCTGTGGCTCTTACCCTGCCTAGTGAGGGTTACTATTTAATTGGTGCTGTTATGATCACACAGCAGCCTTTGGAGGCCAGAAGGGCACTGCAGGTGCTGGAATATCTTGTCAACTACTATCAAACAAGTGAGAGAAATTAAGGTAATTGTGGGAAAGGACCTGGAAAAGAAAATGTGTGAGCCAAATAAGTTCATATTTTACTCAGGCATTTTTAATAATTTCCCATGATAAATGGCCACAGTCTGTTGCCTGTTCCCAGTATTGTTATTGTCACAGTTGAAATACTATGGCCACTGTCAAGCACTGAAATTTATTTATGTGGTTGGTGTGGGTTTTGTTGTCTCTACAGCAATTACAGTTCTTTATTCTTTCACAGGTATTCTTGGACAGCTAGTGTTTTCCTGCCCCAGAAAAACAAACAAAAACTGAATATGCACCTGATGCTTTTAAAATTGTGAAGATTTAAAAAACCATCCGAGCCTTTTTTCTTTGGCAGTTTTAACTCTGAGACCACATTTCCTTGAAATAAGGATTAACTTAGTGTGAGTGGTTGGAAGTAGCTGCGTAAGTCCTTAATTGCTTTGCCAGGCCTGTGCTCTTTCATTGCTTGAAGATTTTGAAATCCCCAACTTTAATTTCTGTAGCTGCAGTTAAGCTGGTAAGATGCTGCACACAAGTGGCAAACCTCCAACATTATCCTTTTTCTTTTTTGCCTTGATTATTGTCATGTTTATTATTTTGTAATAAAGCCAAAAGCCCAAAATAATTCACTTGAAATGCAGCAGTTGCAAGACACCAAGCTCTTGTCTTCTCAGAAGTTTCTCATAGTCTTTGAAACAGCTGGAAAATAGCGAAGGGAATGAAATGGTAGGGCATCAGCAGAAACTTGGAGAAGGGGTCAGTGCCACTGATTGGTGTTAAAGCAGGTGAAGACTTCATGACATAAAGCCTAACAGCAGTGCTGCATGGTGTGATTAATAACTGCAGCATGTTGTGCCGTCTCTTGTTTCACAGAAACTCAGAGTTATGCAACAAAATATAATGTGGTAGGGAAGGATCAAGTAAGGGCTCACCTGTGAAATAGTAGTTGGAATTGGATGCATCTCCTTGTTTGGAGGCATTTGCTCAGGGTTGAACAAGGACATGGTGTTTCTGTGGTGTCTCTGTGCTGCAGCAGACCCCGGTGTTCCTGTGATTTCCTGGAACCATGTTGCAGCAGCCGCTGATGGCTTTGAGAACTTAGTGCCAAGCACCATCTCTGGAGAGCAATGCCTACAATTCTGCCTGAGGGTTGCCTACCAAAACACAGGCCACAGGTCTAGGTCTGCTTAAATCTGTCAGCTGTGACTTGGGTGGCCTGGCATAGGCAAACAGGGCTGTGTTTCTGCATCCCTTGCTCCTTGGGGAGCAAGGTTTTCCTTGCTGAAAACCTTGCTCCCTTTAGTGTTTGTGGCAGATGCACCATACCTGTGCTTTATAAAATTTCAAGGCAATAGTATTTGCTTCCTCCTGTTTGAAATCACTTGGCATGTCCCAGTGCTGAGAAATACTGAACAGTACTGCTGGTTGGGGAGCAGGCTCTTCCACGGGGCATAGAATGGCTCTGCAGTCAGGGGTGGGATTAGACAGGAGCAGGAAGAGGAGGATTGCCCAGGATGAAGGACAGCAGGAGGCCGTTCTCAGTCATGTTGGGAAGAGGCAGCTGCCGTGTGCTGCTGACTCACGGAATGACCCTTGTGCTAATGCTGTTCCCTATCATTTAACACAAAAATAAAACTGCTAAATTGAGACCGATTTGAAACATGCATGATTTGCTTTGGAAGACATTTAATAGCAGCTATACTTTGACTGTAGGACTCTGATAGGAAAAGGAGGGTCAAGTAAATAGTTTACATTAACTTAGCAATATTATTCTGTTATTACTGAACCTTCCTAAATTCTACCCAAATCTTGGCTCAAATCAAACAGCTTCAGATAATTTGTGAGAAGCAATAGGTGAAACTAAGCAGGAGTAGGACATGAAAAGAGTGTGTGATTACCTGAATGGAAACCAAAGTGTTCCCAGTACTCACAGTAGTTAGTGAGATGCTTTGAAGGTTTTTTCACCTCTTAAATCCTTAGCACTTTGAGGCAGCGATTTTGGCCTTCAAATGACTACAGCAACTTGCTGCCCTGACAGTGAAATAAATTTTGAAAGCAGTGTAAGTGCAATCTACAGGATTAACAGCCAGGCCATAAAGCAGAAATCTTTCCAAAACAGAGAGATCTTATGATTACTTAATCATTAAAAAGTAGCCTACAGGACCTGGGTGGTTCATGGTGGCCTTCTGCCTTTTATACTGGCAGGTGAGAAAATACAGAATGGGCTGAGTGCAGGCAATGTCTGCAGTCACAGGGGACATGCAGGTTGTATCTTTGGTCCCTGAGAACCCATCTCAGCAAAATCTTTTGTGTTGCTCCACACTGTCTTGCTTTCCTGCTGCTCACTATATTGCTGCAGCTCTCTAAAATAGTAATGAGATGAGAAGGAGATCGCCCTCAGATGACTGTCCATAGCACTGCTTGCTGGACTGAGAGTCTGTTTTGTTCTTACAGAAGTGGTAGTGGTGGCTTAGTATGGATGACAACTTGAATTGGTTATGTCAGTTCTAACTAATGACATTGAAGACCAGTAAAGTGACTCTTAGATTGGTTTAGTATTGTTAGTCTCGTTATTAATTATGGAGACATGACAGCAGCATTAGTGCTAGAATTAACCATCAAAATAAAATGGAATTGTACTCATAAATCTCACTGATTAGGAGTACATGAAGGATTACAGCCATTCTCCAAAGGAGAAGAGAGGAAATAGAGTGAGTCTGGAGTAGGAGTGAGATGGAGGTGGTAGAAAATTTAGGGAATGATAGTAGTATGCTGAAGATTGTTCAAAGAAGGAGCCTGAGCAAAGTAGAGCAGGACTAGGGCTGAAGTCTGCAGCTGCCTGGGTGGACAAGGTTGGGTTTTCCTGCATGTTAGCAGGAATTATGGACCTCACACCCCTCGAGCCTGGCTGCCTGCCCATTGCTTCCCACTTCCCTTTGGGACTCTGCTGCTAGCTTGATATCTAATCTGGAAACCACTGCAAAGGGTTTCTCCATTGTGTGAGGCTGGGCCAGCACCTTGTCCATCTCCCAGGAAGCTTGTGGGAGCCTTAATGCCTGGGAGGAGCAGGCAGATCTCAAATGGTAGAGATCAATGCAAATTGGGACAAGCTCTTGCCAGGAGCAGGCTCAGATTTGGGTGCTGCCTGTGGAGAGGAGGAAAGGGAAGCAGGTGCATCCGTGCAGCCCTGGAGGGGAGGCAGGGAGATCCTTGCTCAGCAGAAGAGCTGCCATTGCTCCTGACAGTGGTGAACTGCTGAGAGGAGGCAGTGCAAATTACCTCCTGCCCTGGAGAAAGGTGGCAGGAGAAGAATTAGGCCTCAGAGTGATGCATGGGAACAGCACAATTTCCTGGAATGTTGCTCCAATTTGCACAATGCTGCTTGTCTGGAGACACGACTCATTAAAATCTCGGCTTTAATGAGCTGAGAAGCGTCCGCCAGATCTTGCACTTGGAATCTGCTCTGTGGCGCTGCTGATGTGGCCATGTCTGGGCACTGAGAGTTCAGTCCTTGAAGGGTTACCCAAGGCTAGCAGTGGCTGTGGCTATGGTGACCATGCTCTGCCCTGTGCTGGCCTTTGCAGGGAGTGGGCTGCATCTTGCTCAGCGGCGTGAGTGATGGCCTTATTTATAATGCCTTAAATGAAGTGCAGGATAATTTAATTTGTACATCCATTAATACTATCTACTGCAGTGTTTGTACTTAATTGTATCATTCTAAATGGAGTTTTAGGTATATTAACAGGCTCTTTGTCCTGCTGCCAGGCACAGCCATGTCTAATCCTGCACATGGTTGCTTGGAGAAGGTCCTTTCCATTCCACTAAGCCCACTGGCCTGGTTGGGTTCTTGGAGGGTTCTTCCGAGTTGGCAGTCACTGCCCAAAAATCATCATTCCTCCCTGAAATGGCCAGGAGACAATCATGATGGGTATTTCCTTGGCATCAGTGTGGGAGATAGGATGGTATTGACTCTCTCTGCAGGGCAGACACAAAGGGGAAACTTTGGCCCAGGAGCTACCTCAGTTCCCAGAGTTTCCCAAGGGAAGCTCTTCTTGCAGCCAAATAACTTTGTAGGTTGGGTAAGGGTTGACCTGACTATAGTGAACTGATAATCTGCTTCTGCTATTGGTTTTTTTGGGTACAAGTGGGTTAATAAACATCTGTCTTAGGTCGTGTCTCATGGTCTGGTTTAAATCTGAGAAGCCAGTAGTCAAGGTGTGTGTTTGTCACAGAATCATAGAATGGTTTGGGTTAGAAGGAGCCTGAGAGATCATCTAGTTCTGACCCCCCCTGCCATGGGCCACCTGTTACATTAGGTTGCTCAGGGCCTCACTCATCCTGTCATCCACCTGACTCCCAGGCAGTCATTCCCAAGCACACAAGGTTGTTTTCCACTTAACCTCCTGACTCTCAAAACTGTCATTTACAAAAAAAATGAGTCTTTCAAGGGGAATGCTTTTCTTACTGCTCATCCATGCCTCGGTTTGCAGTGCTAGGAAAGCAGCAGTGGAAGGGACTCTGAGCTCTGTCTTCCCCTGTGGACAGGGGATCATGTCAGAGCTTCCCACACAGTGTTCTTGCATTCTTCTCAGTGGTTTGGTGGTGTCTGAGAGCAGCTATGGCCCTGGGTGGACACTATACGCTGCATGTTGTTGTCCATTAAAATCTGTGTAAAAATACCAGAGGGTCATGTAGAAACATTTAAAGGCTTTAAATTATTTGGAAAGTTTAGAGAGTCTAAGCTTTTGAAACAGGAAGAGAAGCTATTTGCAGGGATGTATTCAGTGGTTCTACTAAAAATGTCTTGACTAGCTACTTCACCTTGCATTGCCTCAGTGTCTGCAGGGAACTGGAAAAATAACTTGCCTTTTTCCAAAGATGCTGGTGAGAAAATAAGTGCTGAAAGGTGAGCAATTGTGTGAGCACGGGAAAGTCAAAGTTCTTTCCTACAAGCTCACACAGTTATTTAGCATTTCTCATAGATGCAGATATTATTTGCTGTCTGCGTTAGCTATTTCTAGTCCTTGAAAAGAAGCCAGAATTCTTTAAGTCACTGCTTTTTCTGAGCTGATGCTGGCTCTTTTGCCTGAGGAGTATTTGAAATCTGCCAGAATGCATGTATTGTCAAAAACAGAAACTGAAAACCCTATACAGGATGTGCTGCCCCTGTGAGTTATGAGCTTTCCCAAGGCGTCAGGGAGAAGAAATGCCTGCTCTTGTTGTCTGCAAGAGCTGTGGATAGACAGAGGCAAAAGAAATCCCTCTCCTTCCTCCCCCCTCTCCCATCACCATTGAAAACTCTCTCTTTGGGTGGAAAGAAGCTTTTGAAAGACACACACACACACACACACACACAAGCGCTTTCCCAGTGACCTGCCTGCTTCTAGCTGTCCCTCCTTCCTTGGGAGCTGGAGCTGCTGAGACACCGGAGTGGGGGAGATTCCATCCCCTCTCTGCAGCCCTGAGACCAAATGAATAAAGTGAACAAGGTTTTGAAGATCCTTAAGAAGTCATCGAGGAGAAGGAAGAGATGGAGAGAGGAGCTGAGGGTGGAGGAGGAAGGGGAGAGCCAGGAACTCTGTGACCCAGGTGGTTTGTGCCACCTACACCTCTGTACTGCTGGTAAGGAAACAGGAATGTTCCTACTCACCTTGAGACAGTGTGCCTGTTTGATATCCACTGCTTATGTGTGACAGGAGAGCTTCCTATAGCCAGCCACTGTCGTTGTGCTTTTTGTGAAAAATATTGGTGAGAGAAGTGGTAAAGGCAGGGAACTGAAACTCCTGGGTATCCTTTTATAAACCTTCCCTTGCTTGCGTGGGTGGCATTTTGCACATTTGTGAAGTGGGGAGAGAAGTGAATCTTCTTTCTGGAAGAATGTTGTTCCTGAAAGTGTAGGGAGAATGTGTAGCTCATTGAGAATTTTGTTTGATATATGTGGTTGCATTTTGAGATATTTAAGCCTGAATGTTCATTCTGAATATTTGTCCAACAGAAAAGCATTGTGAAATGGATGAATTTAGGTTGCTGTTTTTCTGAGGGATGTTTTTGTCCACCAAAGTTGGTGTGGACCCAGGTCCATTATATCCATCCTTACTGTCCAAGCAAACAATGCTGTGGCTGTAATATCACTGAAAATGATTCTGTGTTTAGTCTGTCTATAAAACAGCAAAACAAAAGATGCCAGGAATGTGAAAAAAAGATCATTTAGAGCATTCACTGACATGTCCCCAGCACGTTTGAACTTTCTTCTGGGGGCTGTGACCCAGCAGAGGAAAATGTGTAGGTCTGTGCACTTGGCCATCAGGCTCAGCTTCCTTCCTTCTGCATCGCCAGTGTCCAAGGGATGTGAAGCACTTATGAAACCACACTTAGGATGAAGCCACACTCTGGTCTAATGTAGGTCAATGCTCTTCTTGCCATCACATTTGGTAGTTTGTTTGCAATAGTATTGTTGTAGCTTTTGTACCTTTTAGAGGCTCACTCTTTTTCTTTCTTACACACCTAATTCTGTTGAGCTGCTTTTCTGACCCTGTCCCTGGAGCATCTGATGGCCCCGTTCTTGCAGGGCCTTGGATGGCTTCATTTACAGCTGGAGACCTGGGGCACAGAGATGTTACTGGACTTGCCCAGGGATGCACAGACTGGGGCAGGGGTGGGCACTGGCCTCTGAGCTTGAGGCCTGAGAAAGTGCCATGATGAGCAGCACTGGTGATTGTCCTGCTCTTGGCTTCAGCTTCCAATTGTCCAGACTTGCACCTCTCTTGCCTGCCTAGGTAGTTCAAGAGTCTGAGATGTGTTTCTGCCACCATTTTTTCCAGTGAAATATACTCAAATACTTTTGCTTAAAGTTTTCATTGTATTTCTTACCTTATCTTTAGTAAGGAACTGATCAACAGATAAGAAAGGAAATTAAAACCTGAAAATATTTCGGTATCAGAACGTGAGAAGGCAGTGGAAAACATTAACCAGTTTTGACAGTTTGACAGTTATTTCTACTGTTAACCCTGTGTGTATTTTACTTTATCTTCTTAATGGGAAGTTGTCACTGAGAAGGTTCACCCCCAATCCTGAGCTTCTCAGCCTGGGGAGGTGGTCCCATCACAGCTGAGTTTTATATTCAGTCCACTTCCTTCTAACCATCTCATCTAGTGAGCTCTAAAGTGTTGACCTGAGAGATGGAATACTTTGGTTGTTTTTTATTTATTTGGTTTTTCTTTTGATAAAAAGAATGGCACAGATCTTTTGAACCAGTAGTTAATGCCAAGCTGTGTGGGCAGTAGTAGTTAGATAACCTGAGTCCATCTCAGCTGGGTGTACACAGTGGATCTCTCCCTCTAAGCCATGGATTCAGGCTGCTTAGCAGGGAAAGGAGAAGAACTGGCGCTTCTTGACCCAAAAGATGCCAAACTTGCGTGATGAATTCTCTGGAGAGTCTGTTCCTCGCTGTTGATTGTAAGGGAAGTAAACTGAAGGCTAAGATGTTGCTTGTGGGCTGACTTTTATACCGCTTGTAGGGTTTTGGGATATGAATGTGTGACTGTCTAAGTGTTTTTTGGCTTTATTGCCTGGATATGCTTTAGGTGAAGGGCCCCCTCTTTCACATTCTCTGCTACTCTGCAACAGTTTGTTAGCTTGAGGCTTTCAAAAAGCTGAACCGATGGCTTTTTTTTTCCTAAGTGCAAGATGGGTAGTGCACTTCTGCCATCTGGGCAACAGTGATAGAGATGGATTGACAGAAAAAAAAAGAAAAGCATCAGTTAAGGCAAATGGGGAGAAAAATAGTGCATTCCTGCAGTTGGGTTCTGTGCTGACAGTTATTCCAGCCAGTTATATCTCCACAATAAAATGTAAATTAATGCAATCATTTATTTTGGAGCCTGGAGGCCTAGTGGTATGAAAAGATAAGCAAGCATTTTCCATTGTTTATTTGGTGGGGGTGACTCTTCTGTGTCTGCTACTGTCTCTCTGATACCTTGGCAGCATCTAAATGTTGCCTTTATTATTAAAAACACATATATGGGAGTCTGATATCTGAAACGGATTAGTGTGGTGTTTACAGAAGCGTCAGCCAGCCCCCACTCCCTGCGGGCTCTCAGCGTTTGTGTTTCTTCTGCAGAAGCAGTGCACAGGGAGTGGGAATGCCAGCAGCTGGCTGAGGACTGGGGAAAAGCAGAAACACAAGGCAGGGAGTGATGAGTCTGTAACGTGTGTGGTTGTTGCTGGTCAGAGGGACGAGCAGAAGAGACTGGGAATCTCCAGTGAGCTGGTTCTCTGGAGGCTGAGGAGGGGGAACAAAGGGAGGGTGGAGAACAATAGGACACAACAGCGGCATTGGGATAATCTCTGATCCTATTTAGGCATATTTTATTGGCCTGTCAGTTTTTCACATCTCATGCATTTTCATAAGGATTCTTCTTTGCCTCTTGTTTTATCTTCTCGTAGCTCTTTGGATTTCCCTGCGGACAGTCTCTCTGGATTTCTTTGTTTTGTGTCCCCCCCTTTCCTATTGCAAAGCAGCACTGAGTTGCTTGGCTTTGTGGTGTCTAAGCAGAAAGACAGATTCAGCAAAGGAGCTGTTTGGGAAAATCTCATGTTATTCTCAACAAAGAGGGAAATTTGGTATGGGAGGGGTGATTGTCAGCGGCCTAAACACGTGTGCCATCTATCACAGCTCTTTTTGCACTAGTCTAGGGCTCTGGATATAAACCTACATCCCAATCATGTGTAATGTTATGGGGAATTAATTTTTTTCCCCCTCTGGTCCCTCTGAAAGCTAAGATACGTTTATTCTTATGATTTTTTTACCCAGCATTGGCTGCCTTAAAAATACAGAGCTGCTGAACTTCTGGGTTATGTAAATTCATTCAAAGGGATGTTGCTCAGCCTTTCAGATCATCTCTGTTAAACACCTACCCTTTCATTCCCAAGTGATGCCAGACCTAGTTGCTTCATCCTCCCACAAGAAATCCCCCAGGCACATGATTAAAACCAAGCCATCCTTGTAAAATCGCTGGCCAAGCTTGCCAGAATTGCTAGTGCATTTCTTGTGGCTTTGAAGTTCACAAGTACTGGGGCTTGGAGGGACATGAGGACCCACAGAGGGGCAGCCCTGGCAGGCAGAGGAGATCAGAAGCTGCAGTGATCTCTGATGGGCTTCTCTCAGAACTGGTCTTGTCCTACCTGATTCCTGGGGTGAAGACAAACATCTTCAGATACCTGCCTATCAGAGTGGTTCCCCTTCAGAAGGGGGCTGCACCAATAAAAGAGTCCAAAACTGCATGTCCAGGCTGTCCAAAGGATTTGGGTGCTTTAGGAAATCATGGGCAAAGCTCATGAGATGGGTATCCCAGACCCTCATCAGGGGAGGAGATAGGAAGAGCTGCAGGTGGTGGTGGAGGCCAGGGATTGGCATCTCCTACTTTGGAAGAAGCCCCTGTACCTCATGTCTGCAGAAGCGCAGCTGCCATAAAACTCTCTGTGTCCCATCAGCAGAGTTGTTTTCCCAAGGCTTTTATGCCTTTTGTGATGACAGCTTGGTTTGTGGCAATTTATTGTCCTGCAGGGTTGTCTTCTCTGTTTATATCTCATGGATCTCATTGCACAGCAGTAAATCATTGCAAAGCTGATAGTTTAGTTTCCAGCCATAAATTCAAATGCTAGAAAAAGAGATTTGTTTATTCCTATGCCTCTGTTCTTTGAATGTGGCTGTTCATAGAGCTCCGTATGCCCCTAGGTGTAAGGATGATGTTTGGTAAAAGCAGTGGTGACTTAAATAGTGTGAGGAACCTCTACATAAATTTTTATTTGGGATTGCGAGAGGTGAAGTGATTTGGACAAGACTCTACATCAGGGAAGGTGGAGAAACAGGAAAGGGAAAGAGATCCTTTTGGCAGAGCATTGGCACAAGGCTGGGTCTATGTGTGCAGCACTATCTGGTCAAGGCCAGGGTCTGGGGATGGTGCTGGAGCACTGCAAGCAGCAGTCAAGCAGCTGATGTTAAACCTCTGGAGGTCCTGGGACAGCACTGAGACCTGGCACCAAGTGTTCTGCTACTGAGGGCAGTATTGTTGCTGGTAGAAGGGAGAAAACGTAGACTGGGAATTAATGTGTGGCTCTGAAGAAGTCAGGGTTAATAGCATCGAGGCTGGGATATTTGTAGATAAAGGCAAAGGATCCCAAGAAAGCCATGAGCTGGAGACCCTAATAATCCTCTCTCTGCCTGTGCCCTGCAGTGGTGAGCGAGCTGTAAATGAAGCAGTTATTAGCAGCTCGGCTCATATCACAAGATATAAACTGGTCTATTGAGCAAGAAAGAGTTGCCCTTTTTTAACCTTTCAAAGTTATTTCCCTTGTGGAAGCCAGCAGAAGGAAAAAGCTATGCTTTCTGACTGGAGTCAGGTGCCCTTTCAAAGCCCCAGCAGCTCTGATCTCCCTCTTTGCTAAGGGTGTTGTGGAGCTGCATTATTTATAGCTCCTCCTGGGCACCCCACTTGCACGCCCTGCAGTGCCCATGGAAAGGGGATTGCTGGCACTCACTGGAGATTCAGAGGTGACTGAAAGCTCACGAATGGTTATGGTCTCTCTTAACTTCCAGCGAAGACAATTGTACAGAGAAAGCTTTTGATGAAACAGATTCAGTCCATTGTAACCAAACATAAATTTTGCTGAGAAAATATTCAACATTTTCAGCAATTAAACCCTTCCACATTTGGACTGTTTGGTGCTACAAATTAATTAGTTGATAATATTCTCTTTAGAATGAAGACAAATGTTTTTATGTCTTTGCTGAAGGCTAATATTTGCAAAAACAAAAAGAAAAGTAGATGAATTCCTTAAATCTCTTTAATCTTGTTGTGATAAATACACTTTCTTACTGTTAAGTGTTGTTTGAATTTCTATGTGCCTCTTTCTCACATTTCATATAATGCCAGGCTCTAGAGAGTGGGTAAATAAGAGCTGCAGGTCTCTAGAGAGTGGGTAAATAAGAGCTGCAGGTTTCAGCTTTCAGAGGACTGGAGTCATCAGTCAATCCAGTTCTTCCATCTTGGGATCAACTGTAATAAACACCAAGGAAATGAGTGAAAATGTCTAGTGAGACAGACGTTTTTCTTTTTCAAGAGCAAGTATGTGAATGTTCATATGATTAGAGGTGGCATCCACATATCGCTTGCTTATAAAGCAGTTGCAGAAGCTCTGTAGTTCAGTCCTTTTTGCAGCCAGATCTTGAATTTGTCTGCAGATGAGACAAGCACGGGTGAACCTGGAGGCAAATAGCTGGTTTTCCTAGGGAAGCAGAGACACATACTGAATTAGCTTCTCAAAATACTCTGCAGGACTTGCTTTGGCAGGTTTTCTGCAGCTGAAAAATAAAAATAAATAAGCAAAGCCAGGCAGCATAAGAGTTTTAGAAAAATCCAGGCACCATCCTTCCTCTGATCTATCTGAAGCCCCACCTGTAGGATGCATCAACACTGACTTTGGAGCAAAGTGTTTTCACCTCATTCACCTGATGATTGGACCAACCCACTAATAAGGAAATGCAAATAGAGAGTGAGAGTTTCAGGCTCCCTGATTATAAAATGCAGCCTTGACATTGTTTTTAGACATCAACATAAAATATAAGGTATAGACTGTATCGCAGCCTTTGTGAAGGGCTGAGTTTGCCATTGATGATTAGAGAAATCAATTTGGCAATTCTGGGATGAGGGAAATGTAGGCTATTGAGGTAGGAAAATACTTCAGAAATGGGGATAATAAATTAAGTCTGAAGACAGTAGACGTGGGAGATGGAGTTCTTAAAGTCTCCCTTAGATGTCAAAAATAAATATCTCACTTAGTAGGAAGTATGAAATTGCTGGTAAGTGCTTTTCAAAATATCAGCTGTTGGCCAGATTCAATCCATTATTAATTATGCCATCATGGTGATAATTATTACAATTTAGACACTTCCCAAACAAATCTTTAGTTAATTAAAGATGCAGTCAGTTCTTGGAAAAGTGAGCATTGGGCCACCTCTGTGATGGTGCAGCTCTGGGTCTGATAACCACAGGGGCTGGCAAATCTGCACCTACTATCAAATGGGGTGAGAAATTCAAGCTTTGTGTGAACAGAAAAATGCTTAAAGTAGGAAAAATTAATGATGAATTTTCAGATGGATATATGGATTTACTCAGTGCAGGGCTCATTTACCTACTCTGCTGCTGGCTCCCAGTGTAGTGGGTAGGCCACTGATGGGCAAGTTTTCTGCCAGAGTAAACTGGTACAGCTGTTTTGCAGATGAACAAACAATGCCATTTATATGTGACAGTGGATTTGGTCATTAGATTTGATGATGGACAAAGATAATTCAGCTTGATATCCTGTAAAAACACAGGCCAAATCCTTCAGCCATGTATCCCTGTCAACTTGGACAAGACCAAGGCAAACCTGGTTGGTTTTCTGGTGGGCAGACATCTGGTTTTGATTTAAGGAGACCACAATACAGATAATGTGCTGTTGCCATCATTAATTTGTTCTTGTGAGTAAAACACCTTTACTGGTCTTATTTTGGAAAAGGCATCTGTCTATAACAGTTTAAAATGGAGATAATTGTACTTCTCTTGGTCCATTCTTTCTTTACTTCTTCTACTCAAACCCTGCTCAGTGTGATATGGGAACATCTGTACGCTGTAGGCAAAATGAACCCCCAGATGAGGTTTCTATAAGCAAACATAATATTGGTGCAATGTGTTTAATGAGAATAATAAAATTCAAATTCATGTATCCTTAAGACCTCTTGAACATTCTGGTATTGATTAATAATTGTTTAACTTTGTGAAAAACGAGGTTCACTCTCCTGTTAAAATTATAAAGTTTAATAAAGGACAATAGGGGACAGGCATAAAGCAAAAGATTACAGCACTGGGTACCCTTGGCTCTCAGCCAAGAGCACACCTGCTATTGCAGAGACACCCTTCACATACCTTTACAAATGCATATTCATAAACAATTCATATGCATATTCACAAACAACTATACATATTCAAACTTTCCCCAAAGTAGTTTACATATTCTAGGAACTGTTTAGCATAGCTCCTCCTCGGGTCCGCCTTTTTCAGAGCATGCTCACGTTTGGCTGTGGGTTTTGTCCATTTTTCATTATCACCTCCAGCTTGAGCTTTGGCCCCTTTTTCTTTCAGACGGTGGTTGCTGATAGCTGGCATGTCCGTAGCAGGGGTCTTCATCACATGTTCATTGGATGTTATCCAACCAAGCGGACAGTTCACTTACCACAAGCATAACTATATCAGTTCTTCCAATACTATGTCTAAGTTTAGTTAGTAACAGAAATAAAGGTATTAGTTATTGTTACAAAACTATGTCTTTATAACAAAGCTACTTTAAGAATTAACATTATACATATAGCATCCATTTGAATATTTGCAAAAAGCCAATATTATAATATGTATTTATAACAACTTGAAGCTTCCAATATTTTGCTTAAAAAACAAAGTCGTTTTTACTGGCTGCTAAGTGTTAGTAACAGCAATTCTACCAGCACAAACACGCTATTTTAAAAGGTACATCTACATCCTAGCAAGAGCAGTACTGATTCTGCATGGTTATTTAAACTTTCCCTATATAACATGTCTAAAACAACGCTGTTTTAATTTCAAAGCTAAGCTGCAGGTTGCAGTGGCGGCAGCTTTCCTACCATCCTTTCTGGGGCTGATGGTGCCCTGTAAGTGACAGATTTGTTCACAGTAAAGGACTGCACCTGGCACTTAAACTGGGGCTAAAGAACCTGCTTAAAAGGGAGATGCCTTTCGGCCTTTGGCTTACTGACTTGTCTGGGCTGTTCCTGGCTAATTGCAATGTAAAATACAGTGAGAAGACTGTTGGGAGTACATACATGAAGGCAGAGCACGACCCCTGTCTAAGGCAGGCATCTGCAGTCAGCATTTGCGGGAGCCTTTCATTCTCCCAAGTCAATTGGCAGTCGGAGCGAGTGGCAGTACAGCACACAGAGATAAGACTATTTTAATTTCTTGCTTCAGGAGACTCAGCTGCGTCCTTGGAAAGACTGATGCCTTGTCCATGGATTCACATATTGAACAAACATACTGTATCATTTAATTATTAAAGGATGTCTTCAGCATTTCCTGGCAAAATAAACTATGGTCCTAGGCTGAATCCTGGCAACACTGTTCCACCTGCAGGACCACTCTTCTTACTGTGGGCCATAGGCAGTACCACTTTGGTCACTACTCTTTGGGATTAATACAGCTCTGCTAAACCCATTTCCAAATGTCAGCTGATAAAATAGTCATAGTAGGAAGAGATATCTATGAGTAATACTGATAGGCCTCAAGCTGGAAGCTCAAGAAAGGAACATAGAGGTGAATGCTTAAATTAGTCACCTTCTTAGCTCTAGGACATATCTCAAATGCCATTCACCCACTTGAATTGGAGAAGAGTGCCCAAAAAATGCTATGTGTTCAGCCTTCCTGCCAATCTGGGGTGTGACTTATGGAGAGGAAAAAAGGGAAGACATTGTCAGCACAAATGGTGCTTACACACGGATACATTCCTGGTCTCAGCAAATGCAATGGTGAGAACTAGGAATTTCTCCAGAGTCCCTTTTATCTGGTGCTACAGAGGGTTGAGGGTCCAGAGAAGTTCTAATTCAGGGGAAATAATTGCATGTAGCTGAAAACTAAACATGGCATTTCTCATGAAATGTCCTTCTGGTGAGTTTGAAACAAAGTTGCACAGATTGTTCAGAGCATGTGAAAAAGGTACCTGTGGATGCAGAAAATAAGAACTTTCAAAATATCAAGGGTGAGGGTTAATGACTGAAGCCTGTTTGCCTTTTTTGCTGAACACAGTTGATGACAGACTGTCATCTGCATAAGTTATTGTCAGAGTAATTAAACCTAACAGTGCCACATGAAACTTCTCCCCCACCCCCCCCATGTTACTCTGTTGGAGGCTGTGGCATTGCGCAGGGAAAGCTGTAGCCATGCTAATTAGGATCAGGCAAGGTACTTGTGAAGCATAATTTAGACCATTTCCTTTTGGGAATTGTCTACTAATGAGCATGGTTCCAATGAAATAATTCATTGTTCACGCTGTCATTTATTAAGGGTAATCAGTTAAAGCGGTACAGGTGTCAGTGTGGGCAGAACATCTTCTTCCAAACGTCTGTTATTGACAATGTCAATACACGAGGAGAAACCACTTCAGTTTGGCTTTGCTGAGCTGCCAGTTTTACCCCCCCAACCCGAACTAATAGCATTTGTTAGCAGCATATTTGATTTAACAGACTCCAAGAGGCAATAAACTTGGAGTCTGGGGAAGGGGTGAGCCCCTTCTTGCTACCCTGGTGCTGCTCTGCTTTCCACAGCAGATACGGGTGCTTCTGTGGGAATTCATATGCCAGGAAGGAGGGCTGCTTCATTGACAACTGATAGCAGCCAATGAGTCTGTGGGATACCTGAATTTTATAGATCAGCTCATCCTGCCTTTGGTTCAAGGCTTACAGAATTGGATTTGTTGTTTCAGCATTGATCCTGCTTGCTTATCTAAGGCAGACTTTTTGTCTCCAAATGCTTTAATGCCACAGTTGGCCAATGTTATTTGCCTCTGTGGCTCTCAAAAAGCTCCCAAGCTCTTAGGGGGAGATCTGTTGTCTGTTAATTGTAATACATTATCTTAATATTCACAATGGCATAAATGTTTTTGAGAGATACCTTCAGATTGTTGTTGCCCAAGCTGTTTGACATATTTTTGCAGGACAGTAATCCCACAAAATCTATATGCACATATATACTCATATCCTATTTATGGAGAAAAACCCTCTGTAGTGAACTTTGTTTATTTTGTTTTCTTTCTGAATGGAAGGTGTGCACTGGTTAGCCAGTTTAATGTGGTCTGATCTACAGTGATGATAAAAAGACTGTTAGCCCAGTATCTGGAAATATCTGTTTTTATTTTTTGCAGACAATGTGTGAATACTAAACGAAAAGAAGAGGCTGCCTTTCCATATAAACCTGCATTTTTCTCCCCAGAGCCCATTTTATGGGCCTGCGCACTGACTGTACTGCTAGTGAAGAGAAGATGAAAATAATCAGAACAAATTCACAAAGGCAGTATTATCAGTATTTGTAACATTAACACATTCAGCCATAACTGCACCTGTTAGTAAGGAAATACTGCCTTCTGAAATGCATTTTAGTAGAGTGTGTAATTTTAAGGATATGTATTAGACACACAGCATTTTGCTTTATTATTCCTGAGGAAGGAAACAAACTGTATGGCAACTTCAAAAAATGAACTAATTTAATGTGAGCTCTACTTTGAATAGTTTCTGCTCCTTTAATTTTGTTCTGAATTTTTCCTTGCCATTTCTTCACCGGTTGCTGCTACAGAAAAAGTGTAATCATTATCAGACAGATAAACACAGCAGCACATACATATATTCTGAATACTGTTTATTCATTAATCACACTGTGTTTTGCTTTATTTTTTCTGAAACTTGGTGTATATTTTCATTATCCTCTTGCATTATTTGCAATGGATTCTATGGCTTGGCAGAGCCACTTCAAATACTAGACATGATAAATGGTAATAGATTTCCCATTATACAAATGCTTTTTTATCCTCTTCGTTTAATTGCTGCATTTCTCACTCATTCCATTGTGCACTCTTGATGACCAGTGTCCCCACAGTAATTTCCTGAGCTGAAATGAGGATTAGATTTATATGTGAGAGAGCAGAAAACACATTTGTTTCAGCATTGAAGAGAAACAGCTGTGTTCTGTTTTCAACTGGAATTTCCTCTAAGGTAAAACCAATTGTCTTGGGACATCCAGGCAATTCCCCTGGCTAAAGGAGTTCTCAGAGACTCTCAGAGGAGGGCAGGTTGGATCTTAATATTCAGGTTTAAGTCAGGATATACTTAAATTCTGGTGATGAACCTAGAAAGAGGATGAAATGGCATGGTTCCTCTATAGTCTTTTTTGTAGACTGGTACTTCAGCATCATGAAAGCAGGGAATATCTGGTGCAAAATGATATTTTAATTGGAAAAAGAGTATAAGATCGTCTGCTACAGCTCCAGTGAAATTAATTGGAGATGCCTGTGCTCAGTAGAGGGGAGAGAAGAAAAAGCAGCCTCAACAGAGCAAGAAATTGTGCATGGGGAGCTGGGAATCAGCTCTCAGGCTGTCTCAGAAATTGAACATTTGGGGTCCAACAGCCCCCAAGTGCTCAGACTTTTCATCTTCTGTACAAGGCTTTAAATTCATACTTTACATCTAAATTTATCTGTAGTTAATACACATGTACACACTTGCCAATGCTTTCAGCTCTATATAATTTTAAAGAAAACAAGATGGAGTCAAGAAGAAAATCTCTTGTGTTGTTACATCAAGATTGACCTCAAAAGTACTGAGGGTTTATTGAGTTTTAAGAGTCTGTAAAGGGAATACTTTAATTTGGAATTCAGTGTTAGCTCTCTGGGATTGCCATTTGTGTATGCTGCTAATTCTTCTACACATCCAGAGCAGCTCTCCATAGCCCTTTCCCTGCTGGAAAATTTACTGGGTCAGTCTGTGTTGTTTTCCTTTGGTTCCAGACTTACACCTCTGAGACTGAATTTGCAAAACTGTTCATGTGTCCTTCCAGCCTAAAAAGTGGGAGGGTAACCCTGGTGACTAAGTGCAAAAACTCAGTGGCAGAGCATCACTGAGATCAGGCACTGGAGGTGAATTATTCTGTGTCATGTCTCTAAGGAGACTCCTGGAAAGCCACAGTGTGTTGTTTCCACAGACCAATGGCTGCAGGCAGCGAATTGCAATCTCCAAAGTCATCTGTGGGATCAGCAGAAATGCTGGCTAGAGATAAACTCCCAGATGTCCATCTATTGAGGGCAGCCTTTAGCCCTCAGGTATTGATTTAGTAATGAAGCTTTTTTCTACAGATCCAGAGTTTCCCTATGGGTTCCTGGAAGGCACCTCTGAGCTCCCCTAGGACCATGGTAAGAAGCAGTTGAGAACTACTACTGCTGTAGTCTGAGTTCCCATAGAGAGAGAGGGAAGAATATTTTGCTTATTCGGCTGCTGGGAGAGGCTCAGCTCAGCAGAAAAGGTCAGTTAAAGGGCTACTCCCAGTGTGATTTGGTCTAAAATTCAGGTGAAAGGGAGTAGTAACATATTGGTCGGGCAGAGTCCTCAGCAGGTGTTGTTCTCCCAGAACAGTGTGGGGATGAGCAGGGTTGGACAAGGAAGGCAGTGAGACTTGTGTGCCACCATGAACCCTCTCTAAAGCCCTTCCACCAAAAAATAGTGTGACATTTGTTTGGGAAGTTGATGTTCAACATGTGGTTTGTGGGATGGTGGCTTTCCTCTTAGGTCTGCATGACATTGTCAGTGGTTTCTATAGACACAAAAAGCTCTTTTGCAGAGAAGTTTCTTTAGCAGAACTTTCTGTGTTGGGGCTGTTACCAGCATAGTCCCACTGCATTTGTGCTGTTTCTGGGCTTCTGGTGAACTGCTCCCATAAAACTGAGGGCTTTTATCTCCTTTGCTCTGGTAATCTCTGGATTAGCTTTCTGGTGAAGTGCAAGCATGCACCCATGTGTGCTAAGGAATAATTTTACTTTGCAAATTAATATGTTAATGTAGTACCAGATTCCCAGCCCTTAACAGTGGGAGACTGGTGATAGGTTTAAAACATCAATGTGTGATTTTATTCGTCTGGACAAGATAACAAAACAGCCCTGCACTGAAAGTACTGAAAAGGGTCTGTGCCCCTCCAGCTCAGTCTTTGCCATCCTCCCCGCAAAACCCCTTCCCTCTCACTCCCTCTGTCACTGCCTTAAAGCTCGACTCTATTTCACAGTAATCACACATTAATTTCGAGCCGGCAGCCCCTCGCAGAGCCAGGCAGAGGTGCGGGGGGAGCAGCGGCACAGAGCCATGTGAGGGCAGCGCTGGAGGCTGCAGGAAGATGTTCGCTGTCTCACTCAAGTGCCAGCTCGGGGTGGTGAGACGGAGGAGCAAAGGTATGGTCAGAGCGGAGCAGCTCGCTCCTGCCTGCGAGAGGGACTTGGTGGGCACTCACTTGAGCATTTACTTTTCCTTAGTTGGGCAAGAGGAAAAAAGGTACTTGGTCTGTGATTGATTCTCACCCTCTTTGCATTGGCAGACAGGAGTAGGATTATTTTAATTTCTTGCATGTCCTATATTTTTCAGATGCTGGATTTTTTTTTCCTTTGACTCTCTGGATTTTTTCCTCTATTCATCTGCCATGGTTATTACTGCAGTAAAGTAGATTTAGGTGTGCCTCAGAGTCTCACAAGGTTTCCCTCCTCCCATGTGGGAGCTGTTACTTTGCAGGGAGAAGCACTTGGGTGTCGGACTCCACCAGACTGTTAGGGAGTCATGGTGCCTATCTCTCCCTACACTCCTTCCAGAAGGGGAGTGGGTTGAAAGGATGAGAAACTTGGCAGAATGGGGAGAAAATAAACTTTGAGAAGATTTGAGGAACAATAATATTTTATTTCAGAGCAAGTTAATCTGAGACAGGACAGTTCCTGTACTCACCATCCTGCAGTGTTGCATGTGATCAGAAGTGAATTAGTTTTGTTGTGCTGGACTGTGATCCCAGGGTCCCTCGCCGCCCGTTTTGCTGTGCAAGTGTTTGGAGGTCTCTGCACTCCTGGCTCCTGGGATGTGCTGCAGCCGTGGCTCGGTCCCGCTGCCGTTGCCTTTGATTTCTGGGAGGTTTGCATTTTAATGGAGCCTGGAGCAGATCTCACTGCTGGGAGCTCGACTCCCCTGTGCAAGCCCTTCCAGCCAGCGGCACTCCTGCAGCAGATCAAAGCCCTTTGCTGTTAAGGAAGATGACCCGCATTTTTATAGGGACCTCTAAGCAGAACAGCTTTTAGGGGCTCAGTGTAACTCGGATGCTATTGATTTCAGACTTCACTGAATGTATAAACTCAGCTTTTAGCCTCACTTAAGGGGAGAGAGACTTACATGCTGATGCAAGGATCTGTGTGCTGACACACAGAAACTCTGTCATGACTGGCAGGTACAAAACTTCGGTAGCAAAGAAAGAGGCCTGAACACAATGCACAAGTTTCTGATGTGTACGGGACCTTAAGTCTAGGGTGCAATTCCTATGTGTGACTTGCCAAGTAAGTAAAAAAGTATTTGCTCAGATCAAGGTTGCAATTCTATGGGACAGATGTGAGTAGAGAGCAGGAACCTGAGGGCTGCTTCACTTGACATCAGTTACTGGGGTGCTAAGAGAGCAAGGGAGCACATGGGTTGTGATTGCCCCGCTGTGCTCCATCCTCTGATGTGTGCACAGGCAGTGAGATCCTCTCTCGTGTTCTTTGCTGCACACAAGGGCACGTTTACCCCGGGGTTACGGTCCTGCTATGGCAGCCTCAGAGCTGAATTTATTTCAGGTGTATAAATTTATATTTGGCATCGTTTGCCTTTGACAGTTTATCCTCATGCTTCTTTGTTTCTTTGCCCCCATGGTTTGGAGACTTCATGGGCTTCTCTCTGTACTGGAAGGAGTTTCATGTTTGCAATCAAACAGGGTGGCACAGGCAGGATTTCCACCTTCTGGAGTGATGCAGGGAAGTGTTTGGATCAAACACAGCCCTGGGGTCCCTTTTTAGATGGCAGATGCCAGGAGCAGATCTGGTGCCTTATTAGTTTTTGTAGTTCTTTTTCTCTGGCATGCTCTTTTGCTAAATATCCTTAAGGAATTGGCAGTAATGTTGGAACATGAGAGATTTTTCTTCTGCAGTTTTCCAGGGAAGTTAGGAACATCAGGCAGAATAAGTGCATTTGTACCTGCAAAACACTGAATATGCAGCCTGGGATTGTAATGAAGGTAAAAACATGTACTACCTGATAAAGTTTTAGTGGCTTTAGTTGAAATATTTAGAATTGACTTAGATCACCTGCATTTCTTAGTGACAGATTTAAATGTGAGAATTGCTAATCTAATGCTAAATTTTACTGCTTTGATCAAGGATTAAATGAAGCTGGAAGTGGCTTTTGGGACTTGAGCTTTGAAATGAACAACCAGAGAGAGATGTTGTTACTTGTCTTCGGCATTTGGGGACAGATGATGTTTAAAGAACATCCCCAAAAGTTGATCAAAAATAAATGATGCCTGGGCACTTTGGTACCAGAATGAGCCCATCATGACTGGGCAGTAACCAAGGATGGGAGCTGCTATGAATTATGTTTGTGAGTAATGAAACTCTGCTGCATTTCACATCTGTAGATGCTCAAAAGCTCAACTAGCTATCTGTTGCATCCTAGGAAATGGTCAGGCCATTATTTGGCACAAAAAATTCCCACCACCTTTTGAAGAGAGACAGGAAGACATGGCAAAGGGGATGTGTGAAAGAGAGTGGCAGATACCCTAGCCCAGGTATCTGTCTGTCCTCTGGTCCAGGTGTTTATGACCCAGTGTCCCAAAACCGTGCTCTGCCTGGCTCTGCAGATGGATGCTTGCTGAGGGGAGATTCCTCTGCTAAAGTGAATTTTAATTAATTGTAAGGTTAGGTGTTCAAATCTCAGCAATGTCAGCTTCTGTTAGTTTTGTGTAGTTTTAAATTTAAACATCATTGTAGAAATGAGGATTGATTTCCCTGTACTAATTGCTACTCTGCTTCAAAACAGACCCCTTCCCCCAACTTTCTGTCTTCTGTGCTATTTTCTTGCTGTCAGTCCTCTTGGATTCCTGCTTTCCTTCTCTTGCTGAGAACTTGAGCTTTTCCTGGCATGAGGAACATGCACAGTTAATCCACCAGGCATTCATCCGGTTGGCTGGGGCTGGCAGCACTTCCCTGCCCACAACTCTCAGCTGTCCTTGGCCAACATCAGCTCATACAGCTGTAGGGTTCCTCAGTCCTTTTCAAGGACTCTTGTGGTCTTGTAGGTCCTCTGCAGAAGGTGCTACTGAAGACCCCCAAGGAACCTATAGTCACTTGTCCAATACAATATTAAACTTTCCTCAGTATTAGTGTGTTTTTCCATTGGAAAAGCTAAATTATTTCTGTCCAGTCATGCTTGTCATTCAGCTGAGCTCAGATAGGACTGTTTGGGGAGGGGTGGTTGGTGGTTGCCTGCCCTGCTAGCCCCCAGTTACTGGAGTAAATCAACTGGATTTTATAAATAAGTAAACAGAAGCAGTGGAGAGCCTAAATAATTAACCAGATACATGTGTCAGACTGAAAAGTAGCAAATGAGGCAATTCAAAGGTGTTCTCGCTGTTTCCCCTGCTTTCCAAAGCCTGCAGCCCAATGGGAGGGGGGATGCTCTGCAAGAGTTGGTGAGACCAGCCACTGCCTGAGCAATCCGTAGCACACACCAAGGCGCCTGGACCCCAATGCCATGGCAGAAGAAAAGCTTGGTTACTTGGTTTGAGACATTCAATCTTAAAACATGTTCATTTTTGTCCACTCTCGTTTCTCCTAGTGTGTGGTGTGAATAATGTAATGAAAGTAATTTTGCTGTTCCTTTGTCAAAGGCTGTCATCTGGAACATGCCAGACATCACATCCTGTAAGAGAAAATACATGTTCTGCTTTCCATTTACATACCTCTGTGTTTTTCAGCCTTTGAAGCTTCACTGAGTTATGTTTACTACTTTCTTTTTTGAACTAGATGCTTTCTCTTGCATTTTGTTCTTCCTCTCTTGTGTTTGACTGGGAACTGAGAAAATAAATAAGCAAAATAAAAAACACCCTGAAAGCCCCAGGGATAAACTAGAAGAATATGTTCAGAAAAACTGTCATACAGAGTTAAATTTTCAATAAAAAACCAGTTTTGAAACAGCAGCTTTTGTAGTGAGACCCAGATTTTCAACGAATACCACATTTGGGCATATAGGCATCATTGTCCCTTAGATGGAAGTTACTGCATCCTGTTCAGTGTAGGAAGATGTTTGGTTTTATTTCCATGTTTTTATTGAGAAAAGTGTCATGGGAATCAATCCCAAGCACTGGGAATATGCTCTTGTGCTACTTCACCTTGTTTGCTGTACAGCAGTATCACGTTATAAAGCGTCCTGGCTGTGTTTCACAGCAGGGAGTATTGCTGCAATTGGGTTTCTGTCACAAAAAGATTTGCTCACTGCAGGAAAACAACAAAAGTTTTGGATCTCTACTTGGCAAAGGAAAAAAAGAGAAAAAAGGGCAAGCAGGTAAGCTGCTTCCATCCTTTGGTGTGGTGCCAAGTCCAGAGCACCACACAGTGACATGAGAGAGTGAAAAGCCCTGTGGAGCTTCTACTCCTGCAGGACACGGCCATTGTTATTACTGTATTTATCCTCCAGGCCCAGAGTAGCCAGCAAAACAAAGCAGATGGGCAACAAACATAGAGAGAAACCAGACTCATCCCCAAAATGAAGCTGGGGTGCAGAGGTTGAGCCTGTGGTCTCAGAAAGCTGAGGCCAAGTGCAATGTTACAGCCCTTGCTTGGCTACCTTTTCTTTAGGATGATTGCCTCCAAGGATTTATCCTCACCTGCCTGTTTCAAAGCAGAAGGCATCTTGGGGGTGCTGCTGTGAATATTTATGTGGCTGTTCCTGCTGCAGCAATGAAAACCAGGCAGTGGTGAACACAGGAAACTCCCTCAGCCCAAACCACTGAGCTGGCAGTGGCTGTGATTCCTTTTCTGTCAGTGCGGCTATGCTTCAGCCCCTTCCATATCTTATTAATAACTCATGATTGGGCATGTTTTATTTATGTCTCCAAATGAAGCTTATTTTTCAGCCTGATGCTGTAGCATCCCAGGTGACTGTCACCTGCTCTGAGCACTGTGTGGTTCTTTCAGCCTTAGCTCATCCCTCATCTTACTCCAGGCTCCTGCAGCGGAGAGGATATTGATCTCTTAGGGGGGTAATTGAATGAAAAAAGCCCCTAGCAGCCCAGAGGCAGGTGATAAATCCTTACAGGGTAGCCAGTGTGCAAGACTCAGTGTGTCTGAGGGGGCATTAACCCTTCCTGCTGGAAAGGTACAGCATGTGCTGGAATCCTGTGTGCAAATCCTGCCCAGATCCCACCTGTGCTTTGGTTGGAACAGGAATGAAAGGGCACCCTGCCTTGCTGTGGATACATTACACAAGAGCAGTTGCACTTTGTCCTTTGCTGTGCTGCACAGGGAGTCCCAGGCTGTTTCTGGAGTGGTTTGGAAAATTTGGGCCTTGATTTTGACCCTGCAAAAATCACAAGGGGTGGAATCCTTGTGCTCCTTGTGTGTATCCATGCATCCTTTTTGTTTTGTATATAAAACCATGTAGGGCTTTTGGGCGTGTTATTAAAGACAAAAACAGGGGCTGGGGACTCTGTCCCATACATTCTGTTTATGTTACTGTGATTAACAATTTGTTGTGCAGGTGATTTTACTGGGCATTTGTTTTCTCTGTGACAACTACTCCAGCTGTCTCCCTTGCGAAAAGTCCGGGATGGCAAGATGCCTATTATTGATCAGGGCTTGTTTATGTGGATGGATTTGCCCACTGGATGCAGGGCATCACCCATCACCCTCTGTCCCACGTATCCCCTGGCACAAGGACATGTGGCGACATGTGGGCAGCCCCTGAGGCTGGGAGGTGCTGCTGATTTGAATCCCTGGCTTGCAAGCTCAGGCAGGCTTTTTTGGGGAAAGAAGAATGTTAACTCAGATGACATTTAATCTGCTTTGTCATAAAGAAAAAAACCAGGCCTTGAATTTGGAAAGCTGTAGCAGGTCCACGAGATCACCACTGGCCTATCTGCAGACTGTGTGAGCGAAGGAAATGCAAATGCACATGGTGCTGTGGCTTGATAGTTGCCATTTAACTATTTTAAAATAAAATCCAGTTCACCAAAGCGGTAAGATGCAGTGAGTTCAGGGTCAATAGAAACAACGTTTAAAAATATTATTTCAGAATTACCATCTTGCTGCTTATAAGGTGTGTCTGAAGTTTCTTTTTTTCCATTGTGTATGTGTCAGCAGAGAGGTCTGGATGTTAAAACCACGGATTGAAAGGAAGTTGTTTTCCCTGTTTGTCACTGAGCTACTTTCCTCTTGACTCCATTCCTTACATACAGCTATGGGACACTTTTGTCACAGTCTTCTAAGCCAGTGAATAATACAAAGCAGCTTGGAAGGCAGCATTTAAAACAGGTGAGGAAATACCTTGATCTCCTATTCCCCCGCACCCGTACAACGTTTTATCCATAATATTTCTGCCTTCATGTACAGGCATCTGCCTTTCATACTCACTGGAATGTGCCAAATCACAATTCTTCATTTATTTTGGAGCTGACAGGGAATCTGCAGTGGGGTCTGTCTGGAGGCCAATCTGCTCCTGTGCCTCAGGGCCGTGTCAAGGAGATTGTGTTAGCTTCTCTGCTCTCTCAGTGTGGCAGTAAGTACTTTCCTTTTAATTGTAAAAATCCACCTCAATTTGACAGAACTGATAGTCTACAATCACCCTGTGGGCACCCTCAGTAAATTCTGTGTAATGCTCTTTTCCCGCCTCATCAAAGTCTTAAAATTCACGCTCCTACCAGGCTGATCTGTGCCTCCAGTGTGACATATGGAACAAAACAAAATTATAATCCTGTATCAGTAAAAATGAATCTTTTCCTTTAACTTCTTTCTTCTATATTCACCTACAAAAATATATTCTTTAAAAGTGCTAGAAAGGCAGGAACTGAAGTTATCTACAGACTGATGTTACTAGTACGGGATGTTTTGTATACTTGCTGGCAGATCTGGACTTTCTATCCTGTCTCAGTATAAATACCTGGTAAGGAAGTAGGATTTTCTTTCATACTTTGAAGGAATTACTTTGAATGGTAATGGATAAAATGAAATGAATTTATTAACTAGCAAAATATTTTAACAATGTATTGCAGAAGAGTAAGAGTACAAAAATAATGTGAAGTGAGGTTTCAGCATTCTGGCTCTGGTGGAGTCCTGAGATGATAAGAAGGCCACATATTGGCAAGGTATGAACGTCTGTATTTTAATTTCATATTTTTGTAGTCTGGCCAAAGAAGATGTTTCCATGATTTACAGACACAAACAGAGAGCTAAACATCACGGACTTTTGCTGTAGGCTGAAATTACAGTAATTTTTCAATTACTTCCAACAAATCTGGTGGTCACCAGCTGTTCTCTTAATGCAACTGTTAGCTAATAACAGGAAGTGCTTCCCTAGCTTTCTACTCCCTCCTGGATACGTTGTGCTGGCTCATTTAGCTCAGTTAAAAGGAGTGATCTGTCTCCTTGCAGAATGTGTTGGGAGGGGGTCTGAACAGGATTCCTCTATTCACTTTTTACTCTGCTGCATGAGCTACTTACACCCCACTGTACTCAGGGCAAAGAAAATAGCACTGTGTGCCTCATCCTTGGGTCTAAGTCCTTGGGAAAAAAAATCCATTGTTTTCTTTTAATTTGGGCTTATAAAAGCTTTTCTCTAAATGTGCTGTGTTGTGCATTTGAGTCTCACTGGAGAGAGATGCTGGAGTTAGGGCTGTGTCCTTGCCCAGGCTGGCAGCCTAGTGTTGAACTCTCTTCCTCTTCTTGGTTTCATTCAGCACCTGAGGGTTATTGTAACCTAGTTTTTTGTGAGTGATTTCCTTTCCTCTCTGTTCCAATTGCTCTTTTTGCTTTACAGAGTACTGCCAGATTAATCATACAAAGCCATGGAAATCAACAGCAGTGTGTAATTCAGGGCTTGATAACTGACTGTGGGGGGGCACAAGGGAAGGGTTGTGCTCTTTACAAAATTGCCACATGATATGTCAATCCCCAAGACATATGTCTGCGTTTCCTTTTTTACAGTCTATTTCAGGAGACACAAAACAAAAGGAAATGAAGTGCCTTTTAAAATAAATGGTCTGTCTTTGCAACCTATCCGCCCCTTCTCATCCAAGTGCGTTGGAGTGTAGCAGAATAGTCATGAGATAATGTTTTCTCCTCATACACACTCTTTTTTCCACTGAGAAAACATGCCTGAGCAGAAAATGAATGCTTTGGGCATTTGTCCAGAATCTTGCAGTGGGTTACTTCATGCTATTGCTGTGTCTGTGCTGCTTGGAGAGATCAGCATGCATTGCACTGAGGCCAAATGCCAATTAGAGAATAAAAGTGATTACAAACCAACACTTGTGAGGTATCTTTGTGCCAGCATAATTTTCACCAAGGTGCCTAAACCCAAACATGAAGTTAGCAGAGGCTCAGCGCTGTCTATGAGCAGACGTGGCCTTTTCTTGGCTGGCATGTAACCAAGACGAAGTATCAGCCTTTTTCACTTCAAGCCTTCGCACATTATGCTTGGGGTTTTCCCCCCTCCCCTCTCTGCTTGCTTATATCTTGTTTTGCTTAAAATACATTTGCATATCTTTAAAAGTTTTGGGAAATCAGGAGGGTAGCTGATACCTCTGGCAGTGAGGAAGGCAGAGTCTTTCTCTCCATCTAATTCCTTCTCAGCTCTATTGTAAGTCGTCTAAGAAATGAAGATTTGGGAGTTTTTTAATTAAAAGGGAGAGTCAGAACTCAGAGATGCATGAGATCTGCAGAGTTTTGATGTACCTGCCATTAGAAACTCCTTCGAGAGTCCAAGATGAGTTTGTAACCACAGTCAGAATAAAGAGAAAGAGACATTTCCGTGAGAAATAGGTAATGTCGTGAGAAATAGGTAATGACTGGGTGGTCAGGATATTCACGTGAGCAGAGAGATCCCAGCTCAGATCCCTGATGTGCCTGATTTAGGTCTGCAGTTGGAATTGCCACCTCAGGTTATTTTA
The DNA here is from genome assembly GCA_013400235.1 of Oriolus oriolus. Taxonomy (NCBI): domain Eukaryota; kingdom Metazoa; phylum Chordata; class Aves; order Passeriformes; family Corvidae; genus Oriolus; species Oriolus oriolus. Next base: position 29,966 of record VXBT01014005.1, read on the forward strand.
GTTTGTCAACTAAGACATGTACAGCTTCTGAATCATCATAGAAACAACAAAAGAAGTTCAGTTTTTGCAAGACAAAAAATACTTCCCCACTTGGATTCACTGCCAGTGCAACAAGAAAAGCACAGAGATATGAATCCAATAACACAGGTCTGTCCTTCTGAAATAATTCTTCCTCTGCCTCTAAGTGAGGGCTCCAAGGGTAAGCATTGTTTTTTCCAATATCCATTCAGTGATCCCTGCTGGAAAATAAAATAATGTCCAGTTAGTTTACTTTACCAGGTGCTGTAGCCATATATTAGCAATACCTGTGGTCTTACATCTCAGAGGTATTGGCAAGGTCTTTCTTAGACAAAATCAATCCTTGATTGATAAAACAGGAAAAAAAACCTCCTTTTTGTTTCTATGATATGTAGCTGAACAGTCATAAAGATGAGACATTTTCAGAAAGCAAGGAATTTAAACAGTAATAATACACTGTCCATGTTCCACCTGTAAAGCAAGCGTTGCTTTCCAGAGCAGTTCACTTGTTACGCATTTTCTTTCTTTGAATCTATTGTCATGTTTTCTGATGAACTCCGTTCCTGCCCTGGAAAGAGCTATTGCTTACAGTTTTGCCTTCAAGCAATGAACATTAAAACTACCACAACATAATAACAGATATTAAAATGACTCAAGAAATTCAGGTACCAGAGCACCCACATTTATACATTCCTTTCTGGGAAAAACACAGGAAGAAATATAGGGAAGTGATGAAACAGACTGATTTGAACAACAAAAAGCAATTCTAGCATCCCTCACAGGGAAATTAAAATGATTGCGGTGTTTCTGATATATTTTCATTGATAAACAGTCAAGAACTGAGCCCTTGTTGAGCAAGTTCAGGCGCTGGCTGGCTGGCTGGCTAAAGTGCTATCATTTGGCACAGTGGAGCAGGCTGATTTCAGGTTGCCAGCAGCGCAGATGTGCTGATGGTTAAAGCCTCTATGGCAGCCTGATCTTGGGAACCTCAGGGGGTGAAGTAAACCCTGCACAAGCCCTGACCCTTCAGCATATCCATATTACCATATTGTCCATATTTGTGGTTAACAGAAATGGATTAGCTGCAGTCTTGGGCTCATGCTTCCGGTCCATAGGGACACACCCAATGAGAGAACAAGAGCTGGGTCCTGTTCCCACTCCTAGGCATCAGGTGAAGTTCAACCCAAAGACAGGAGGATATCATCAGCTTTTAAATCCCATCAAAGCTGAAGGTCTCCAGAGGTGGCCTTGGGTCACAGAAGGAAGTTTGTTCATGCATGTCCTACTCATACATGGGTCAGAGCCTGGATATCCTCCATGTTCATTCCTTGGGGACCCATTTCGGGTCTGTGCTGTCTCCCCAACACTGCCACAGGGAATGTGATTTAGAGCTGTAGTGCCTGGAGGGCGCCCAGTCTGAGCAGTGGGTTGGTGTGCTGGGACCAGTGGCACAACCTTCGTTGCTGGCTTCACCCATGGTCTTGGGATGTTGGAGTTTCCAGCAGTGGCTTGCCAGAACTCTGCCACACCCAAAGCATTTTCCAAAAATCCCCTTTATCTGCTACTTTTACTGTAGCTTGGGGTAACATGATATTTTCTTTTTCCAACAGTTGTACCACTTTTTTTCCCTGCACAAAAGCATCAAATGCTGTTTGCTGAACATTTCACTTGTTCTTATTTGGGCTGAAGGTTTCTGTTACCACTGCCCCTTAGGGGACCAATTTAGCAGTACTGAACCAGTTTTGGTGTTCAATTCCTTCTTTTCAAAGAGCTGCATTTACACATCAGTTGAACCCTTCATATGCTGGCATCTTCCACACTTCCAGCTCAATGAATATTTAAAAATGATATGTCTATCCCCACACACAGATATGCCTCTGCCTTCGAAATGCTGGGGGGGGACATGAAAGTCCTGTGGAGAAGTGGGGGAGATTTTGATGTAAATGATGTCCCGCAAGGGACACAACCTCATTCCAGCTGAGTGAGGTTTTATGCATAGAAATGCAAAATATTCAGCCCATGTATCATTAAAGTGTTGCAGCAAAGCCGCCCCAAGCCAGTGAGTGCCTCAGTAAATTCTGAATTGCTGACCAAGTTTCAGTTCTCTGCCCCCACCTGTGCTATGAGATCAGCTTTTACAACTGCAAACATGTCCTGCAGCATCCTGTTGTTTGTGGGGTTCTTGTCCCTGGTAAATCATGACCCTTCTGGTGTCTTGTGGGCATACATTGATGGGCAAGCCTACAAAATTCACTCTGCTCTCTTTCAGTCTTAGTAAGAGATGCAGGCAAAGGAAGTAATTCCATAGTCTATTGTGTTTTTCTGGTAAAATACACAGGATTAAAGTTCTTTTGGTGCCCATACGATTACACTTGGATATTGGAAATACATCAAGTGTGAGTATTGTTTTAGATTATGACTTTCCTTAATTTCACCAGAGTTGTGATGTTGATATCATGGTGGAGGATAATGTGTTTCATTACAGGGAATTTTCAGAAGCATCATTCGTACATCAGCACATGGGTCTTTCCATGAGGCTGGTGCCCTGCAATCTCACAGAAGCTGTAGAAAAGCCCATCTCACTGTCTTATTTGAATCATCATCCCACAATCAGCTGCATAGGAATCAACCTATTCAGACTTTACAAGCTAAAGATACTAGAGCCAGAACAAGCTCCTGTAGAGGACCCCTGAAGGTGGTGTATGCATGTGTGTTGTACTGAGTATGTGAATACCCTTAAGTTCTATATATTCCTTGTGGGCCATTAAGCAGGATCCTTATTTCCTGTCAGATTGTAGCATCTGAGTGATGGATTGCAGAACCCTTCCTATTGCCTGCCAATCAATTTAACTTCTCAAAGCCCTTTTGGAAGCCATGGTGCTGTATAAGCAGAATATATAATTATTTAGAGTTTGTTTTGCTGTAGCTGTTGGCACACTGGAATCCACATGGTCTTTCACCCTACTTGCCACAACCTTTCACACTGTAGGATGGAGAAAGCCTGATGCAAGGGGCTGTAAAGCAAATGTTAGTACTTAAGATCTCCATCACAAGCTGCAGTAACAGAGATGTGTGCTGGGTCTGATGTGGTGTGCTGGGAAGGAAGGTGATTTAATGCTGGTAGTGTCTAAACTCTGTTTTAGTGGTTGTGTCCTAGTATTAGTAGTATATGATAGCCCTGTAGTCTGCACAGGGATAAACTGTGTGCCCGGCAATACACAATTTGAATGATTCTATGATCTGTCCTCAGTATGGCTGACTAGACAGAGCATCCAAGTCCATGTATTTCCCTTCTCATCTCATGTTATCCCTGCCTGCTCCTGGATGCTGCTGCTCAGTTCAGGGGTGGCACCGAAGCACCATTATGTGTTTGCTTTTCCTATTCCAAATGCATATCCTCCCTTTCCTTAAAGCTACAGAGAGAGTGGTGTGACATGCAGAAGACCTCTGCAATGACCACCCAAAACCTGGGTGTCTCTCAGGACTCCCCCCTGCAAAACATGCTCTGAACTGGCTTCTTTGGTGGCAAAGGTGTCAAGCTGATCCCCAGCAGAAACCCAAGGGGGATATTGGGATATATTTATTTATTTGTGGCATATCCTCTCAGCTTTGGTAGTCAAGTTATTAAAATGGGGCTTGTCAGTGCAGTGAAGAGGGTTGCAGGGCCTTTGCATCTTCCATGCGGTTTGATCCTGTGTGACTCGTTAACACTCAGTTGCTTTTGTGATTAATTATTTAGTCTTCTCCCTTGGTAGTGGTGTATAATAACACAACCCTCATTTCTGCTGAGATTCACAGTTCTTTGCTTTTCCCTTCAAGCCTTTCACACCACCTCAAAGTGCAGAGCAAGGCTGTCCAGGCTGCAGCACTTAAAGAGCCCAGCAGCCCCGGAGCTGCTCCTCGCCCTGTGGCACTGCTGGCAACGGACTGGAGCTCAGCCCATGGGTGGCCATCCATCCCAGCTCCTGCACTGCCCAAGTCAGTGGGGAGCAGTGGGACTGCTGCCCCTGAGTGCTCTGTCCCTCCAAGTATGGCCTCTCACTCCAGTGGGTACTTGTGTGAGGGGAGACATCAGACAGCGCTGGCATCGACTCCGGGTGCAGTCAGACACAAGAATTGCAAATTGGAGGTGAACTTGTCAGCAGGGAGACTTTATTTGGGGAGTCAGGCTCAGCAGCCCTCTTCCCTTTCTCTTTTGGATGCCTTTTGAACAGCTTTCAGTTCAAGTTTTTGTAATCACCCAAGCGTTGCTTCTTCAGCCTTTTGTTTTTGGGGGTGTTGCTGGTTGCCTTTGATTTGCTGTCTCTGGTCATTTGTGCAAGGAAGTTTGCCAGGTCTCTGCATGTGGCAGGGCCTTGTGCCCATTGTGAGGCAGGTGTGGGATGACCCTGAGTGTGCTGGTCTGTGATCACACACTGGATGTATGTGGACAGGCATAGGGTGAATTTGGGCCTGGTGGGCACTGTGGTTGTTACTGGGGTTGTGTTTCAAAATGGGTGAGCTGAGAGCTTGCAACACCTGAACCTGTTCTCTGGGGCATCAGGGCCGCAGACCACCTGCAACTGGTGGCTGAGGCAGGGCTAGCAGGAAGCTAGCTTTCCCCCAGCACGAGAAAGCACCTTCTTCCTTCCCCAGCTATCCTTGGCTGTGCTTCCTGTGTGAAGCTGCTGGATAAGGCGAGGCCTGGGTCTGAGTAATTAGCAAGGAATTAGCTGTGTTTCCTTTATGACACAGTCTCTCCCCTTCCTCTGATGTTGGCATCCTTCTCCTTTCATCTCGTGCCTCTGTGGCAAGTGCCTTGCATAGCCATGGGATGTGTGGGAGGCTCAGCCAAGGGGCAGGCAGGCGCATCCCAGTGCAGCAGGGGCTGGAGCTGGTGATCGTGTCCCCACTCTGCAGGTGTGCCAGATGTGATTCAGAGGGTGTGAGTCTGTCCTTTGCCCTGCTGCAAACTCCCTGTCTGCTGCTGGATGAGCCACTCTTCCCTCAGATCCATAAAACACTGAAGGGCCAGCTCTCCTCCCCACCAAAGATGTTGGAAAAGCTTAGGAAACTGATGAAGCTTTATGTTTTATTAGGGCCCATAAATTAAATGGAAACTCACAATGATGTGGAAGGGAGCCAGGGAGAGCAATTATTTGTCAAAAAGACAACATGACTAATGGTTTTGCTACGTGTTAATTGAAAGCATTGGAAATTTTAGCGATGTAATACCTGAAGGCAGCTGGTTTCATGAGTGTGTAGAGCAGACTACAACAGGCTGCACCACTCACTCCTGTTTAGGGAGATCAGTAGTAACCAAAAGCTGTGAATCAAAGAGCATCTTTAAGACTTGGAGCCAGATGATGGAGCCACAAAGCCCCAGACCTCTGAACAGCCCCACTCCTCTGATGTCTCCCTGTCTCTGTTTTTAAAGCTGAGGCTCCTGCTTGCAGACCAATTTACTGTCTCCAAATGTCTGTGCTGCAGTTTTCCCATAGGTTATAATTTTGGAATTTGACATCCCTGACAGATCCATTAGGGATATTTCACTTGACCTTCCAAGGCTGTGCTTTGGTGTAGATCTGTGCAAACCCCTCTTTGTGGATGCCTGTGCAGGTGTGGAGTGCAGAAGTGTGGGTGCTCCTGCCCTCTGCCCACAGGCCCTCACCATAACACTTTCACATGCACATCCAAGACCTCAAACACCTCCCAGGTGGGCAGCAGTGGATCCCTGTGGGCCCTGGCTCCCACCACAGCATGATGGGGACTGTCACCATTGTGGTGTGGAGCGTCACCAAGGCCCTCCCTATCCTTGGGGCAACATCCAGCTTGTGGGAAAGACATTTCCAATAGAAGAATCCTTGTGTGTGCCTCCACCACCAGTGTCCATTAATAGCACATAAATAGCCTGCTGGGTCAGAGATGCTGAGGGTAACACATAAGCTGGAAAGAATTCAGAGCAGAGGCTGGACTGGTTGCCCTGGCAATTAGGTCATAGTAAAATTAAAATTCAAGCCCTAAATGCCTGTTTCTTTTTCAAACTCAACCAACTCTTGAAATAACATTGGGCCACACCTTAAGTGTGGGTACACCAGGTGTAGTTTTTTCACAACAAAACAGCATTTTAACACCCCAGTATTATAACCACCAAGCCATATTGATCATGTTATTTATTAATAATTACAATTTCAAGGGCTGGGTCTTAATAGATAAGCTTCAATTTATTTCACTGCTTAGTCTACTTAATGCTCATGGAACTATTCATGTTACAGGGAAGCTAATAACTTGTGGGATTCAGGCACTCTATAGGAACATGTTTGCCTTCTCAGTTTTCAAGAAATTAACAAAATAAAAGGTAGTTCTGTAGTAAAATAGTAGATGAAGTAAAGAAAACTAAAATACATATTATATACAACATCTCGGTAAAGTCTCACAAAGTCATTAAATATCTGGCATTATTTCATTTATATTATGTTGTTTTTTAATATGCTTGATTATATTCTGCAGTGCCCTCAGCACCTTGACTTCATAAATAGAAGAATTATGTGGAATCTTCATAATATGAAAATTAATGCTTAAATGCTCAGAGACATAAACATTTCAGCAGGTTAGGGTTCATCAACATGTTAATTTTTCCACTCTTAAACATTTCAGGTCAATGGAATACAAGTGGAGATGTTAACAAAACCTGTGCTCTTTTCGTAAGAGACTGGAGTGTTTGGAGGGCAGCTGTTCGACTGCAGCACTATAATAACATCTCCAGATACTGCAATAGCAATAAAGCATGACAGGATTGTATAATAACTCTATTTATCACATTTTTTAGTGCATGAAGAGGGTATGTTACAGCAGCCATCTAACCCATGCACACTTTCAGGGCCTTGGGCAATTTAGGGCAGTTATTGCAGAGGGCCACCATCCATTGTTTTAGTCTCTGAACTGACTAGAACTCCTTTGGGGGATGGTGCATGTAGTGTGTTTTGCTTCTTGGAAGGAACTGGGAGCAGGACATGCATGTGTGCCTGTCCCACTTGCCTGCCAGGAGAGGCTTTGGGAAGGGGGCAAAGCCAGTTTGATGCAAAGACATTAAACGTGCTCACCCTGGTTTCCCTCATGAGCTGATCGGGAGTCCTTACCTGCATCATTTATGTGTTTTCCCCCTAGCTTTGCAACCCGGGGAATGGGGCAGGAAGAAAACTTTGGGGTGGGAGTGACCTTGTGCTGGGTTTATAGTGGGAGCCTGTTTGGCCATCAGTGCCCTCTCCAGCCTGGGGTTAGGTCTCCTGAGAGCAGGTGTGGCTCTCCTTTGTGCAGAGAAGGATCCACACATCACCACAACCCAGGAGTTTCCCAGGAGGGGAAAGTCCTCAGTGGCCAAAAGATTCATCACAGGATAACGCTGCAGGCAGTCTCTGAATGGACAACCCTTTGCTGATTAGCACAGTGTGGGGAAACTGTGGGTTCTCTTCCCCCTTGTGTACATTTGTACATCTAATGATCACTTGGGTAGCAGACACATAAAATTAAGTTGGACGGAGAGATTTCCAAAAGCATGCTATTTGACCTCTGCCTCCCACATGTTCCAGAGCTTCTTGGTAGCCAGGAGGCATCCCAGAAGAAGATAATTAGGCTCGTGCTATTTCAACTTCCTCTGATCCCTGAGAAAGAGTTAATTACAGTCTTTTCCCTCTTGCTCAAAGGTGGCTGGGTATTATTTTCAGAGCTGTAATTATTCATGCTAATTGCTTATTTGGAGAGGGAGAGAGCATGAGAGAGAGAAGCCCCAGACTCCCCCTCAGTGATTAGCAGAGCAGACCAGGTGCACTTCGCGCAGGCTGGACCGAGGTAGTGCTGGGCTGCAAGGAGGCTGGGGATACTGGAGTGGTTGTGAGCGAGCTGTGGAGCAGCCCCGGTCCTGCTAATGCTGCCACCTCCTCCGGGACTGAGGAAAAAGAGCATGCACTTCTTGCAGACCTTCCTCCGGTGGAGAGCACTCCGAGGTAATTGTACTGCTAACCAGAGTCTTCGTTTGTTTTGTGGCTTAATTAACCTTTCATCATTTGTTTTGTTTTGTTTCAAATGTCCGTTTGAGGGAGCAGGGTGGGTTGTGAGATGCATATCTGAGGTCTGTGTTTGAGCTCTTCTGCAGATCTTGTGGCTTATATTTCATTAACTGAACAAAACTTAATACGATCCCCTGACTGCCTCTGTGTTCCTGGGTTTGAGTTGGGAAGGGGAAAAAGAGGTGGCATGTCTGTTCCCTGCCGTAGTTATGGGCTTCTAATAATAAGGCTGATTGCCTTTGGAGGCTTATTCCTGTAACCAGATCTGGGGCTTGCCTGTTAAAAGCAGTGGGTTTAAGCCTTATTTGTTGGTGACTAAGGGTATCAGAAGTGTGATGGTCTTGATTAGATGCTTTGAAGGCAGCAGTATAGTAAAATTTAGCATGCTGCAGAAGCTGGGGCTTTGTGGGAAAATGCAGTGGGAAGCTGTCTCCTTGGGCACATCTGGAGCAGCCTGGAGATGGTGGTGTGCCATGGGCATGATGGCACACTGGCTTCTTCTGAAGCGACCAAATTGTTGGTGAGGTGGGTGCTTGTTGGGAGAACTTGAGTCATCCCTGAGAAGTAATTGTTTTATTTGGCTTTATTTTTTCCTGGAACAGCAGGACTTTGTGTTCTGCTTGACTAGGGTTGCAGTCTGCTCCTGGTATCTAATCTCTGCATGAGTCAGTGTGGTGGTGAGTGGTCTGCTGTGGCAGTGGGCTGTTTTCTGTTGCTCTTTCTGTTTTCTTTTAAGTCTTTGATTCCTGCTGTTGTTAATGCTGAGGAAAACAACCTTAAGAATCACACTTCTGGGTGACCTAAACTATGCAGGTTTTAACAAAATAACTGGAAGTAATTGCCCCCACCAAATACCTTAGGATATTCCTCTACCTTTCTTTAAAGGTGTCTGTGCTGTCCTCCTTATGGACAGCAGCCATGTGCTGTGCTGAAAGCCAAACCCACTGCTCTGTCTTCTAAAGATCTAAAATTATGATCCATATGCTTTAACTTCCTAACTGGCCATAATTATGTTTTAATGTACTGAATAATCTTTTCATCTGGATGTTTTACTACTTACTTAAATTTCGAAGGCTTTCCATGTTCCTGTCCTCTTCCTGACAGAGGAACTGGCTGGGGACAGAGCACTGCTGCAGCAGGGACTGCAGTCATCCCCATCCTCTGGGGTGGGAGGCAGGGACAGGGCTAGGGAGATGTTTCCTTGTGAGTATCAGAGAAGTTTGGATTGACAAAGAGATCAGAGGCTTGGGTCACTGTTCTGACAGGTATTGTGTTGCTGAGCCTCAGCTGAAGGTTTATTTGTAGTTTTCTAAGCCTTTTGCATGCTGATTATTGAGAAAACTGTTCACCTTCGAGAAGCCACAGAATCCAAATACGCAGCGATGATATACAATAGAAATTGCATTTAGTAACCCAGTTCATCCAAATCTGGATCCCCTAAAGACACCAAACTTTTTACTCCTTTCAAAATCTGTAAGAATTAAGAGTCTTTTTACTTCCTGAGGCATCTGGCCAAAGTGCAGTGATATATTTTTTAAAACTTCTTTTTCCCCATATTTTCTGACAATTACAACTTCATCCTTTGCTTTTCTGTTCCCAAGCTGTGTGTATGAGCACGTTATCCAGCTAATTACTACATACTGCTTTCTGTTATCCAGCTAATTACGACTTGCCTCTTTCCTATGGACCTTAGATCTCCCAAACACCTCCTAAGTAACACTGTTGAAGGAGATCAATATACCTTTGTGTGCTTCCATAGCAAACCTCCCATGCTCTGCCAGCAGTACTTGCTGCCTCTGTGTCTGTGGTTTATTCTTTGTGGTGGGGTTGCAGGGCTGTGAGTGTTGACTTTCTGGCACCTGTGTCACTCACTGTTGACCTTCTGGCACCTGTGTCACTCAGTAGTTCAACTCCATGTACAAATTGCCTGGGGAGATCAGAAATCTTCAGGCTTTTAAACCTGATCTTTGCATTACAGGGGTTAAAGAGTGGTGTGCTGCTGCCATCCAGGAGAGCGATGCTCCAGAGGAATGTACTCTGGATGCCACCAAAGCCCGTGGGAGACTGTGATCTCCCTAATGAGGGAAACATGTCCATCCATGGAGCACCTAAGCATGGCACAGTGTGTGTGTGGCTCTCATTGAGGTCCCCTGATTGTGGGGCTCTGCAGGAACAGAATTTGCTTTGAAAATCTCTACAGTTCTTGTCTTTTTCAGGTCATAAAGGGATTCCTTAATGGATTTTTGTGTCCCCTGTTTCTACTTGGATATCTGAGTTAGAGCAGGTAGGTAGGGAGAATCCTTAAATATTACTGGAATTTTCCATTTTTCTGTTTTTAGTAGGGGAACAAAAATCCTGTAAGGTGTTGTGATCACGATGTCTCTGCTGGCTTGTGTTAATGCTGGCTCTGGACTGACTGGGATTAAGTTATTGCACCGCTGTGGTTTTCATTCCTGTCCCCCAGGAAGGGAAGTGACACGGCTGCCAAGAGCAACTTGTCTGCTTAGTGCTTGGTGTTGGGAGCTGAGGCTGGGGGGTGTGTGTGTGTGTGTGTGTGTTCACAAGCTGCAGGGTCACCAACAGGAATCTCGGAAATGTTAACCACTCTTTTAGTAATAATTAGAATGATAATAAATTAAAAATTGTAGCCTTAATGATGTGGAACTAGTTGAGCTTGTGTGTCATAGCAAGAAAGATGTACAATGTCCAACATGGGTGAGTCCCAATTGGAGACTGTTGCCTTTGACCTGCTGACATCCAAATTTCAGGGATGCAAGTGAGGAGGCTTGGAGCAAGGCAGCTGCAAGTACAGAGGACTGAGTAGGAAGTTGAGGAGTGCAGTCTTGTAGCAATTTGGTGCTTGCTAAATGCCTGCCTTTCATCTGCTGTTGACCTGTGCTGGACTCGGAGCTAATCAGGAGATATCCAGATAAGCCTTTCAGAAAGCAGGCGTGTCTAAGAAAGCTTGGTGTGCTTTTATCTGTGAGACTCTCTTTAAGCATCAACCAGCCTTTCAATTGGTTGCTGTGGGAGAGAGGTTTTGATGGAATGAGATGGCACAGTTGGGTTTATTCGATTTTTTAACTCCTGTGGTTGAAATCAGAAAATGTAGATGAAAGGTTTTGCTAAGAGGCTGGCTTTGGGAGTGTGGGGACAGGGGAAGCTGACTCTCCAGTCCACATCAAGCATTGCAGTAGTTCGGGCAGTGTTATAATTTTCCTTTTTTTTTCTTGACAAAATCCATTAATTAAAAGGTTATATCAATCAGCATTCATTGAGTTTGACAGATCTGTGATTCAGTGCTAATTCATAGAGCAGCTCTACCTAGTGTGGGTGTGTGTGTCTTTAGGGGCTGGGGCAGACAGCAAGTCATCATCTGTCACTCTGAAGGGACATGCTGCTCCCTCGTGGAGCTCCACGCATTGCAAGTGAGGCTGGAACACAGTGAGAGGCTGCTACACCAGGGCTGAGCCTAAGGCTGCAAGGTAAAGCAGCACTGCTTTACCTTGCAGCCTTAGGCTCAGCCCTGGTGTAGCAGCCTCTGAAACGAGTGATGCTCCTTTTTGGAAGGGAAAATGAGATTTTACAGGTGATGAAAGGAAGGGGTTTCCTGTCTTTATTTTCCAGCCAGCCCTTGCCTTGGGATGGAACATGCAGGAATATATTGTGGAGCTGGCTTGGCTTTGGTGAGCGGTAAGGAGGGATGAAGACTTGATGGTAGGGGCAGGTTTCTCCAGCCTTTTTTAGCGATTAGTTGAGCTGAAGAGCCTGTATACATACCCAGGTTATTAGAGGCTTGTCTGCGTGTCCAGAGTGCTCCCTACAGGCAGTCCTATGTCTGCAGAACTGCAGCCTGAGGCAAAGCAGAGTGCTGGGCACTGCCAAACACGGGGCTAAATCCCTTTTGCAAAGCGTGGAGCAAACCTGAGGTCTGGGCTGCTCCCAGAGAGGAGGAGGAATTGCCCTGAGTGCCTCCTGCTCTGTTGAGGAATCTGCTAAATCCTATCGTCATCCAGAAGCTTCTGTCTCTTGGAAAATTCAATAAATAAGCGATAAATTTAACATGTGTGTTGGAATTAGGTGCTTTTCTGGAGAAGCACCTTCCCCGCTCATGTGCTGGGAGGGGGAAGAGGTTGGAAGCCTGGCTGCAATCGCAAGAGGGCAGAGTTGGCTCATGGCTCCAGAGCTCCTCCAGCTCATGGACCCAGCGCGGGACAGCGGGACTAGCCTTGCCCTTGGCACCGGTGGCAGCCAGAGCAGCCGCAGTTGCTGGGCTGTCGGCACAAATGTGACTCCATCCCTCTGACTGTGCCCTTCAGCACCAACGTTACCTCGGGGGAATATATAAATGAGACAGGAATATCTCTTGTGACCCTTCTCTAGTTGCTTTGAAAGGTCAACAGTACTCATGCTACACTTGTGGGCGTCTCTCTATGACATTAATAAAAGCTTCATATTAATATTGATGTTAGAATTGGAAACATAAATTGATTGCTAATTAGCAGCTGCACTGTGGCTTGAGCAGTGCTAGTAATGATGCATGGAGGCAGCTTCCCAAGCAGTGTCTGCTCTGAACTCTGCATAAATGCAGATCACAGGTCCTGTTTGCAGTTAAAATAGTAGAGGTGTCATTGCTAATGAAGACATCTTCTGAGCAGATACTCAGCAGGCTACTAATACGGGCACATTTTGAGCCTGTCTTTTGTGACATTGCCTGGAAGGAGCTGGAATGATCATGGTGGGGGACTGCCTCCTGGTCACCTGTTGGTGGTTGCTCTTGGCACTTTCAGGTAATGCAGAAATGCAGAGTTTAAGGCTTTTATAGAAATTCTAGATTTAGAGTGATGGGAGGAGAAAGTCTTGTAGCATCTCTTTCAGTTCCAGTGGAAAACAATCACTTGGATAAGTTCAGCCACTGCCTCTGGGATCACTGCCTGCACTGCCATCAGTCTCAATCCATGAGTACAGGTGTCTGTCACATGGAGTGGCATCTGGCTCCCAAGTGCTTCTTAAGAAGGCTCTGTGGAGGTAAGAGATTCCATACAAGCTGTCTGCTGCCCTCAGCCTCAAGATGAGGGGATTTGTAGACTGTCCTCAGGACAGAGGAAATGGTGCTGCTCACTTCAACTGGTTTTCACCCTGTCACGGGGGAAAGGTATGGTCAGCCAGAGGTCCCAGGGCTGTGCAGCACTGTGGTGGTGGTCTGTTTCACATGCTGAGAGTCCAATTAGATCAAAGTTCTAAAAGGCAGCTGAAGCACAGCAGAAACATCTTGTCCTTGGGAGACTGGTGGCTGAGTCACGCTGCTTTCACCCCTCTGTAGCCTGGGAGCTTCTCTTCCTCAAGGGGTTTTTCTTTTTTTCTTTAAACTCGGAGGATTTTTGGAGCTACATGGCAGAGAAACAACTGGATTGCTTTACTTTAGCTCTCCTCCCAGCTGCAAGGTACAATCCAAAGACCATTTCCTTGTCAACAGCTTTTCCTCTTGGCTGTTTTGGTCTCTATGCCAAGGAAACACATGTTTCTCAGTTTCTCATTTCAGCAGTGGACTAACTTAGTGGGAAACAAGTGATAACCCATCAGACTTAGTGGAGTTGGATGTTTTCCTTCACTTTTTTCCCTCTTTTTTTTTTTTTTTTTTTTTAAATTCTTCCTAACTGGACTATCTTTGAACATAGTGAACTGTTTGGAAGCAGTGTTATCCTTCTGAAATGTAGCCAAGCTGTAGTGTACTTACTGCAGAGGTACTCTACTGAACAGTTTGAAGTGTGGCAATCAATACAAGTGTGACCTGTGTGATTTTTATGTAAGACTGCATACAATCATTACTCCAGTTTTCTGAGTTTCATTGATGCCATGAAGTCCAGCAGCAAAGTTACGATGAATGGACAACTCTACATTCTGTGGAATTTCTCCTGGGGTGTGGGAATAGCGTGGCATTTTTGGCCCTCTCCTCCAATTCTTTCCTGGAAAGAAAAATTTGAGTTGTAAAACTGAAGGCAGAGCCACGCCACCATCCAAGTGATGCTGGCAATCTCTTGTGTGACTGGGGAGCAGCTCCGGTGTGCAGCTTTGTTGGGGTTCAGAGTCAGCTCTGCCATCTATCATGCTGTGAGTCTGCTCTAATCAAGTGCAGTACTGGTGTCTGGATTACTGATTCTCCTCTAATGAGGTGATGGTAGGTGGTGCATGCCATTAACCTTCCAGGCTGTTCTAATTACTCAATTTCTGATCAGACACAGCTTGTATTAACATGTGATGGCTAAACTCAGTAGAGTGTTGCTGGAGCATCTTAGGCTCTACAGACTCCAGAGCAGCCTCCTCTTTTTGCTTCCCTCATTCCCCTGCTCCATGCATGAGGAAAGTAAGACTGAAGCTCAGACTTGGAAGATGGGTTGGGGAGGGAATATGGGCAAAAAGCTAGCATTAAACAAAAAGCAAACTGCAAAAACCCCTCAGTTTTTGTGTGTGTTTCCACTTAGTATACTTTTCTTCTTAGTTTTCATATTTTCCCCTTAATTTTTGCCTCATCAGTCTTGGGAGTTGCTTTAAATGGCACTTTGCAAATTTACATCCCCACCCCTCACTTACTTAGTTCAAACACTGCTTTAATCCATTTTGCCCCTACCTGAGCCCAGCATTTTCACAGGATAAAAAAACAAAGCTCCTTTCACTGGTTATTTGTTTGCTCTCCAGCTTGCTGGCTGGGTGACTTAACTCCTTAGGCTTGTAATCCATAGAGAGGTGGTATCTGGTGGCAGACAATACAGTGCTTAGGATGGGCTGTGCTAGTGGTGTGGAAGATGTGTCCCCATAGCTCCTGGAGCAGAGCCAGATCCTGGGGCCAAGGGCAATGGGGTGCACCTGTCTAAACAAGCAAACGCTCCCCTCCAGAGCAGGTGGGCACCTATGGTGATGTAGGAGGGACAGGTGGTGGGGCTGCCAGCCATGGCCTCCAAACTGGAGCAGCATGAGAAGGATCCCAAGACCTGGGCACTGGGGTGGCTCTTCAGGGAAGCAAAGAGAAGTGGCCCTAACTTTTCCCATTGGTCCAAATTTCACTGCAAAGCCTGAGGTGAGATTTCCCAAGTACCACAGATGAGCTGACAGGAACACACAGAAGGAAAAGGACTTTTCAAAGTGAAACAGGCGCAGCGGAAGGTATTCAGTTAGCAAGGGAGCTGGTGGTAAACATTGTCCTCATCTTGATGGGAATGCATGGGGAACATAAATGTGGGTACATTTGACTTAACATGACTGAAGAGCCTCATCTAAGATGCAGAGTAATGAATCTGATGTTACTGGGATCTGAACTTGTCCCTAGGCAATGGCATTTGCCTCAGTGAAGGCTCATCTTGTACTGTATGTTCATTATAACTGAATTCTATTTAAGGATGCTCATTGTATAACATCCCATAAAATAAAATCAATTATGCTTCAGCCATCTTATCTCTGCTAAATGTAAAATGGGGATTGATTGCCTCTGAGAAGAAAACTCCATGTAACACTTCTCATCTGTGTCTAAATGTGCTCCTGGTAGGCCCAAACCACTTAGAAACACCTGCAGCAAGAGTCGGATGCTGGGGCTGGATGGGGGCTGGCGCTGCCTTGTCCTGTCCTTAGAGAAAGTATAGGAAGAGCTCTATGTTGCCTTAATACAGCATCCTTTTTGCAAATGTATTTGAACAACACTCTGGAGATCAGGACAAAATGTAATACCTGATCAAATCATGCTCTTGGTGTGTCAGATTAGTTGCAGGTGCAATGGCAAAGCAGTCTTGTTTAACACATATTTATCTTCTGTACCAGTGGATCCAAATAGATGAAAAAGATCAGGAGTGCTGGGCCACAGCATGTGGGAGGAAAGCCTGAGTCATGGGTGGTTATTAAATGACAGCAGAATTGAAATGCCACAAAAGCCCAACCATGCACCCTTGTAGGCTGCTAATTGTTGATGATCTGCAAAGTCCTGGCTGAACTTCTGAGAGTGCCCTGTTTCCCTAAAGGAAAAGAGGAATAAAACAGCCTTTTCTCTAACCTCACAGCTGAGCTATGAGAATATGTATGACAGAGAAGGCACAGCCTCCCCTTGGTCTGCTGGTTGAGATGGGATGGCATCACTGCCCTGGGTCCCCAAAAAAGCTTCTCCCCCACCTCTCCCATGGCACCAAGTGGAGCCCACCTGACTGGCCTGAGGCTCTCTTGGCATCCTAGTGGTGGTGGTTTATTGTGCCTCTGCAGGTGCAAGGACTAGGGTGCAAAGTCTAGTGGCTGTCCCCTTTTATTCTGGGGGAAATGAGCCCCAGAGAATGATGCTGGGGAGGGTGGGAGTGTAGGGCAAAGGACTGCTGGATGCAGAACTGCTCCTGATAGTGCTGAGAGCCCTTTTTCTTCCCCAAAAGGTGAGGGTGCCCTTCCAGTGTATAAAGCTCCAGGCTCTTTTTCCTGATTGAAAATAATCTTCCATTCTGTGGTTCCCTTATTCACCAGGTCTCTTGCTTGCATTTGGGTTGGTTTTAATTCTCTCCAGGCTGTGCTGGAAACTTTTGGTCAAGGTTGAGGAGCATCAGGTTTGACTGGAATGAGGTATTTTCACCAGGTAACAACTGTCACTTGAGGATTCAGTTGGAAAAATTTCTCAACCTGTTTAATTTTCCTACAACCCTGGTGTCATGAGTCTAGTAGGACTCACAGCTCTGTGAATCACTCTCTGGCCTGGCACTGGTGGCCTCAGGGACACGATGGAGAAGAGCCAAGTTGTGGAGGTGGTATGCAGAGCTCTGCGGCATGCTGTCACCAGGTTCCCCCGACAAAAATAGCTGTGCATGCCTCAGGTTGAGGCTCTGTGTGATGAGAACGTATACATTAGGAGCTTACTGCTCACTTTGAAGTCAGTAGAAGAAGGACCAACTTGATCCTCCCTACTGACAGACCCAAGAGATTACAACTCTTCTATCTGTGGTTTAAGATGACATTTTGCCCCTAAACCCGGTGCTGACTAATACTGTAAAAAGACATGTTGAAGCTATAGCTCAGTGCCTGGGGAGATGTTGGAGGTATTAGCAGGTCACTGGTTAAAGCTATGTAAAACTCTCCAGGGCTTAGTTTGAGGTCAGAGCCTTGTCCCCAGATGTAAGACCTGCTTATTGTGCGGTGGGGCTCAGACACAAATCCCTGCCCCCCTTCCTCCAGGGCTCGCAGTACTCCTGGCTCCTTCCTTGCTTCCTTATTGACTTGGTCATCTCTACGAAAACACAATGCTTTCCTAAATTTAGCTGTATAAGTACTGTCGGCGTTGTCTCTTCTCCCCCCTTCCCCAGTTTCAAAAGCCATCTTAAAAACTGTGCAGAGATTTAAATGGCAGCTTGATGGGAATCCATAGCAAACGACTCTGCAATTAGTAAATCTCTCCTATTGTGACAGCTCTATTATTAAACTGCCATAAATGCCAGGCTATTAATCTGCTGTCTGCTCAATCCCCATGCTTCCCCTTCCTTGCCTGTCCTTTTCACCATTTTATTATTTTTTAAAGTTCTAACTGCCTTCCAGCAAGTGTTTTCAGGGATGGGGTGTGAGGTAGCAGTGGGAGGAAGGCTTTGTGGCACTGTCCTTTAGGAGCCTGTAAGAAAGGTGAGAGAAAACAGTGAATGGTCACCTCTCACTTGCTTTGAAACTTCTGCTACTTCAAAACTGAAGTGAAACCTCTAATTTGTTAATGTCCAAGGAAGGCAAAAGAATAGGGAGGGAAGCTGTGACAGCCACTGGGCAGCAATATTGTCTTGGGAAAAGCCATAGCTGTCCCAATGGCACATTGAACTTTGCAGCTGCCATTTCCTCCACCCCGTGACAGAGAAGAGCATCTCATTTCTGAGCCCATTAATCTGCTCTGTCACCCCAGGGCTCAGGGACAGGGGACAGGCAATGTGCTGGGGCAGGAGCCTAAAGGGCTGCAAACATCAGTGACAGCAGAGCCTCAAATTTCACCCCAGAGAGTGTTTCCATAGTGGCGGTATGTCATGTGAGGGCAGCACACTCTTGTGCACTCACCCCTCTGGACAAGCAGAGGCTGCCAGTCCAGGGGCAGAGGGAGCAGTAACATGTCATGGAGTGGCCGCTGCAGTGTGGGACTGGAGTGGCAGGAAGGCTTCGCCTTTAATCTGAGCACTGAGATCAGCCTGTTGAGGTGACACTTCTGTCCTGGGGTTTCTGCTAGGCAGGGAAGCTGTGTTCTCTGCAGTGATGTGAGGATGAGCTAACTGCAGGGACATGTCTGTGGGCTGGTGAGAAAACACATGGGAAGGTCCCCACCAGCCTTAAATCTGTGACCTCATGGCATAGAGCTGCAGTTCAGTGTGTTCCTGGTCTCAGTGCAGAGACCTGCTGTTCTGGTTTTGTCCA
>VXBT01014007.1:17390-56898 GCA_013400235.1 Oriolus oriolus
GGCGGGGGGCGGCGGGCGCGGCGGCCCCCGCGGGCGGGACGCGCCCGCCATGTCGCGGAGCCTGTCCCGCTCCGAGCACTCGCTGCTGTCGCCGCGCCCCGCCGGCCCCGCCAAGCCGCCGCCCGCCGGGAAGCCGAGCCGCATCCCCCGCGGGCCCTACGCCGAAGTGAAGCCCCTCAGCAAGGCCCCCGAGGCGGGCGGCGGCGGCGGCGGCGGCAAGTGCGACGACGAGTTGCTGGGCGGGAAGGGGCCGGCGGTGGCGGCGGGCACCGAGGAGGAGCCGTACCTGAAGGTGGACCCCGAGCTGGTGGTGACGGTGCTGGGCGACCTGGAGCAGCTGCTCTTCAGCCAAATGCTGGGTGAGTGCGGCCGGCGCGATCGCCGGGCTCGACGTCGAGATGGGAATGGCCAGGGGTGGCAGCTGGAGGCATCTGGGCTCCTGACACTCCGTGAGGGACCCGCTGGTGGCCACCTCAGTGTCTTAAAGTGAAGGGAGGCTGAGGGGAAAAGAGTCATTAGCCTCAGTATCCCCAGTCACTTAGAATGACAGAATGGTTTGGGTTGGAAGAGACCTCAAACTCATCCTGTTCCACCCCCTGCCATGGGCAGGGACACCTTCCACTATCCCAGGTTGTTCCAAGCCCCGTCCAACCTGGCCTTGGACACTTCCAGGGATGGGGCAACCACAGCCTCTCTGGGCACCCTGTGCCAGGGCCTCAGCACCCTCACAGGGAGAATTTCTTCCCGATACCCCATCTAACCCTGCCCTCTGGCAGTGGAAAGTCATTCCCCCTTGTCCTGTCACTCCAGGCCCTTGTCCAAAGTCCCTCTCCAGCTTTCCTGGAGCCCCTTTAGGCACTGGAAGGGGCTTTAAAATCTCCCTGGAGCTTTCTCCAGGCTGAACACCCCCAGCTCTCCCAGTCTGGCTCCAGAGAAGAGGGGCTCCAGCCCTCAGTGCATCTCCAAGGCATGCTTGAAGGAAGGTGCTGTGAGCTGCCTCTTGCCTTGGAGGAAAGGCAGTTCCTCCTCACAAGGAGCAGTGGCAGGTGGTGGTGGAGCTTGTCCTCCCCCACGTGTCTTGTTGGCCGTCCCTTGTCTCAACACCCACCAAACACGATGGAGGCTGCACAGCTGGATGCCACAGCTGGTCCCCACCATCAGGATGGCTCGCCCTGGGGGTGACCTTGGGGCGCTGCTGATGGAGGTGCCGTGTGAGGGGTCCATGCTGCTGCTCCGTTTTGGGCAGATCCAGAGCTCCACTGAGGTCTGGGGCTCTGGTGGAGGAGAGTTCTTCAAGGATGCTGCTGCTGCTGCAGGGTTTGCGTGAGCCGGTTTCAGGCTGTGGCTGCCTGCGCTTTGCTATCCCTGTGGGTTTGATCCCCACGCTTGTGTGCATTCTGTGCATGGTGGGTTTCCATGAGAACAGTGAGCACTGGCCCAGCGCTGGCTGTGCCCCGGACCTCAGAACCCACTGCTCCCATCGCGGGCTGCGGCGTTGGGTCTCGCTACAGGTGAGCCCAGCCCTTGCCCATTCTCTCATGCTGCATGCTGATCTCTAGGAATTGTGGCTGCCTCTGCTTCCTGCTGGCACCCAGTCTCCCTGTGTCTCAACTGGCAGTGCCTGGGGGCTTGGCTGGGCAAAGACTGTGGGTCTGAAGAGCTGTGTTTGGTCTGGCAAACTGGCATGAGAAGGTGGCAAGGGAGCCCTGCACAGCCATCATGGTGCTCGTGGTGCTCAAGGTGGCTGGCTGTAAAGCCCTGGTGGTTGGTGGTGGTGGGGAGCAGCAGTACAGGCAGGAGTGGTGTGTCCAGTCCCTTCAAGTTCCCTGCCTGGGACCTCTTTTTAGGGGGCCAGGAGCTTCTCTGGTGCTTGAGCTGGCTTGAGATGCCTTGTCCTTGCTGTGTGATGAAGAGAAAGAGGAGAGATGTGCCCCGCCTGGGGCCTGGGGGACGTGGTTTGGAGATGTGGAGTGAGCTGGAGTGTGTGCCGGAGGCAGGCACCTGGAAAGCTGCACTTGCCGAGTCCACTTCCCTGCGTACCCCTGGCTGCTCCAGGAGCCTTTGGGGTGTCACAGCTCCAGCAGGCCTCTGGCACAGCGTGCACCAGCATATGCTGGCACGAAGGCATGGAGCCACCCAGACCATTGCCCTTGGCCCCCTGGCCATGCCCAGCCACAGAGGCAGCAGTCTTGCCCTCCTTGGCAGGGTCTGCCCTCATGCTGGAGCATCCCAGGGCTCGCAAGTGGAAGGCCACAGAGTGAGCTTGAGGACAGGCAGACTGTGGGGATGAGCAGGTGGGATGCGGGTCAGCCCGGCTGCGGGGGCTCAGGCTGTCCCACAGCTGGGTTTGCAGACATCCATCCTCAGCCCTAATGCCGCGGTAGCACCACATGCCATGGGAGCAGGGCAGGATTGCGCGAGTATTTGTCACTTATGGGACTAACAGTCTGCCACTCACGGGTGTTGGGATGCCTGGGGGAATCTCAGTGTCCCCCCATGATGCTCTGCTCTTAGGTGGGAGTTTCCTCAGCATTCCCTAGAGAAATCCTTGCGGGGGACTGGCCCACGTGGGAGTGACTCTCAGTTTGTGGTACTCTGGAGTACCAGAGATCCAAGACAGGTTCTTGTGCACACTCTGAGGAAGATCATGGTTATGGAAGTGCCCCCAGCAACTGATTCGGTTTCTGGGGTGTTGCCAAGCCTCCACCTGCATCAGTCAGGGCTGACTTTGACCTTGAGAAGTGTTGAACATCCCTTTGGACTGCACTTAGCATCTGAAGGCTTGGTCAGCTGGTCCGTGAGGGCCAAACTCTGCCAGATCTGTCCTCTGTGTATTGCCAGTAATATTCCAAGACATATGAACTGCCAGGCTTCCTGCAGGGGGGAATTGAGGGCTGTGTCCAGAGTCGGATGGGGAGAGTGCCTGGGGCGGACAGAGCAGGTGCCCTGCTGAAACTTCCCTTCCCTTCCATGGGGTTGTACTTCCCGCATTCATGGGAATTGTGATGTTGAATCACACCTACTTACCCAAACCAGCTGTGACCTGGCACACCATGACAGCCTGTGTGGTGGGGATGCCACCAGGAGCCTGGGGATGTGGAGAGGAAGGGGCAGTGTGACAGTGGTGCTGGCACAACCACAACTTGAGGGTGTGTAGACACGTGCTGAGCCTCCGGACCCCTTTGCTTGTACATCTGGTGCAATCCAGGTGAGTGAAACTTTCTTCACTGGTGATGGTACCTTCCACAACCTGGCTTCCCCGGGAAGAGGTGGTTCCTGTGGTGGAGATGGACCCAGAAGGAATGGGGTCCCAGGAGAGTGGGCTTCACACCCTGCTAGGGCTGGTGAGGAGCGCCAGGAGAGAGGCTTTCTCCTGGTTGCTACAGGACATGCTTGGGAGGAGGGAAGGGAGGTCTCTGCTGTTTTCATCAAAATCCCTTTGGCAAGTGAAACATCAGCCTGAGCTGTTTGGCCATGTCTGCTGAAGGGACCTGCACGCTATCCAGAGTGGCATGGAAAGACCTGCAAGCTCGGTTTGTGCTGGGAAGAGAGAGGCGGAACTTGCAGGGACTTCCAGCCTCTGCAGATAATGGTTGTCCTTGAACTGCTGACCTGTGTTGAGAAGCCTGTGCAGCTTCTGAGCTCCTGGCCCTGGCAGCCAGAGTGGCTTCCAGAGACCTTGTGTGTCTTTGGTCTCCACACCTGAATTCTCATCTCTACCTCATGCTTCTCCTGCCAGAAGCACTCTCAAGCCTCTCTTGACCAAAAATATAGTTTATTCAGTAATGGCCAAATGTTACCTCTCATTTGGTCACTGCCGCTGCCTCATCTGTTTGATGGCACCGAAGCCTTTGTAGCTGAACCATGTTTAAAGAGCAGCCTGCGCAAGCCGGGAGAGGTCACCGGCACGCAGCGACCACATGTGCTTTGTAGAGGCTATTTCCATCATCCAAATTATACATTTCGCATCAACCAAAGACTGAGGCTTCTCATCAAAGCTGGCTGGCAGCTGGGGTTGCTAATTACGCCGGTGCCCAACCACAGGATGAAGGGGACAGAGGGCATGTGGCCAGCGTGGTGGAAGAGCTGGTTGTGCAGAGCTCGCCATGCCCATGTCCACATGTGATGGACAAGGCTGTGCAGGTGCAGGGGCTTTTTTGTGCGGGCCATGTGTGGAGTGCCCAGTGTGATGGTTGCACTTACCTAGAGCTCCCCAGAGCACCTCTGAGATCCTGCAGCTGCTTTCTGCAGCCATTTCCTTGTCCATCTCTTGCTGGATGTGGCGCCTCTTAAGTGGCTGCTAATTCGCATCAACGAATAAGTGTGGTCAGTGTTGTGTGGGCCAGAGCCCAGGCGGATACACGTGGGATCCCAGGGGAGATGGTGTTCCCCGAAATGCTCGCTGCAGGAGTCTGCAGCCCTGCCAAACTCTTCAGGTGCAGCTATAACCCGTCTCAGCCCTGCAGCCCTCGGGTGGGCCATGCTACCCTTCCCGGGTGGCCCAGCAGGGATGTCCTTGCTGGGCAGCACATGCCCACAGGGGCTCGGTACTCCCGTGGTGCCAGCACACAGGCAGGGCAGAGTCCAGCTGTGCTCAGGCTGGCGCTGGGTGGGCAGTGGGTACTGCAGCCCCTCAGCGGTGGGGAGGAGAGCCAAGAGCTGCAATGGGCAGAAGGGCTCCGTGACGGACGGGAGCTGCACGTCGCATCTGACTCTGGTTTAAAAAGTAAACCACAGTGCAGGAAAGACTGGCATCTGACATGTCCTGTGCAAGGACATTCCTGACCCTAGTGGAGATGGGAACCAAGTTATTCCCTTCTGGTTGCAATCCTTGCTGGGAGACACACAGTGTGGGATCAGAGAAGCACTTCTGCCCCATGGCATTCCTCCCTCTGCCCCGTGTTGTTCCTACCGGTTTAATTAAGCGCTGGTGGGCCTGTGGCAGCACTGTGCAGCACTAGCCAGGCTCCCTGGCAGGAGACCATGAGGAGGTCAGAGACCAAGTAGCTCTTCACAGTGATGAGAGCGGGTTATTGCCTCGTAAAGTGCTGTGGCTGTCCTGATACCACTAACGCTATTCCTGTCTTAAGGTCCCTGTGTGACGGTGTCTGTGTGACGAGGTCACTGGGATGGGGATTTATTTCCTTTTGCCCACAGAGGTGGACTCCTGCCTTTGGGGTAATAGTGAGGAGAAAGGGGAGTGGTACACGGTTGTGTTGCTGCTTTCCAGCCTGCTCTCAGGAGCTGACAGCAAGTAGTAGATGTCTGCTTTCTCCAGCTGAGATGGCTGCAGCGACTGAGGAGAAGATCTGGAAATGGGATCCAAGGGCCCCAGAGCTTCTGCTGAAGCTGTTTGGCATGTGCCCTGTTCCCAGTGATTATGGCAGTGTGGAAAAAGGGCTGAGAAAAAAATAAATCCAGATTTGTCTTTCAAAATTTCCCGTGGAAAGGTAGCAGAGCAAACACTTGAAAACAAACATATTTGGGAATGCATTACTGAAACAAAGTTCTCCCCGAAGAGCCTGAAAATCCCTGTTCAAATGGGGCTTTCCCAGTGACTGCCTGTATCTTGCCCCCAAATCCAACATGTCTAAAAAGAAAATATGTAAATGAATAGAAAATTATGGCAATTCTGGAAGTGCTATTTGGGATCCGCTGGTGGGATGTGACCACAGTGGGACCTGGGTGATGGACCCAGCCCACCCATGGCTCCTGCCTGGTCCTGGTGCTTTGTGAGCAGCATGCTTCCATGTGGGTGGCACTCGGGGAACTGTTGGCAGTTCTGAGTCCTTCTGGAGAGCATCTTCCACATGCCCCTGTTCCCAGCTTTGTGTGTTTGGCTTCTCATGCTGTGGCATGTGTCTCTGTGTCCACAGCTCTCCCTTGTCACAAGTCCCCCCGCCATCAGTCACCCTGTTGTGTCCATTTAGGTTCCCAGCTCTTTGTCTTCCTGTGCAGCTTCTCATGGTGCCAGAAAACAATTTCCCTGGTCCCCTCTACCTGCACATCCCCCCTGCCCACTCTTACTTGAGCATCTGAGGACAGCACTTGGCTAATGCTTGTGCCCACTGCACGGGGGAGGATTTGTTCCAGCTCAGCACAGAACCAGAGCCTGCACCCTCTGAGGTTTGTAACCTGTGAATGATGCCAACCTCCAGTGCCAGCCCGTTTGGCATGGCCAGCATGTGCCTCCTGGCTTCCCTGGCTCAGCCATGGGTGTGACCGGGCGGTTTGCTGTAGGGCTGCAGTCTTGGGATCAAGATTGCTTGGCTGTGCGGTGTCAGGTGGACCCACTGGTACATCCTCTGAGTCAGTCACTTCTCTGGTCCAGGGTGTCTTTTGTGGCACTGTGCTTGTGGCTTTTGGTGCCCTGCATGTGCAGTGGCATCAGTGTCCTGGAGTACTGTGCATGTGGGGTGTTCCTGGTACCAGTGACAGTGGTGTCCTGGGCTGTACCAGTGACAGCTGTGCAGTGGGCTCTGGGTGTGTGGTGTCCCTGGTACCAGTGACAGCAGTGTCCCAGGGCCATGTGTGTGGTGTTCTTGGAACCGGTGATGGTGGTGTCCTAGGTTCTCTGTGTGTGCAGGGTTCCTGGTACTGGTGGCAATGGTGAAACTGCTGAGCCTGGATCCACTCCCTGGGTGGAGTGGGGATGGCTCCATCCCTCTGTGGTAGCTGAGTCCTTGTCCTCTGCGGGCTTCACACCTTGAGTATGTCTCGTGCAGTGCTGTGGGGACACAGGAGATCAGATACGGTGCCGTTCTGTCATATCCCCCACCCTGCAAAGTCACGTCCTTCTCCAGACACATGAAGCAGCTCTCCCGGGGGAGCCAGGGAAGGAGCTGCCGGTTCTCTGGCTGGAAAGCAGTGAGCTTGGGAGGGTAGAGGACATGTGAGGCTCGGAGCTCGGCTGGGAGGCTCAACGTTGCCTCGTGGTGGGGTGGAGTGGCAAAAGGGAGAGCGGGGCTTGCCCACGCTGCTGCATTGCAGCTCGGAGCAGGGAGCTGAGCGGGAGGGGAGCTGGGAAGGCAGGGATGCTGCAGCCGGGAAGCTGGGAAGTCAGGGGATGCTGCATTGCAGAGCTGAGATTAGAAGCTGTGCAAATGGAGATGTGCTTGTGTCAGGGCAGGTGTGACACTGAGGAGTGGTGCCCGGCGCCCTCCGTTTTGCTGGTCCTTCCTCTAATCCAGTTCTTTCACATTTTGTTTTATGCCAGCGTTTCTGTCATTCCTTGTGCTGGTGTTTGTCTTGTTCAGTCGAGGACATTATGTATTTTTTATTAATTCAGGAGGAGGACTGAGATTCATCTCCCACTGGAAGGACCTGCTGGAATCCACATAGGGAAGCTGAGCAGAAGCTCAGCACATCTGGGCAGGACATTTGCCTCGCTCCTGGGAGTAGCCATGGATCAGGGAGGTGGCTCCAGAGCCTTGTGGCCCTGGCACAACATGGCATGTGAGCTCCCTGGAGCGGGAACCTGAGCAGACCTTGGGCACACATGTGCCCCTGTGCTGCCCAGTGAAATACAGGTGAGTCCTGCAGCCAGGACATGTGCCTCCACCTGGAACGTGTGAGCATGCCAGCGTGTTGGGAGCACAGAGTTTTCCACCTGGCTTAGGTATCAGTGATTCTTAATCACTCCACATTGCTCTGGTGTTGTGTCAGCCTTGTCTCTCAGCCATCCTGCTCATCCAGAGGTGGGCGCTTTGCAGTCCTCCCCTGTACCTGTGAGGGTCTGGCCTCAAGCATCCCCCTGAAATTACAGAAAGGTTTTATGACAAATCCAGACATTAGTGTCTGAAGATGTAAAGGCAGGGCTGCTCTGCCTTCCCCTCAGGCTGGATCTTGCCCAGTGGGTAGGGAGGGGATGGTGAGCTGGCTAGGAGGGACCCAGGAGGTGCCTTTCAGTGGGGAGCTGAAATTGAGGGTTTGAGCTGCACTCACGAAGCCGCGGTTCCCTCGGCAGGTTGCGAGCCTGACTCGCAGCCACAGGTGACACAGAGGGAGGGCCGGGCTCTGTGCCAGCTCGTTGGCTCACCAGCCAGGTGGCTGGCTTCAGCTGTGGCATTGGAACCTCTCTTGCTTGGTGAGCTGGAAGGATGGCTCATGGCTGAGGTCCTTGTTGAAGCTGCTGGAGGTTCTGGTTGTTTTCATGTAACACAGAAAAACGGGCAGAGCTGTGCTGTGAGTGCTGCAGCCTGTGTGTGAGCTGGAGGGGAAATTATGGAACCATAGAATGGTTTGGGTTAAACCATTAGAGATTATCTTGTTCCAACCCCTGCCATGGGCTGGGGCACCTTCCACTAGCCCAGGTTGCTCCAAGTCCCATCCAATGTGACCTTGAACATTTCCAGGGATGGGGCAGCCAGAGCTTGTCCAGACAACTTGTGCCAGGTCCACAGCACCCTCATAGGGAAGAATTTCTTCCTAATCTCTAGTCTAACCCTGTTCCATTCAATTTAAAGCTGTTCCCCCTAACTGCAGCATGGCAGAGGGGTAGTGCCATACCTTTAGCACTGGAGAAAAGTGGAACCACCTTTATTTCTTGTGCCAGCCCTGCTGGGTGCCAGCCTGCATGGTTGGTATCTGGGCGAGCTGCATGTCTCACCTCTGTGCATCTTATGCAGGGTTGTGTCATCAAGAGTGACAAAGCTGGCAGTGACACCCTGCAACCAGATAAGCTTCTTCAAGAGCACCCAGTCCTGGCCAAACCTAGCCCTTGGTGGTTCTGTTGGGAGCCCAGATGGCCTGAAGCTTGCACCTCTGCTTTGTCAAGGGCCTCAAGCATCCCTGGCACTGTCTCTGCCCCAGCCTGGCTCTCCCAGTTCCACGAGCTGGCTTGAAGCACATTCAGAGCTGCGGCGCAGGTACAACTCTGTTGCTGGCTATTTATAGCGTGTGAGCTTTCAGCATTGCTGTGCACTGAGAATAACTCACTGAGGAGACACTTCTCAAAATCACACATCCGTCGCCCATGCGCAGTGTCGTCATCTCAGGCTTCCCACATGTCAGCTTGGGGTCTGTCTTGCTCCTGTGCCAGCCCGGATTGACACTGAAAGGGGTTTACCCCGCTGTTTTTTCTGGCCTGGAGATTCAGCTGGTTAGTCGTGGCAGGGCTTTGTGGTCCAATCCTTGTCAGGACATCATCAGCTTTTGCAGGGAGCGTGGTGGGGAGCAGTTTGGGCTCTGTAAAACCCACCTCACAGAGAGCAGCCCTTTCATAGCCCAGTGTGTGAGATGCGGGTGCTGGCAGGGAGGGATGTGCATGGGGAGCGCAGGAACCTGCTCTTCGGGCTGGAACCTGTGATGGTGAAACTCATCAGCTGAATGAACCCCTCGGGCTGGAAGTGTTAGGCGCTGCCGGGGTATTTCCAGTTCACTTTATCTCTGGCCTGGCGTTGTATTTCCAAGCTGATGCAAACAAGTGAAAGAATAGATAGCGGCTAATTCACATTGATCGCTGTGATGCGGGAGCTCCCCGAGGTGAGCTGGGGCTGGCAGAAACGTGCTGTGGGCCGTTCGATGGGGCCAGCACATCCCTCCCCGGCTGTTTCCCGGTGTGGTGCCGCAGGGGACACGTTGTCAGCCTCGTGGATGCTTGCTCCCACATTCTGAGGTTTCTCCCAGCTTCGGTGGTTCAGAGGCCCGGGGCAGCTTTGCCAGAGTGGGTACAGAGTCATGGGCTAACCTGGCAGTGGTGAAATCAGACAAGGCAGGGTTGCTTTGGCAGGCACCAAGGTGGGAGCACTGCTTTGCGGGAGCGGGGACAGCAAAGTTCCCCTTATCTTAAAAGCAGGAGGAAAGGCGTTTGACAGATTGTGGCTGGAACCTGGGACTGTCCGACTCTGCCGGGGCAGGATCAGTGTGGAGCCAAGTGTGCTGAGGCCACCATCGGCACAGGACCCCTGGCCATCCCTCTGTGGCCTTTCACGGCCACCTTGCATTTAGCCTCCAGACCTTCACTGCACCAAGGGAGTGACAAGGAGATGGCTCCAAACTCCCAACAGGCAGTGTAGAAGCAAGGGAAATAATGAAGTCCGGCTTCCTCCCATCCCAGCAGGGAGGACGGACAGATGATATCCTACAAACTTCTGCTGCTGTGAGCCCAGAATAGCTTGTGCCTAATCCTGAGGAGCTGGACTTGCACTGCAGCCGAGCTGTGCGGGGCTTGAGGTTTCTGCAGACTGAAGGGTGGGAGTAAATTGAGTCTGGCGGTGTTGGTGCTTGGCATGGGGCTTTCTGTCCTGCTGGATCAGGGCAGGGCAGGGCTGCCGGAGGGAAGCAGCTGTGGGGAGTCAATAGGGACAGCCCGGGGGCTTTTCTCTGGGGCTGCCCCATCCACTGGGCATGGTGGAAGGTGGCTGCCCTGCACTCCTGCCTCTCCTGGACCCCAGGTTCATTTAAAAATGTAACAAAAACCCTTCCAGGGAATTGGAGTCAGCCTGGACAGGCTGTGTATTGCACCTCAGGGTGGGCAATGAAGAGAGGCCCTGGGGGCAGAGGTACCGGTTGGCACCTGTTGGCTCCTGGTAGTGGTGGTTTCTCTCCCAAATAACATATACATAGACTCGGCGGGGTTAAAATCCTGCGTGGCCTGGAGAATGTGTGATTGCTGGCCAAGGGGAAGTACCAGCATTTGCCTGACTCCCAGAAGGCCTGAGTCTTCTCTGCCTCGGCCTGTGGACTGTACATAGCCTGGAGCTCACAGCTCATCAGTGCAAGGTCTTTTGGCAAATTCCATTTTGATGTCTCACCCCGGGTGATGTGAGGCTGGATTTCTCACTGTCTGGACCTCCTGTCTCCCACTGTCGGGTGGTTGAATGCATCAAAAGCTGGCTGCATCCTGACCCTGTGGGGAGGAGCAGTGCTCAGAACCTACCTCAGGCTTCTTGCTCCTCAGCCCTGTGCCGGTGGTGCCACGGGCATGGCTGGGATGGGGCAGTGAGGGGCCCTGCCCTACGTGGTGTCTCACCTTTCTCCCCAGGACTCTGCCCTGTGCCCCAGCAATGTCAGGGATTGCTGTAAGGCCAAAGCTGGTGTCCTTCAACACTCCAGGCTGAGTACAGCAGCACTTGGGGGCTGATTCACCAGCAGACCGAGATCCTCCCTCCTTACAGGCTGGATTATCTGGAGGAGAGCAGACACTCCAGCAGCAGCACCTCCAGCCATCTCATTTCCATTTCCCTGAGCCCTTTTAGCTGTGCTTTTGCTGTGCCGTGCCAAACAGCATCCCGGGGCTGCTGAAGCACTAATATCCATCATCTGGCCGTGGTCTGTAGAGCACTCAGAAATTTGGTGCTATTTTCAGTGAAGTTTTCCAAGTTGAGCTTATTGGCTCATGGGCATCTGCTCCCAGATGGAGAACATGTGGCTGATTCCTGCGAGGGGAGGGGAACGGCCCTGCTCATAAAGCAGCATGGGGGATGAGTGAGGGAATCTCATCCTGGAGCCTGTGAGATGCTTTCAGGACTGTGCAGGGTGGGGCCTGGAGGTTGGGCTTTTAAAGCTGCTCCTCTGAAAGCAGAATCTACAGTGAGAGGTCACCCATCAGATATTATGGTGGGGAAAGTACAGTAACCTGGAGGCAGGATTCGATCTCAGCTCAGCTGCTGTTTGCACCGCTGGGCACCTCCCACCCTGCTCACTTTCAAAAGTGAACAGCAGGTACTTGGCACACAGTCACTGCGCTAAAATGGGGGAAACTGGGGGTTCCTGCAAACCTCCCTGCCTGGAACTGAGAAATGAGCACTGGCTGAATGGAATGGCATACAAACCCTGAACTCCACATCAAAAGGAAATTTACAAAGCAGCTTTTCCTGCCTCACATTCCCAGGTGGAGCGTGGCAATGCGTTTCCAAGCGCTGCTGCTCTGTGCCGCAGCAGTGACCAGTGGGGCGAAGCCGTGCTCTCTTCGCTCTGCTCCCCATTTGTCCATCGCTGCCTTCTGGGGGCAGAGGTGTGGGTTTGTTTTGTGGCTGAGATCCTCATTGCCTTTGTGGAATAAAGCAAATTGTGTTTGGTTGACATTCTCTATAGCTTCAAAGTCAAATAAAATCTGGGTTGCCAGCTTCTTTTTGTATTGCAGGAGATGCCTGTTTTCCATCCCAAACCATCTATGTTTTGCAGCTCAATAGCACATCCCAGACAATGGCTTTAGAAATCAGACGCCTGCATTTTGGACCCACAGTGCTGAGGCAACGCCAAGTGGTGCATGGGGTGCCAGAATTTGTGCACATGGGCAGAGAGAAGGAGGAGGAAGAAAAACTTGCTCCGATGGGATGTTTCCACAGAGATCATGGTAATGATCTTCCATTTCCATATAGCTTTTCATCCGCTGGCAGAGTGTGCTCACTCGTAAGCCGATGCTACACACGTCCTGTGTGGAGAGCGCAGCAGCTGTCCTCAAAAATCATGCTGTAAGGGGGAAGCTCTGGCACAGCAGAGCGGGATCTGCCTGGAGTGAGAGTGACTCCTGAGACTGCAGGGATGCTCAGGGATGCAGGAAGGGATATTAGGAAGAAATTCATTACTATTAGAGTGGTCAGGCCCTGGCACAGGTTGACCAGAAAAGCTGTGGCTGTGCCATCCCTAGAAGTGTTCAGGGCTAGGGTGGATGGGGCTTGGAGCAACCTGGTCTAGTAGAAAGTGTTAGGTCGAGATGGTCTTTAAGGTCCCTTCCAGCCCAAACTGTTCTGTGGTGGTTGTGTCCCTGCGCCACTGGGTACCAGAGTGACCTTGCTGCTGTGTAACATCATCTTAGTCCTTCCCCAAATCAGTGTCGCCTGTGGGATATGCCTCACATCAGCCAGTGTCCAGATCGGAGCCGTGCCATGGCCAGACATGAGCTGGCACTTGTCTTTCTGGGGTAAGAGCCCTGTCATGAGCTGGGAGCAGCAGTCAGGGTTTATGGTCAGTGCCAGAGCAGGCTGCATCCCACGCCGACACACAGGGTTGTTTTCCTGCCTCATCCATCCCTTTTTCCCCTGGTTGCCATGCTGGAGGAGCTGTTAGGCCAGGGAGGATCACAGAACTCTGAGGAGGGTCAGCGAGGCCGCATCTGCTGCCGGAGCGTGCAGGAGGTTGGTTAATATACAATATTCCCTTGTCCTTCCGAGTGCCTCTCGCTTTCCAAGAGCAGGGAGGCGAGTCTGGAAGCTCTCCTTCTCCCCTGTGCTGAGATGGCTTTGCAAAAGCTATGGTTTCTTTTGCTTTTTTTTCCCCCCCCCTCTTTTCCTGCCCCGGCATTTTTCCCTGGCCTGATGAATTTTTAAACAAAAACATGGTGAGGAGAGAACAGGAGAGAGGGGAGAAAACCCAGGAGACGACACAAGGAAAAAGCTCTGTTTTCCAAATCAGAGTGATTGTGAGTGGAAGTGAAACTTTAGGTTGTGTTTTTAATTTGAAAGTTCCAACTAATTTTAAGTCACTTTATTGACAGGAGAAAATACCTTTCCTAATACTCTTTTTAATAAACTCCAGTTTTACAAGTGGAAGTAGTAGTAGTTGGTTGAAAAATACCATGGAATTGTGGAAGTAAAAGGAGGCTGCTGTGCTCTGTAATTCCCCTGGCTGTGCTGAGGGTCAGAGCTCCCTGGAGGTGGGGGACTGAGGCTGGAGGAGGGGGAGAGGCAGACCCCCCTGCAGATTCCTCTGGGTGCTTGTCTGTTTGTTCATGGGGGATCGCAGGGTTGATCACCAGCACGTGGTTGTTTTGCACAGGGGCAGATGTGGACAGATGTGGTTCCTTGCCTGTGGTGTAGGGCAGTGAGCAAATGTGGGACTTTGGGTGCAACGAGTCAGAATTTGGCCCAAACTGGAGCCTTCCCGCTGGAAAACAGGCTGGTTAGTGCTGGAGAAAGTGGAAGAAGGCAAGAGGGAGCACAAGGATGGAGAGGAGAGGTGGAGGTAGGAGAGGGGGTTGGCTCACCGAGCTGAGCATTGCCAGGGAGCCCAAATCCCATCACCAGGGGGGCTTGTCCTGCTCCCTAAGCCAAGCTCTGACCTGCGAAAGCCATCCAGAGAGTTTGAATTGCTGGTGAAGTTGTGAGATATCATGGACACCTTTTTGTGCCATGCCTTGTCCCTCCAGAAATGTTCCTCTGCCGTGTCCCACTGACGCCAAGGCCCAGAGCTGAGCAATGGGGCCGGCCACTCTTGCTGCCGTCCCTCAGGCCGGGCTGGTTTCTCACAACTGTCACCTTGGCAGGTAGAGTGTTGTTGGAAAACCAGCTTGTTGTTGGAAATCCACTGCTGTCACACTGTGCAGAGCAGAGAGGGCTCCTTGCAGATCTCATTGTATTTCAGAGTGGAAAAGAATTTTATGGTAATTTTTTCAATGGCTTTCCAATTTTTTTTTCTTGGTAAGCTGTCTGCAATCACTTACAGTGTTCCTGAAGGGATTAATTACTCACTGGAGCTCATTGTGCGTATTTCATATTCTGAACTGTTGGATGTGATGTCTGCCTTGGATCGAGCGAGGGGTCACATGGCACTTCATTTTCCATCCTTTTCCCCCTGTTCTGTTCTATCTGTCAGGCTCCTGGTGTGAATGCTCCCCGTTGCCACTGCGGTGGGTGCTCACTCAGCGCACTGCACGTGATCCCGATTTCCCTGCTCCGCACTTCTTTTTCGAGGGAGTGTAGCCAGAATAAGACAAATTGCTTCCTTGTTTGAGTGACTTTTGGCTGATGCTTTCCCCCCAAGCTGTAGTGTTGGCTCAGCTTCTCTTGCAGCAGTTGTGGCTCTGGGCTGTGCATCGTCAGTGCTTGGACAGGCCCCCAGAGCGAATTTGGGGAGAAGAGCTCAAAGCACATTGCAGAGCTGCTTCCCATGGCGAAGAGGGCTTGTGCTGTGCAGGCAGCCATTGCATGGAGCTGAAATGTCTTAGAGGAGATAAATCCCAGCTGCCCTGCTGCCAGGGAGCCCTCTGTGCCATCCTTGAAACGTGGCATTCCCAGGAGGGTGTGCCTGTGGGACGGTGTGCACTGGCGCTTTGACAGCGCAGGGAATGGCATTGTCTCGAGCTCGGCTGGGGATCCCAACTGTCCAAGCTGGGGCTGTAGCTCGGTGTGGTCTCGGCATGCTTAAAGGGATCCTGCAGCCTGCAGGGGATAGGGCTTGTCGGTGTGTGGGGTCCAGAGGCGAGTGGCCACTCACCCATTGTGCCCGGAGGCTCGTGACCGCTGTCGTCACACGTCACTCAGCCCTTGGTGTTGGCAGGTGCATAGTGAGGGCAGCCACAGGAGCTGGCACACGGTGGAGAGTCCAGAGGCTCCACTGAAATCCTTCTGATTGGCACTGGTGCCTGTTTTGGAGCATTTTCCACCCTGTCTGTCCCAGGTACTGCCAGGCTCCCAGTAAAATTTGGAGTTGTAGGTGGAACAGCAGCTCTTTGCATAGAATAGTAAAGTGTGTCAGCATCCCTTCACTCACTGTAACGCAGATGGTGGATTGGAGGTAGAGAACACTTCCTCCATGCTGGCCCCTAGCCCCTGGGGCACCTGGGCAAGGACTGGGTGGTGGCTCCCACAGAGCTTTCTGGTCCCAAGCATGCCCTTCCCTCCTGTGGCACAAATAGGTTTCCTGAAGGAGACAGGACCTTCCTTCTCTGCAAATCACCTTTAGTGGGAAAAACACAACTGCTGCTCAAGCAAGCCTTTCCCTGGTGGTGGGGACTCTCCGAGTGCGCTGTGAGAGGGGGAGCAGGTCTGGAAGCAGTTGGAGGATGGTGTGGGCCGGCACCAGGAGTGGGGAACCATCAGTGCTAAGAATAGATAGTTTATCTGCATTCTTCTCCCTGTGAAGGGTGCTCGAGGCACTGTGCAGCAATTAACACAAATTTGTAATAACACTGCCGGCAGATGGGCAGTGCAGCGTTTGGAGCTGGTGTCGAATTTGGCTGAGTATGGATGCGGGAGACTGGTGCTGCTGAGCTCCCCGGCACACACCCAGCATGTCCCTGGCACAGGGGTGTGAGGCAGTGCTGTGGGGCAGCAGGATGGAGTCCTGGGTGCTGGGTGTGGAGCCCCAGGATGGGGAGAAACGTGGGGCTGGTGCTGCTCCTGGCTCCAGTGGGTTAGGCACCTTTCCCAGGGAAGTCTGGAGGAGCAGGTAACAAGGCCGGCAGAGGTAATGGCAGTGTTGGTGGGGAGGGGAGCAAGCTGCAGGCTGTGGCAGGGCATGATGCTCTGTACCCCTGACTGCAGCGAGGGTGGTCCTGGGGAGCTGGCACAGCAGGCAGGGGAGATCACCTGCACTGATCGGGATCACCCCATGCTCTTCCCTGAGTTAGCAGGGTGCTTCATCTGCTTCTGGTGGGGGCATGGGAGACCTGGGCAATGCAGGAGGTCATATTGCTGTCAGAGCCATGGTGCCCTCTTCAAGCAAACCTCCTGCCACTCACCATGCACAGCTTCATCTTTGGGAGAGCGTGGGAGGTTTGCTTTGGGGTGAACACCACCTGGGCAGCTGATGCTGCCGACTGAAGGGACCCCAAAATCTGTGATATGCGTGTTGGTCTTCAGCCCTGCCTGGGCTGCTATTACAGATGTTGTCACAATTTTCGGGGGTGAACCTTGCCCCAGTGCCTGGTAGGACCAGCAGCCCTAGGCACCCCAGCCGTGCTCGCCCATCCCACTGCCAGGGGACTGCAGGTGCAGGGAGAGCCCGAGCCTTGCGGGATCCTGGTGATCATATGTGCAGCAGACTTGTTTCCGGCTCCCCGCAGGCTGCTGCTCCTGGTGCCAGAGTGAATTTGGCACCTGGCCCTCCTGTGAGGCTGGGGAGGGGGAGAAGAAAGGCCAAGCCCTCCTCGCCGCAGGCAGGAGATTCAATTCTCCCTGGCCGTTCACAAAGACCGTTTATCTCCGGAGCAAAGCCCTGGTAACCAAGGGGCAGAGCGTGAAGGGCTGATTAGGGGGTGTTCGAGGAGGGGCGCCGGGGTCGCGTGCAGGCACTTCCCTTCCCATTTCCAGGGCTTTCCATGGTAATGGCTCCTATTCTCCTCCGTTGTTAGGACGTCACTCACACGCAGCTCCAACGACATCTGTCAAAACACGTCTCCCTCTGTCCTTGGCGCTCCCGGGGAAGAGGGATCCGTTGGCCCCATAATGAGCCTGACATCAATTAATCATCAGCCTTAAAAATTAGTATCGTGGCAGTACATGTTGGAGGAAAATGATTCCCCAGATGGAAGCAAAAATAGCCTGTGTTATCTCCCTCCTCCCGCGGGATGTGGCAACAATAGATCCACTAACGAGCCTGGAACTCGTTAAGCTGGGTTTGCCCCCCGAGGTGCTCTGCCTCCTGCCCAGTCTCTTCTCTCGATGGGCTCTTGAGGGACCCTCTCGTGTAAGGGCTGATGACCTACCCTGGGGTCTGGCCCTGCTGTCAGCTGGACTCTCGTGGTGCGCATCCCCCAGGCTTTGCAGAGAGCCCAGGGTGAGCTAGTGATGCTGAGCCTCTTCCTGAAGCTGAGCGTTTGGAGGGGAGCAGCTGTTCCAGGGCCTCGCTCTTCTGGAGTAAAGGATGCTCGTCCCTAGCTGGTGCTGCTGGGCCAAGATGGGGGTTCAGCCGGTGCCTCGAGGGCATGTCCCACTCTGGGGGAGCTCTCCCTTGTCCCTCTCCAAAGTGACAGCTCAGAGGACTGCTGGTGCCCACAGCTTAGTGAATGCCAGCTCTGATGTTCAGGAGCTCGGCAGTGGGCTGGAGGTTTCCAGAGACACCCTGTCTAGGGAGTGAGTGGGGCAACTTCTCTGGAGGCTCACGATGAGCTGCTCTTTGTGCCTGTGCCATGCTGGGATTTCCCATGCTTAGAGCTGCTCTTCCTTGCATCCAGGCAAGCTGGAACCCCAGGGAGCAGCTCTGCTGCCCATAGCCTCCTGCCACTCTGGTTGCCCACCCCTGGTAGTTGGGAGGTGAAGAGCCCCCATTGCCAGCTGTGTTTTGGGTCCATTTCGGTGGCTCTGATCTCTCAGTGTGGAGCAGCTCTACAGGCTGCCAGAGAAGCTGGGGGGGAGGACATTTTG
Organism: Oriolus oriolus; assembly: GCA_013400235.1. Lineage (NCBI taxonomy): Eukaryota > Metazoa > Chordata > Aves > Passeriformes > Corvidae > Oriolus > Oriolus oriolus. The sequence continues at coordinate 35,417 of VXBT01014007.1, forward strand.
CATTCCTGCTGGAGACACATGAGGACTCTTTGGCTGATCTGGTGATGGACAGGCAGACCAAGTGTCTACCAGAGCCCAGCTGAGGCCGGGGAGAATTGTGTTTGCAACGCATTGCTCTGCACAAAGCTCTCAGTCACAAGGCGAGAGGGACAAAAGGCTCCCTGTTTGCTCCGTCCCAGTGGGTGCAATTCCAACAGTTAAAAAGCAAATGTGAGTTGTTTGTCTCTGTGAATATAAAGCTTCCCCAAGCATGGCCGTATTCTGGCTGGGAATGGGGAATTTGGCTCTGCTAATGACTGTTCTCCTGCAAAACAGAGCCAACTTGAACCAAGAGCTGCCCGGCCGGGCCCTTCTCTGCTGGCCCCAGTGCAGGGATGTGGGCTGGGGAGGGGAGAGGATCTGGGGACTGATAAATGCCCTTTCAGCCAGGCCTGGGCACCCAGCAGGCAGCAGCGGGGAGGGATGGGTGTGGACACCTTGGCCTCTTGTGACTGCCACCAGTGAGCACCCTGCCAGTGCCTGGGACCTTCTCCCATGCGCAAGGGATTCAATATCATCAACAACAGGGAGCCCCAGGCAGGGGACATCAGATCTACTGATATGGGGCATCTTGGACTGAGAGTCCGAGGGCTACTGTCACAGAGGCCTGGGGTGAGGGTGGGTCTGGGAGGAATGACTGGATCACGTCAGAACTGCTGTTCTGCCTGTTCTGCTGCACCTGGGCTTGGGGTGTGGGCACATCCACACCATCTCCATGGATGATCCCCGGTTGGGATGGTGTTGGTGCCCGTGCCCTGTGGCTGCCTGCATGTGGCTGCCCTGGGAGCCTGTGATGCTTGACCCCCGTGTCCGTAACAGCCAAGCCATGCTGAGGACAGCCCGTGGGCATCTCCTCTCCCTAGCTGCTCCTGCATTTGCTCCGTCCTCCCCTGGGCTCTCTGGGTCATAGGGCCTTTGGAGAAGGGCTGCACACAGTGAGGGAGAGTCATTATGGGGTTAGGACATGGCTGTGACCTGCACAGGCCTCTCTTCCCTGCAGGGGACCCAGATTGGTCCTTGATATGCTGTCAGCAGTGGGTGCAGGATTCCCCATGCACCCACATCCCCCCTCCTCTGCCAGGCAAAGCTTGGAGTGAGAACTGGCGACATCCCCAGATGCAGGGCACATCTGGAGGGCACCGAAGCAGTTAAGTGAAGGGCTGATTTGTGCTATAGAAACCCGCAGTTCCTTCCTTTGATCCTCTGAATCAGCCCATTGCCTTCCTCATATAAAGCCCCATTTATCTCCGCTCTCCCCAGTAAGTTTGAAGGCGGTCGCGGCTCGTGGCTCCTCGGCAGCAGCGAGGAGCCCGGCTTTCTCTTCCGCTGAAGCAGAATCAGGTGAAATCTCTATGGCAACTGGCAGATGACAGGGAGTCTTGTTGCCTTGGAAATGAGGCAAGGCAAAAAAAAAAAACCCACCCAAAAAGAGCCATCTGGAATTTTGAATTTCCACAATGTCCAACCTGCGTCTGGTGATGCGTGGGGAGTGTGAACCCGCTGCTGCCGGCTGCTCCGGGGCCTCTTTGCCGGGGCCTGGCTGTGCTGTTCTGCCTGACCCTGGGGAATTAGGGCTTTTTTCCATTTCTTCCCTACTTTTTGGCTTTTTTTGCACAGGGTCTGCAGCATTGCCCTGAGCGTGTGCTGGTGGCTGTGGGAAAGGTGTTGTACGTGGGGCATTTGGGGTGCTGAAACCAGGCTGGACACGGCTGTGCCATGTTGGGGGCCAGCGTGGCACTGGCACGCCTTGGTAATGCAGATCTGTGGGGAGAATGGCAGGCTCTGGGCAAACTGAGGCATGGAGTGCTGCGTGACCAGTCTGACCCTCCCCTGTCAGCTTAGCACAGTTCCCAGGTGCAGTGACCGCTGGAGACACTGTCTTCCTGTGCCCAAGGCCTTGGGGCTGTCAGCAGGGAGTTAGTGTCACCGTGTGTGACTGCCACTGTGTGTGCCAGTGTCCAGAGGCTCGGGGCACCCCTTGGAGCGTGGATTTGGCCTGTTCACCTACCATCCCCCTCCTTCTCAAGCTGCACAGGTGTTTCCATGGGTTATTTTGGAGACCCATGGTGCTGGGGACGGGGGTGTTGGGATGCTCCCAGCTCCTCTGATGCTTTCAGGAGCAGCTTTGGAGGCAGGTGTGGCTCTGGGATGGGCTGTGCCTTGTGCAGGAGCGGGGTCTGTCCCAACACAGGAGATTTTGGGCTCCCCTGGCTCATCAGCGCAGGGGAGCACAGGGCAGCACAGAGGTGGGATGCATGGACATGGAGCAGCTAGAGGCTCTGGAGCTGGAAAAGGAACTGTGGTTTGGATGTGCAGGTGAGGTGGTTTGGGGCCAAATGCAGCATCCATTGAAAGAATAACCCACAAATGGGCTGGAGGCCCAGTCTGGATCTCTCCAGCGGGTTCACTTGGAAACTTGTGTATGGGAGAGACCCAATTAAGTAGATTTATGGCTGCTCTAGCCTGAGAAAGTCTGAATCCCTTCTAAAAGCTTGGCTCACTGGAGCCAGACGGGGTCCAGGCTCCAGGTCTCTCAGCCCTGCCCTTGTTACGAGCAGTGATTCGCAAGGCTTAGCAGCCACGATCGCCCCTAAAGTGCTGATTCGGCTCAAGTCCCAGCCTGTCACTGCTGCACGGCTGCTTCTTGTCTGCTCTCACCTGCCAGCGGGGAGATGGGGCTCCCTCCCACAGCGTGGGGCTGCCCCAGGCTGCACTGGTGGCAGTGGTGGGGGTGGTGGTAGTGATGGGGATGGTGTGGTGAGATGGGGATGGTGTGGTGAGATGGGGATGGTGTGGTGAGATGGGGATGGTGTGGTGAGATGGGGATGGTGTGGTGAGATGGGGATGGTGTGGTGAGATGGGGATGGTGTGGTGAGATGGGGATGGTGTGGTGAGATGGGGATGGTGTGGTGAGATGGGGATGGTGTGGTGAGATGGGGATGGTGTGGTGAGATGGGGATGGTGTGGTGAGATGGGGATGGTGTGGTGAGATGGGGATGGTGTGGTGAGATGGGGATGGTGTGGTGAGATGGGGATGGTGTGGTGAGATGGGGATGGTGTGGTGAGATGGGGATGGTGTGGTGAGATGGGGATGGTGTGGTGAGATGGGGATGGTGTGGTGAGATGGGGATGGTGTGGTGAGATGGGGATGGTGTGGTGAGATGGGGATGGTGTGGTGAGATGGGGATGGTGTGGTGAGATGGGGATGGTGTGGTGAGATGGGGATGGTGTGGTGAGATGGGGATGGTGTGGTGAGATGGGGATGGTGTGGTGAGATGGGGATGGTGTGGTGAGATGGGGATGGTGTGGTGAGATGGGGATGGTGTGGTGAGATGGGGATGGGGATGGTGATAGTGATGGGGATGGTGATAATGGTGGGGATGGTGATAGTGATGGGGATGGTGATAGTGATGGGGATGGTGATAGTGATGGGGATGGTGATAGTGATGGGGATGGTGGGGTGATGGGGATGGTGGTGATGGGGATGGTGGGGTGATGGGGATGGTGGTGATGATGAGGATGGTGGGGTGATGGGGATGGTGGGGTGATGGCAGTGATGATGACTGCAGTGGTGGGGGTGCAGTGATAGAGGTCGTGAGTGCAGGCAGGGAATTGGCTTCCTCCCCCTCTGCAGCCACCCTTGGAGCCTCCCACAGAGCCATGTCATTTTGAAGAAGGGTCTGCCAAGGTGTGAGATGTGGGGTGGCCGTGCCAAAGCAGGATCCTGTCACCTCTCCACCTCTGGCTCTGCAGGGGCTGGTGCTCCTTGTGGGGGGTGATCTCTGCGGGACACATGCTGTCCCCACTCTACTGCCTGCTGTAACCTCATTGTCTCCCCCAAGACTTGCTGCTGGCCTCTCTTCTCTCAGCCAAGGGCGAGTGCAAAACGTGCTGGGCTGTGTCCAACCTCCTCCCACAGCCTTGCAGGGCTATGTGCAGGGCAGCAGCATGTGCAGAGGCCAGCCTGCCTTGGTGGAGTCACGGGTGGGGACCTCAGGTATCTGCAGCCTCCCCTGCACATCCCCATCCCCGATGGCAGGAGGCTGTCCTTCCATGTCCATGGGGAATAGCACCTCCAGCTCCACCAGCTGAGGGGCTGCTGCTGTCATCCAGGGAATGGTGGCCAGGCTTTCCTCATCCATCTGCCTGGGGTCAGCAGAGCACCAGTCAGCTGTCCAGGTACCCTGGTACCCCGTTACCAGGGTGCTGGGTGGCCCTGTCTCTGCCCCTCGGGGAGCAGGACCCTCTCCTGAGACTGCTGCAGAGGATGCAGGGCTGGCAGCCAGCTCTCTGCTCACACCAATGAAAGCAATTAAACCAGGAGTGCTAATGAACCTGCTGCCTTCTGGGTGGGGCAACAGGTTTGCAGGGAAGAGCCCGATGCTTTCCCAGGGTGTGAGCAAGTGTGGAAGACATGCTCTGCCCAGCCTGGGTGCCCTGGGACTTCTCCTGAGAGAGAGGGGTGATTTGGGGCTACTGGTACATCCTTGATGGGAGCACACAGGGACTGCAGGGCTGAGCTGGAAAACAAGGCTGACACTGCAGACTTGGCAGTCACCCCACAGAGCCCTGTTAGCCATCTCCACTGCTCATTCTGCCTGTTTGGGAGCTGTTGCGGGGAGAAAGATGGTTAAGCCCCAAAGGGAAGGATTGCAGGTTGTGACCGTCCTGCTGCCCAGTTGTCCAGGAGTGGGAATTACAGCTGGATGTAATAATGCAAGATAAAGCCATTTCCTCCATTCAGGAAGACTCTGCTGTTGGCACACCAAGATGCCGGTGACAGTCGCAGGCCGCGGGGCGTGAGTGCAGAACCCACGGGGTTCAATGAGGTTCACACCGGGCTCGGGCTGTTAGGTTTCCCCTCGGGTGGTTTCCGAGTGCCAGAGTGGAGGGTTTTCAAGAAAAATACCAACAAAACACTGCCTGTGCTGATTCATTCATAAACAGGACTGGGAGCAGGGGCTGGGGCAGATGGAGGGAACAGTGCGAGTCTGCTCGAGGGTTCATGGAGCCGGGGAGTGCGGCGGGGCCGGAGGAGGCTCACAGCCCCATGAGAATGGGTTTTATTGCAGAGTTTATTAGTGGATTTTTCAATGCACTGGAAGGAATTGAGCAAGCAGTTAAAAATGTTTTCCAGCCTGGGGAAATTCGTTACAGCTACTGTGTAATAGGGGCCCACCGGAATGACTCAGGAACACCACGCAGCCTTTCCCGGTGAATTCCTGCTTGCTGTTGAAATCTTTACTGGGTCAACAGGAGTCCTTTCCCAGTTGGATCCTCTGAAATGAGACTAGTTGGGTCTCGGGGGGCAAGAAAACACAAGTGTGAGTGCTGAGTGAAGACAGGTGCAGACGGTGCACCCATGCAAGCCTGGCACCCTTTGTGCCAGTGTTGGTATCATGTCCCACTGTCCTGCTGCCTGCATGTGGACACGTGGGCACATGTGCAAGGTCAGAGGCCTAGGTGATACATGTGCACAGATGTACCTTTCTGCAGGCTTTTGCTGCCATGTGGCCCCCACACAAATGATGCAAACACATATACACACACGCGCGAGTTTCTGTGCCAAGGCACATGGGGCACACGTGTCCCACGGATGCAGCCCTGCCTTGGCCCCAGCGGGAGCTGGTGGCCACATGCTTCTTTGAAATGAACTGTCAGAGCCATTTGGAGTTGATTATTTCCTCATTCCTTGACGTACTTGGCCACGTCGGCAGCACCCGGCTGTGGGGCCGTGGCTGCACCCCGATGTGCGGACAAAGGAAGCGCTCCCCCTTGCTCTGGGAGGTGGCAGGGGAAGCTGGACATCACAACCTGGAGCTCCCCAGCCTTGCCCAGCCATGGTTCTGTGCAGCCTGTCACGGTCAGTAAACGGTGCTGTGCCCTGAGCCAGCCATTCCAGCACAGCTCTCTCCTTCCTTCTCCTCCTCCTCTTCTTCCTCCTTGGCTGCCTCTGGCCCTGCATCCCACCTTGCAGATGCTCCTTCTTGTGGTGATGGTACCTGCTGCTGTCCCAGCTTGGCCAGGCAGGAGATGGGGACGACGGGCACTGCATGGGTCGGGGCCAGGCACCCACAGTGCCAGGGTGCTGAGTGTGTGTAATGTGGTGGTTGGCACTGGAGGCCATGCCAGGGAGTGCTGCAGGCAGGGGGGTGGTCAGGGGTGGGCTGAGGCTTCCTGCCTCAGTTTCCTTGTGTGCCAAGTGGAGCTGTATCATTTTGCTGATGTTGAAGAGAGCACTGAAAGGGCTCAGTTGAGAAAGGAGTGTTGAGTGAGAGCTCTCAGTTGAGTGAGAGCTGCTCAAGCACAGCAGAGGGTGTGGGCAAGTGAGACCCAGCCTAGCACAGGGACAAGTGGCTTGGGCAATGGGGCCTGGTGACCTCCCAGTGCAGGGCCTGGGGACAGTGGCTGCATCTCAGGGCTGCCCTGTGCATGGTCAGAATGGGGGGCAAAGGGCCAGAGCCAGCACCCACTTCCCTCTGTAACAGCAGGATGAATGGACCCTGCGAGAGCAGCAGGATCTGCTGAGGGGCTGCAGGCCAGCCTGGAGCTGGGGCAGGGAGACATCAGTCCCTGAGCCCGCAGCTCCACTGGAGTGGAGAATGCTGTGGAACACATCCCAGCTGTAGCTGCTGGGAAAATGAGCCTGGCCTAGGCCGGGTGTCCGACTGACCCCGCCACGGCACGGGCTGAGCCTTCTCTGCTGCTCCATGCTCCGGCAGCTGGAAACATCTGGCTGCACAAGCTTACTAAATCGATGTGGGGAGGAATCCAGCGCTCTCCTGCCGTTCCCACACTTCAGCCTCTCCCAGTGGCTCCGGTTTCGACTCAGCTCTGGCATGCGGTGACTCGGTGAGCTCCGAGCCAGCCCCCGGCCCCGTGCTGCCCCTGGGGAGCAGACTGCGGGAGTCCCAGTGTCACCGCCTGGACAGCACTGTGGGGGCGGATGGTGGCACTTCAGTGCTAGCAGCAGGATGTGTGCCAGAGGTGGGTGAGCAGCTCCTCCAGTCCCAGTTTGGCCCTTTCCTTGGTGAGAGCTGCTGCTTTTCCTGGAGTCCAGAGTGACCTGGACTGTCACCCAAAAACTGGGGTGATGTCATCCGGGCGTGGATGGCCAACGGTGCAATGGATGAAGCCGGGGATGTGGGTCGGTGCCATTGCCCTGAAACTCCTGTCCCTGAGCCCTGGGATGCTGCTTATCACCACTGGTACCCCAGCAGCAGAGCAGTGCAGGGGAGGTGGTACCCCTGTGCTGGCCCCTCAGCCAGGGCAGCTGAGGACACAGCACAGGCTCGCCCCACTGCTCCTTGGATGGGCATGGCTGTAGCAGCCCCGCTGGCAGTGGCGCCCGGGGAGGAGGCAGCGCCAGGCCCGGCACTGGCTCTGTGCCCGGGGGAATGGCTGCGGGTGGCCATGGGGGAGGCAGACGGGGTTTTGGGAGGGAGCCATGCCCAGGAGGAGCACGCTGCCGAGCTGGCAGGGGTGGGAGCCACTGCCGGCGCCAGGGGACAACAGTGGCTCTTCATCCCATCCCGCTCTGTCCTGCCCCAGCACGCGGGGATGTGGCACTGCCGGGGCGTGCGTGCCACCTTCTCCGGCTGCAGGAGCTGGGTCTGGGTGGCAGCACCCACTGAATGGGGCCAGGGTGAAGGAGCTGAGGGTGCCGAGTCCTTCCCTGCATGGAGACCCACCTGGGGACACTGGTGGGTGTCGTAGTGTTCTTCCCTGAGGTTCAGGGAGCCCGAAGCTCCCACTGCCCTACACACTGCAGTGTGACATTTGGGGACGTGGCCACAGGTTCCTGCCTTCCCATTTCAAGCCTGAAAATCCGTCTTTGCAGGCAATTTGAGGGCGGGACCTGGCAGCTTTGAGGTGCCAACACGACCCTTTCTGCCTGCCCCACCAGACAGGCACAGTGTCCCCGGCTGCAGAGCAAGGTGGGTGCCACCCTTCAGCACTGAGGGCCTCTCGAGCCTCCCCTGCACCCTGGTTCCATGCGTGCAGCCACCTCAGCTCTATCCCTTCCTGTACTGCCTGTGCATCCCCACTCTGTGGCTCTGGGGACCACTTGGAGCTTCTGTGCCTTTGATTAATTCCTCCAATCTCCACAATGGAGATTTAATCATGAGTTAATAATGACTTGTGTCCTGCTGAGCCAGGTTCTGGGAGCTGGACAGGGGTGACTGGACACATGCAGGGATGGGTGTCCTTATGCTCTGATGTGGCCGGCCACATTGGGTGCCCTGTGGGCTCACCAGCCCTTTTACCTCATCTACAACTGACTTTAACCTGCTTGACTGAACCTGTCTCATCGGGGCCGTTCCTGCTTGTCACCCCCTTCCGGGCTCATGCGTAAATCGGAGCCACCTCAGTGCTCTGAGGTGCTCCGGCCTGGGCAGGTGGGCGAGGGGAGCCTGGGGGTCAGCGGCTCCCATGGGTGCTGCCTCCGGCGTGGCCAGAGTGTGATGGAGACAAGGGACATGAGCCTGGATTGAGCACTGGCATGTGGCTGTGCCGTTGTGGGGAGCTGCTGGGGTGTGTGCTGTCAGTGTCCCCTGTCCCCATGTCCTTGCAGCTGGGGTGTGTGCTGGTGGTGTCCCCCATCCCCGTGTCCCTGCAGCTGGGGTGTGTGCTGTCAGTGTCCCCGTGTCCCTGCAGCTGGGGTGTGTGCTGTCAGTGTCCCCCATCCCCATGTCCCTGCAGCTGGGGTGTGTGCTGGTGGTGTCCCCCATCCCCATGTCGCTGCAGCTGGGGTGTGTGCTGTCAGTGTCCCCGTGTCCCTGCAGTTCACACAGTGCCGGTGCCGTTGCAAATCCTGAAGCACTGGTTGCCACGTTACATTAGGAGGAGCCACATCCCATGTCCCTGACGCCTGCTGTCACTGCGGATCCGTGGCAGGCTGCAGCTGAAAGGCCTGAAATCAGGGATCAAAGCCGCAGTGGCATGGCTGTTAGTGCCCGGGGTGCACGCGAGCGGGACGGGAACACGGGGCTGGAGCTGTGGCCCCAAGCCCACCACACTGCTGGGGCTGTGCCAGGAGTGACCCCCCTCCTCTGTGCGGGTGTCTGTGTTCTTACACCTCTGTGCAGGTGTCTCTGGGGGGTGTGCCCACACTTGTTTGTGCAGGTGCGTGTACGTGTTTGTGGATGTGCCTGCAGGTATCTGCACATGTGCACAAGTGGTTGTGACGTGGGCAGATGCATGTGCACATGCGCATTTTGGGGGATGCATGGCTCTGGGTATGTGTACACACTCATGCCATGGGTGTGCACACCTGGAGAAGTCCCAGGGCAGACAGAGCTCGGGGGTACTCAGCTCTGGGCTGTGCCTGTGGGGGCTCAGTCCCACCGGCTGCTCCAGCCCTGCACAGAAGCAGCCACTCCTCCATGAGTGGGGCTCAGTGTCCTCCACTCCCTGACATCCCCTCAGTCCCACTGGCTGCACACCAAGTGATGCTGCTCCAGCACACGCTCCAGCACCCATGTTCCCAGGCTGGAGCAGCCCTGGGGCCTGGGGGATGCAGGGGCAGGTTTGGGGACATTCTTCCAGGACTGCTGCTCCTGTCACCTGTGTGGGTCCTGTGGCCCAGCTCAGTTTCTGCCAGCTCATCCTTTCTGGACTAGACATGCCCATCCCAATGCTTGGGAGTGGCATTTCAGGGTGGTGCAGCTCCAGCCTGGTGCCAGCCTTGCCCTCTCCCTTCCTGGTGGGCAGAGCCAGGGCTGTTGGTCATGGCCACAGGCCAGGGGATGCTCCATCCATCCATCCATCCATCCATCCATCCATCCATCCATCCATCCATCCATCCATCCATCCCTTTAAAGCCATCACTTTGTCTCTCCACAGACCCTGAGTCCCAGAGGAAGAGGACAGTGCAGAATGTGCTGGACCTACGTCAGAACCTGGAGGAGACCATGTCCAGCCTAAGGGGCTCTCAGGTGTCTCACAGGTGAGGCCCCAGCACTGGACCCCCCCCGCCCCTTCCCCACGGTCAGTGTCCTGCCTGGGGCGGACGGGAAGCAGCTCTGCTCCTGGTGAGGGCCATGTGGGTGGGAGGGAATCAGCAGTGCTCCGTGTCCTGGGGACCCTGTGCGTGGAGGCTTGGAGAGAAGCCCCCAAATCCATGGGGTATCATGTGGTGCTGCAGCAGAGTTCTGTCCCCAAAAGTGCTGTGGGACAGTGGGAGTTGGCGAGTGGTGGTAGTGAGGGGAGCTGACAGAGCAGAGAGAGGGAGTGAGGTCTGTTCCCAGTGCTCAGGTGACCCTAACCAGAGGTGAAGGTATCCCCTGTACCCACCCCGGTGTGCACCAGAGGCTCCATCCCTATCTGTGACTTAGTTTTTCTGCTGTGTGTCCGGTGATGATGGAGGAACTCTCAGCCAGGGCCCAGGAGCAGAGCTGGGGGTACCCTGGGGTGCCCTGCCCAGGCTGGAGTGAGGGGATGGCAGGGATGGGGACAGGGTTAGCACTGGGTGGAGAACCAGAGCGCAGTGTCTGTGCTTAGGGGGCTCTGAAACACATCTGGGACTGCCTGTGTCCCCCTGGGTCACTCACTTGAGATCTCACAGGTTTATTGAGGTTCTTGAGATCTTGAGGTTTCTGCTTCACTCTGGATTTGGAAGGTTGTGTGGGTGTCAGCTGGTTGGGAAGTGGGGATGTGGGAACATCCTTCTCCTGGAGTGTGTTGCCACCTCGTGGTCTCCCTCGATCCTGTTTTTTATCTTGGAAGGGACAAAAAGCAGCAGCTTCCTCCCACCTTTCACCCACCACTCATCATTACAGACCTTCCCGTGTCACTCCTCAACCAGCCTTGCCCAGGATGAAGCAGCCCCTTGATCCCCCTCTTTATCATCCGAAATCTCTAGACCTTGCTCGCCCTTGCTGTGCTTCCTGGATGTTTTCTGAGCCAGGAGCAGCGGAGAGCTGTGGCAGTGGGATTTGCATGGGGCCACAACAATATTTTCTGAGCTGGCCATTTCCTGAAATTATCCATTACAGCTCTGCCATCCCTTTGCTCGGTGCAGGAGCTGGGTCAGAGCCCAGAGCACTGCTCATGCCAAGCCAGGGCTTCGTTGTGTTCAGCTTTGCTTTCATCAGTGTCAAACTCCACCCCCCTCCTCACCCCAGTGCTCAGCTCCTTTGGAAATCCTCCTCGGCTCAGGTCTTAGGAAAATAGGGCGAGGACATTAAGGGTGATTAAATTAGCATTGCTGGTGGGATTTGACTCTTTACTATCACTTCCTTTCCTTGATGAGCTGTGAGTACATCACTTGGTGGATGCTTCAGCTGCATTTCTGCCGTGGAGAAGAATGGCTGTGGATAGCCCAGGGATCCCTACCCCTGCACTCTGTCCCTTTCAGCGGGACTTAAATACGTGAAGATCTTCCCTCTTATCCCGTGGCAGCTGAATTTATTTGGAAGCTTTTTTTACTCCAGCAGCCCACATCTGCCTCAGCAGCTCCCTGCATCCCTCCAGGAGCTCCTCTGCGGCTGTGAGCCAGATTTTCCTTTCCCAAAGCTGTGTCAGCTCTTCCCTGGTACGTTGTAATTACACACGTACCCACTCATTCTGCTCCTGGGAACACTTCCTGCAAGTCTGTCCAATACAGATGTCATCTGCAAGTCCTCTGGATGTGCCTGCATCACTGGTGTCCTGTGGCTGCTTTAGGCTCTCTCTTTATTCCTTCCACAAACTATTCCTCAAATTTCTCTTGTTATCCTCACTGAGTTCTTCCATCCAGTGGCTGAGGGCTCAGTCTTTGCTGTTCCCTTGCTAGGGCACAATGATATTCCTGAAAGATGTCACCATACTCCTGGCAGCAGGGCTGCATGCACTTCCTTGGGGCTTAGAGAATCATGGAATCACAGAGTCACTGAGAAGACTCAGTGGACACTTGAAGGACACTTGGAGAAAGCCTCTAAGATCATAAAGTCCAACCATTTCCCCAGCACTGCTGTGTTCACCACTACACTGTGTTCCCAAGTGCCACATCCACATGTTTTTTAAGCACTTCCAGGGATGGTGATTCCACCACTGCCCTGGGCAGCTGTTCCAGGGCTTGACCACCCTTTCAGGGAAGAAATTTTCTCTAATATCCAGCCTAAACCTCCCCTGGCACAACTTGAGTCCATTCCCTCTCCTCCTGTCCCTGTTCCCTGTGAGCAGAGCCTGACCCCCCCTGGCTACCCCCTCCTGTCAGGGAGTTGTGCAGGGCCAGAAGGTCCCCCCTGAGCCTCCTTTTCTCCAGGCTGAGCCCCCCAGCTCCTTCAGCTGCTCCTGCTGCTCCAGACCCTTCCCCAGCTCTGTTGCCCTTCTCTGGACATGCTCCAGCCCCTCAATATCTTTCTTGTCATGAGGGGCCCAGAACTGAACCCAGGATTTGAGGTGAGGCTTCTGTTCCTCCGGCTCAGAGACACGGTTGGCATCTGCTCTGAGCTGCCGGCAGCACATCCTCAAACAGCCTTTGTGCTGCCGACACAAACAAAACCCTTTTAGCTGCCCCTTTTAGTTCCGCTTTAACAAACTTCCTAGGTTTTTTTATGTAGTTCCCTGTTTTAGATTCAATGCTGCAGCCGGGGTTTGGCTTTGGGTGCTCTTGCAGGAACGTTTAATCCAAGCTAGGGAATAATTTACTGATAGTAGCGTTTGGAGCCAATTTGAAGACTGTGGGTTCCCAAGGAGTTGCTCCAAGAAGTAATCGTTTCTCGTGGCTAAATTTAGTTTTAGCATTACTGTTTGCCCAAAATACACCCTGAGAGGTGCAGGGAGTGATGGAACTCCCCATTCCTGAAGCGCTCGCAGGCTGTGGGCTGGCTGCAGAGCCCTGTGCTGCTGGGCAGCCCCTGGGGCTGGACAGCCCTCTCTTTGGGGTCGTCCTTCCTGCCCAGATGGGGGGTTCAGTCTGCAGGGGTTCAGTGTGGGGTGCTGCTGCAGGGACTGGTCCCAGGTCTGTCCCTCGGCATCCTTTTGCTCACAGCCTCCACTACCCGGCATGGCTTCCCTGGGATCGGTGCCACCACCCCAACTTGTCCTGTCCTGGGTCTGGTGTGATCTTGAGGTGCGGATGTTGAAGTGCTGGGGGGGAAGTGGTCGAGCAGAAGCAGCCCAAACACAGGGGAGCGTTTCTGGGCTTTCTGCTAAAGGTGCCCTATTAGTAGAGTTCAGCACAGCTGGGTTTTGGGGCTGGGGCCAGTCTCCAGAATAGTGCTGACCCCTCTCTCAGCTGTGTTTGCCACCAGTCCTGGTGGCACCCCTGGCCCTGCTCTGAGGTGGGTGCACGGGGCTGTGGTAGAGTGTTGCCTTTGTGGGTTGACTTGAGCACAGAGCCCCCGCCACACCCCATGTCCTATTCCACCATCCCTGGGGAGACATGGGCATCACTAAACACCACAGTGTGCATGTCCCAGCAGGTCCTGGACTGTGGGACACTGGGCTGGCACCAGGCAGGGAAGGAGGGGACTGTCCCATGCCAGCTGAGATGGAGGGGGTGCAGGACAGACAGTGTCCCTGCAGCCACAGTCCAGGGAGCCTCTGGCCTTGCCTGGCTGCCTCAAAATGGGCAGTTTTGGTATCTGAGCACTTGCAGACACAGTTCTGGGGCGTGAGGCAAGGCACAGACCTCCACTGCCCCCTGTGCCCTGCCCTAACCCCCTGACTGTCCTCGCAGCTCCCTCGAGATGACCTGCTATGACAGCGATGAAGCCAACCCACGGAGCGTCTCCAGCCTCTCCAACCGCTCCTCCCCGCTGTCCTGGCGCTACGGGCAGTCCAGCCCGCGCCTGCAGGCCGGGGACGCGCCCTCGGTTGGGGGGACCTGCCGCTCCGAGGGCACCCCCAGCTGGTACATGCACGGGGAGCGGGCGCACTACTCGCACACCATGCCCATGCGCAGCCCCAGCAAGCTGAGCCACATCTCCCGCCTGGAGCTGGTCGAGGCGCTGGACACCGATGACGTGGAGCTGAAGTCGGGGTACATGAGTGACAGCGATCTGATGGGGAAGACGCTGACGGAGGATGATGACATCACCACGGGGTACGTGCCCGGGCGGGGAGTCGTGCCTGGACTGGGGCTCTCCAGGAGGTTTCACCCGCTCCAGTTCGGCTGGTGGTGGGGGAATACCTGGCACACGGGGGTGGATGGAGTGGTGCTTAGGTTACAGCCAGTCTGGTTAGGGTTGGATCATGTCCACATCCTAGGAGGTGCTTCCCTGCCAGTGGTGCTGGTGTGCTGGGCCAGCTGGGCCTTCTTGGGACTGATGGGCTCCTGAGCCAGAAAGAGCTGCTCTCCCAGGATGTGGGAAGTGTCCAGCTTGATCTGGGTGCTCCTGGAGCAGGGAGCTGAGAAAAGTGCATGGTCTGTGGCTGCAGAAGCCCTGAGTCAGAGTCCTGCTGGGGTCAATGCTGCTGCTTTCAGAAGTGCTCTCCAGTTTACACCAGTCAGTCTGAGTGGCTTCCTGTGACCCTGACACTGTGGGGATGTCCTGTGGGACTGCTGGTGGGCCGTGGTGGGACAGGCTGGGTCAGATCTCAGTGCCCCAGTGAGAACTGGGCACCGAGTTGTCATTGCTGATGGATGACTCTGCATGGAGCAGGGTGTGCTGCTGAGCAGGGTCCCTCCTTCTGGGACCCCGTTGGCCTCCATCCCTCCACCCACAGGGCCAGGGGCATCTCCTGCCGGATGGGCACAACCCAGCACTCCCACAGCTCACGTTCTCTTGCCAGTTGTGTTCAGCTCCTGCTGCACTGTTGAGGTGCCCCTGACTCTGGCAAGGGTCCAGAGTTTGAACATGTTGGAGGTTTCCTGTTTCGGCACAGGAGAAAATAAATAACTTGGTGTTTGAGCTGTCCCAGAGCCTGAGGAGGTATTTGGCCTCCTGATGGTGCTACTCTGGCCCTCCTGGGGTGGCTGTAGTTATGTCAGTTTGATGCAGGATAGAGCACAGCCTGCGGCTTCACACCCACCCAGGGGCCAGTGCTGCCCAACTATGGCCTGGAGGTGCATGTTGCAGTTGCAGGGGACACACCATCAGCTATCTGCTGGCTTCTGCCCCTGCCATGCTCCAGCTGTGGGCTGAGAGTGTCTGTGGCACCGTGGGTGTCAGACCCCTCCTCCCCATGGGCATATGAGGTGACCTTGGGGGCTGCCCTGTGCTTGTGAATGAGGGAGCGCTGTGCTGGTTCAACACGGACCCTCCTGTAGATCTTAACCTATTGTTTGGCAGCCAGAGGTGCCCATGTCACCACGTTCTGTGACTGGCCACTGGACTGCGAGGTGTGGTTGGCAGTGGGGTGGATTTGGACTGCCCTGGATGGCTGAGGCTGCAGCAGGGCTGGCTGTGGAGATGAAGGGTACACTGCTCCCCATCTCCCTCCTTGTCCCATCTCGGTGCTGCTCATGCAGGCGGATAACCTCGGGGGTGTCCTTGGCTTCGGAAGCAGTGCTGGGAGGGGTGACTGGAGCAACACTTTGTCTCCATCAACCGCGGAGCAGGGGGAGTGTGGGCAGGGTCAGGGACCCGCAGCAGCTCAGCCCTGCACTGCTATGGGCAGGATTTACTTCTCCTTCAGGAAGGCACAAGCTTTGGGGATGAATCCCTGCATGACGGAGCCTCTGTGAGGCCCTGGCAGCACCACAATCCCCTGGTGTGAGTGAGTCTGTCAGTGCTGTGCTGAGCTGGGCCATGGCCAGGTGCCACAGTCCCCGTTCCTGTGCAGAGTCCCCAGCATGATGCCCTGGATGTGCCCGGAGTTCTCTGCCATGCCATGCCAGAGACAGACTGGGTGCTCTGTGCTGGGTACCCTTCCCATGGAGGGGTGCAGGAGTGAGCCAGGGCAGCACAGGACCCCCGTATCCACAGGGGCATGTCCTGGAGATCAGCCATTTCACTGGGGTCCTTGCGGGCACAGGGCCGTGTAGTGACCTACACAGCTTCATGGCTTCATCCCCCATGGCCCCACAGCAGGACTTGGGGGGGTCTCCCAGAGTGAGCAGCATGGCAGGGTCTCTGTCCCCAGCACATGCCTTTGGCTGGGTGCTGGGGTACCCTGAGGTGCCCTGTCCAGGAGCCTGCACACTCTGGGTGCAGAGCCAGGGCAGTAGAGCAGGGGCATTCCCTCCTACCCAGAGCCACATGAGACAAGGAGCTGGCCAGGAGCACTCATCCAGCACAGCCACTCATCCAGCACAGCCCCTCATCCAGCACAGCCCCTCACCCAGCACAGCCCCTCACCCAGCCTCCTCGCTGGCTCTGACCTAGAAAGCCACCACCGCCCCAGGCCCCGTCTCCCGGTGCTGCTAATGCACCGGGCAGGAGCCGCGTGCTGCAGATGGGGCCAGCAGCCCCCAGCCCAGGCCGCGGGGCAGCGTCCCCTGCACCGCGCCGGCGCGCACCCCAGCTTGTAGGGCAGTAGGTCAGAGACGGCGCAGAGGACGCGGTGCCACGTCCCCGACGGAGATGTGGGGCTGTGGGACACGGCCCGGCATCCCCGTGGTTCGGCGGGGAAGCAGGCTGGAAGGAGCGCGGGCTGAGGTAGGTGAGGCACGGCCGGGGCAGGGGGACTGCCCGCAAGGTATTGAGGTGGATTCAGCTGGGTGGAGGTTGGGGTGAGCCCAGCCAAGGAGGCTGTGGGGGACCTGAGGTGCAGCTCAGAGAGGGAGTGGGATGGTCAGGTCTGAGCAAGGATTGGCTGGGGACACCCAAGCCCCCAGCCGCATTCCTGTGTTAGCCAAATGTACTGGCATCCTGGCTCCTTGCCCAGCCATGCCTGCATCCATCGGCATGACACTCGCAACTCCTCTCTACCTGCTGCTGGTTTCAGGGGCTGGGAAGCTCTGGCTTTGGCCCCCTGTTCGGCAGCACATCCCTTTTGTTCCAAGTGTCCCTTGTGCACTGCAGCAGGGCAGGGACCTGACACAGGGAGCATCCACAGGATATGTCCGTGGTGACTGAAGGGGTGGAAGGGATGCTGCTGCTCTCCTGCCCTGTCCTGCCTGTCCTTGGGGCCTGGGCAGGGCATGGGCAGAGATAGCACCCAATCTTGGGCTATTTTTCTGACACTAAAACATATTTGCTCCCTTCCTTGGTCAACTCTGGTTCCTACCCACCACCATTCACTGGCCACTTGCTGTTCCCTGCCCTGAGGCGAGTTCCAGGAAGGGTGCGGTGCCACCGGTGATGCTTTCCCACCCATCCACGCTGGGGTTGTTTCCTGAGCACTGGAGGTCGCCCCACCAAGGTCGCTCCACTGGGAGGTTCTCCAGGGACATCTCTGCATAGCCACAGCGTGGGTGCGTTCATGTGCAGACCTGCACGTGAGCCAGGCAGTGGTGAGGAGCATGGAGCGGGATGTACAAGCCAGGTTTGGCCTGGTTTTGTTTTGGCCATGTCCTGCATGTCTGAGCAGTGCCACCACGGTGGGGCCGCATGCTGGTGTGTCTCCCCCTGTGCCGTGTGTGCCCAGAACCTGACCTGGTATGGTGTGTCCTGGGTAGTGGCTCAGCACCATCCCCAGGTGTTCTCTAGGGCCACTTGGGTCACGGTGGGAGTGGGTGGGATGCTGCAAGGCTTTGCTGCAGTCGGGAGCTCATGGGGTACAGAGGGAGCCAGCAGGGCTGGCTGCTGAGTCAGCGCCTTCTGCTGCGGTGGCTGCAGGAGCAGTGATGGTCTGTGTGTGCTGCAAGGCTGTGGTGTGGGGGCACAGCTCCAGAGCCAGTCCCTGGGGCTCTGCATGTCCCTTGGGGCTTCCAGAGCCCTGGGGTAATCCTTGTGTGACTCTGGGACTGCTGTGATTTCGGGATGTCCTTTTGGATCTCGTTTGTTGGAGGTGGAAAGGGAGGCAGCATTGCATCCCACCGCAGCAGTGGCAGTATGTCCACCCTCGTGAGCCAGGCACTGCCCTGACTCTGCTCGTGGGCATGAAGCCGAGGCAGCAGCTTTTGGAATTGGGAACACAGGGCACGTATGTCTAGCCCATGGCACGCCCCAGGCACCGTCCCAGGTCACTGTGATGGTGCTGCTGTCAGCCAAGCGCTGCAGAGCCTGTGGTCCCCTCCAGCAGGGCTGGGGGCTGCCAGCAGCATCCTCCCGGGAGGGGTGCTCTGGAGCTGACACCCGCTGCGTTCCGGCTGGCCTGGCTCCGGCTTCCTCGCAGCTCCTTGGGCTCGGCGCAGCCCGTAGGCGGGAGCAGATGTTTGGCTCAGCTCCCCAAGAGCAGCAGGGGAGCGGCCGCCCTCCTCCTGCTCCAAGCAGGATTGGTGCTGGAGCCTGCTCCCTTCCCTCGAACGCCCCTCGCTCCACTTTGGCTGATCCAGGATGACCCCTTGCTGTGTCCCAGCGAGCCCATGAAGTCATTCCTCATCAGGGACATCCCGTGGGGCATGGCCGTGGCCCTGCACGTAGCCTGGCGTGTGTGTGGGACCCTGGCCCGGCTGGCCAGGGAGCAGTGTTGTATAAATATTTGCTGGGCTGCACCGTGTGCCGGGCTTGGCGAGTTCCTCCCTCCAGCTGGGTACAGGGGATGCTCCCAGAAAGGGGCCCCAGGACCCCACTGGGCACCACCACCATTGAAGCGCCTTCCTGTGCGCTGCCTTCTAACAGTTCCGTCCTTTGGGGTTTGGGTTGAGGCACCCAGTGCTGATCCCTGGCTCCTGGGGATGTGACAGCGGCTGCATGAAGCATGTTTTGGGAAGGGAATCCTGCGGCTGTGAGGCTTGGGGGTTCAGGGCACCTGGGGGTCAGTGCACGCCCAGGATGCGGGAAGCTGCCAGCCCCTGCAGCTTGTTGATGAGGCTGGATGAGGACACAGGGAGAGCCAAGCGCAGGGTTGGGCCTCACACACCCACATGCCCTGAGGAAAGCTGCTGGGGAGAATCTGACCCCCAAACCCACCTGCCTCTCTGCTTGCTGCCTCTGGACCTCAAGACCTGGCTTTGCTGTGTGCCACTCTGCTGCCTATGGAGGGGCCTGGCCACTGCAGACTGAGGTGTCCGAGGTCACCGGCTTGTCCAGACAACAGGAAAAATAGGAATTTCGCAAGCGGGCTGAGTCACGCCGCTCCCCACCCCGGCACTGCCCTGGGACTCTCTGAGCATCGCACGTGGCCGCCGCAGCCCCCTGTGTGCCACGGTGGCCCGGGTGAGCTCTGTATGTCACCGAAACTGCCAGCGGAGATCCCCGCACTGGGACACACTTCCTCTGGGGTTTCCACCACTCACGGGGGGGGTCAGAGGGGTGACCAGAGCTGAGCTCTGAGCCAGGAGTGTGGGTGGGGTCCATGGCTGATGTCACTGCAGCGGGCAGTGAGTGCTAGCTGACCCCCCATGGCCTCGGCCTCGCTGCCCAGGGAAATCAGACCCCACTCTTACTGCGGCTGATGGCGCAGGGCTGGGCAGGGCTGATGGCAGCCTGGCCACGGGTCCTGCCTTGCAGGGACCATGCACACTCAGGGGTCCTGTGGCGGAGTCCCCCGCACCACTCAGGGACCTGGGGGGCCAGAGACCAGAGGCAGTGCTGCCTGGAGAATGGGGTCCTGAATCACCTGCAGGATGTGATGTTGATCCTCTTCCACTGGGTGAGCTCAGGCAAATCAGATCCCACTTCCCCTGCCTCAGTTTGTCATCTGCCAGATCTCTGCAGACCCCTGTTCCTTTGAGTGTAGCTTCTGAAGAGAAAGGTGCCAGATCCCAGTACCCAAAATCCAAGCAGGAGACACCTAGGGTCAAGGTAGCCTGACTCTCTGTAGGGGCTGGAGTTCTCTGAGGGGGTACCTGGGGGTCTGGGAGGGGTGCTGGAGGGTACGGAGAGGTTTACAGGGCTGTGGGGATCAGGGAAGTCAGGGGGTGTTGTTACACTCTGGTTCCTGATGTGGGTGTGAGGGGGATGCAGAAACCCCCCCACCCACATCCATGGGGAGCTCCCAACCCCCTCAATGAGATTTATGAAGCTAATTGTTTTTTCTGCCCCATTAAGTGGACGAGAAGGGGGAGGGTGTGAAGAGCCCCAGCTGTGCCTGTGCTTTCTTCACTGCTCATATCTCAAGTCACAGCACGAGGCTGGGGCTGGGAGCAGCAGTGCCACAGACCCCCTCAATGCCAGTGACCTGCTGATGTGGGGTGTGGGACCCCCTCAGTGCAGGCCCTGCATTTCCTCTCCCGCCACAGGAGGAAGGGGACAGGGCAGACCAGGACTTGCTTCCATCCAGAGTGGGCTTCAGGCTGGCAGTGGGGATCTGGCTGGACCAGCCTGGCAGGGACATGAGTGTCAGGAGCTCTGGCTGGTGCCAGTGGGTCTGGCTGCTACATGGGCAGGTATCTGTGCTGGTGTGAGACAGGTGAAGCAGGGAGAGTTGAAAACCATCCAGCTCCAACAGCAACCTCTGCTGAGAAATGTGCTGGGGGTACTGATCTGTACAGGGCTCAGTGCCTGTGCTGGTGCCCGTGGGTCTGCTGTGACCAGCAGTGATTCTCTGCCGTCATCTCCCACCAGGCCTGTGGCTCTGGCGGGGTCGGAGCTACCTTTCTGAGGGGCTGCAGTGCCGAGCTGTGCCGGGCTGGCTGCCCTGCCACCCTGGATGCCCAGATTTGGGCCCAGCGGAAGCTGCTCTGAGCATTGCCTGAGCCGGCCATGGCGGGGCTGAGGCAGCCGGCCAGGAGAAGAGGAGGGAAGGGAGAGCGTCCGGCATCGTGCCAGGCTGGAGGGACCGGAGGGATGCAGTGCGGGACGGGCTGTGCCGCCGCACCCGTTGCCATCACCCCACCGCAGGGCTGGCTGCACCAGCAGCCTCTGACCGTGAGTTCCTGCCGGGGCTCGGTGGGTGTGGGCACGAGCTGATCGCTGGGAACAGGGATGGTCAGGTACCCCTGTCCTGCCGTGCTGTGCTGTGCTGTACCATGCCATGCTGGGGCAAGCCCTGTGTGGTGAGTGTTGGGGCAGTGGAGAAGGAGCCAAGAGGCGTTGCCGTTGATTCAAGGAAGGAATTACTTATTTCCAAGCCTGCAGGGACGGGGTCTATCTTGCCAAGGCTGCAGTTAACTCTGTCTGCCCTCCGTGGCCGGGCTGGCGAAGTTGTCCCTGGTGCCACCATCCCGGTGAGGACCCTGCCCTGCTGCATGGCTCTTGCTATGATGCGAAGGAGAGAGAAAAAAGGGCAAAAATAGGGGTGTTGGTCAATGAGAGGCAGAGCAGGGCAGGCATGGTTGTCCTTTCTGGGGATGAGCGCCGGGATTGCTGGGAGCAGCTATCCCGGCGCCCCACAGTGGGACCCACATCGGGAGGTGATTCCTTTGGGGAGAGGGAGCAGGGTGGTTTGGGGGGCACTGGGTCCAGGCCCAGTGCTGAGGAATGGCCTCTGGTATCGCATTGTGGGCTGGACTGGGGGTCACTGGTGCTGTGTTTGGGGATGTGAATCGTGGTTCGGGGGCTCTGCAGGCATCTGGGGGGACGCTG
>VXBT01014007.1:57259-77063 GCA_013400235.1 Oriolus oriolus
AGTCGGGGCAGCGCGGCCGCGCCCGGCACCGCGGCACCGGGGCATCGGGGCGGCTCCCGCGGGCCTTCCCATCCTCCGCCCCGGCACCCCCATCCTCCGCCCTGGCCCCCGCCCCGCACCTGCAGTACGGCCGAGCCACCCTCAGCGGGGCTCCCGAGGCTCCGGTGTCCCCGGACGTCGGCGCTGACCCCGGGGCTGCCGAGCGGGGGGCTCCGAGCCGGGGCGCGGCCGGGGCGGAGCGGAGCGGAGCATCCCCGCGCACCGCGCCGTGGTCCGGGTCCATCCCCCGCTCCCTCCCGGTGCAGCCGCCTCCCCGGGCCGGGGCTGGGGCCAGGGTGCTCATCCCCGGGGCGGTGCCGGGACATCCCGACCCCGGTGGGTCCCATTCGCCCGCCGGCGCCGCGGAGCGCGGCAGGACGGACACGCTGCCCTTGAGCATCCCCGTCCCCGGGAGGTGCCGCGGGGCTGCCTGCGGGTGGGTTCGGTGCGGGACCGTCTGCAGGAGCTGGGAATGGCTCTGGGTAAGATGAAGGGGATGGAGCACAAAGCAGGGGGTGAGTTCTGCCCCGGAGTGACACTGTGACATGGCTGCCACCCGTTTGTGGCTTCAGAGGGACACTCGAGGTGCCAGGGCTCGGCCATGCTCCAGGAGTTTGTGCTTGCTGAGGGGCCAGTGGTGCTGTGGCTGAGGCTTTCCTTGCTGTGCTGCCTATGGCATACACGTACCAGTTTGGGGGATCCTTCAGTGCACCAGCTGTGTGCCCCATAAGAGAGTCAGAGACACCCTCACAGTGTGCAGCTGGCTCCCCAGCCTCACCCCATGGTTTTAGTGATTTTGGGATGTGACCTTCCATGTTGTCTTTCCTTGGCACAGGGTTGCCCAGGAGGATTTGGAGTCACCTCCTGCCTTGGCTTAACCTCTGCCCCTGTGCCCCTTTCTCTGTGGTCTCTGGATGCCTGGGGCAGTGGGGGTGTCGCATGTGTGGCTGGGAAAGCATTTGGGGTTTCCCTGCCCGGCCCCAAAAGCTAAACTGAGACACCCAGCACCACATGTGGCCTCAGCCGTGTGCCTGTAGGACACAGCCCTACGAAGCCTGGCCTCACTCCTGGCACTGCCCACTGCCAGGTGATGATGCCATGCTGGGAGAGGAGCTTTGCTGCAGGCTCTGGGGTGCGGATTTCTGTCCCAGTGGGAACTCACCCTGGGCACAGGGCTGGTGGTGAGACATGGCTTGGAGCTGAGGAGCTCAGCAGCACATCTGGGTGTATGATCCTATTGAAATCCCTTCCTGGGCAGCAGTACCTGCTGGCTCTGTCCCAGAAGCTGCTGTGGGGACACAGGGGGCTGTGTCCATCCTGTCTGTGGCCAGTTTCTGATGAACTCTTCTCCAGTGGAAAGAACAGGACACGCAGTGCAAGTCTTATGGTTCTGGAGCTGCCTTTGTTGCTCCCTCTTGAGTTTTGGGCATCGGTCAGGGATGGTGGTCACTGTTGCTTTTGCTCTGCCACTGCTGTTGGGGCTCTGGTGTTTGCTGGGCTTCTCTTGTACCTCTGTGGCCCCGATGTATAGAAACAGGCATCTCTTGCAGGGACTGAGGCTGGCTGCAGCTCCCAGCTCTGCTCCCCACTCCTATGCGAGAGCTTGTCATGGCATAGTTCGGGTTGGAAGGGACCTTAAAATTCATCTTGTGCCACTCCCTGCCAAGGACAGGGACACCTTTCACTAGACCAGAGCTCCAAGCCCCATTCAACCTGACCTTGAACATTTCCAGGGATGGGGCAGCCACAGCTTATCTGGGCAGCCTGTTCCAGTGTCTCCCCCAGGCTCTCGCAGGCCCTTAGAGGCTGTGGGGCCTCACTGACCTACTCAGCTGCTGACCTGAAAGGGGCTGTGCTCATCCTGCTGGAAGGTGCTCCATGCCCGTCTGCGCCAGATCGCCGTGGGCACAGCCCTGCGCTGTGGAGGCAGCCGGGCCCGTGGGGCACCCAGGCAGCTGCTGCCCCGGTACGGTGCTGACTGACGGCCCTGCAGATGGGCTTCTGCACACTCGGCTGAGCCCCGGCGCGGAGCAGCCACCTCGGCACAGCAGCAGATCCCGGACCTGCTGCCTGTGGCTGCTGGGGGCTGGAGAGGGGCAGCAGGGCACAGTGGGTGGGGACCACCCGAGGAAGGGTGGATGCTGCAGGGCGGCTGGTTTGTTTATTCC
Source organism: Oriolus oriolus (assembly GCA_013400235.1). Taxonomy (NCBI): domain Eukaryota; kingdom Metazoa; phylum Chordata; class Aves; order Passeriformes; family Corvidae; genus Oriolus; species Oriolus oriolus. Next base: position 59,467 of record VXBT01014007.1, read on the forward strand.
AGCAGTCTTGCCCTTTCTCACAATCCTGACCCTCCTGCAGGGTCAGAGCAGGTTGCCGGGGGCTTGTTGCCAGCTGTGGTGCTGCCAGCCCTGTGGCCTGGCTGCTGGCTTCCCATGCATGTCCCTCCATCCCCGCCAAAGCTCCACAGAGCCTTCATGGGGAGATGCAGGGTCACTGAGGCTTGTGCACCAGAGGGACATGAGCCCATGCCAGGCTGGGCTGGAGCCCTGCACACCACGTCCCTGCCATGGGCACTACCAGGAGCTGGTTTTTGCCCTGGCAGCCCCTGGAGCAGGGAGATCCCGCAGGTGGTGGGACCCCTTGGGCTGGGCAGGGGTCTGACGCTGTCTCTCCCTCACAGCTGGGATGAGAGCAGCTCCATCAGCAGTGGCCTCAGCGATGCCTCTGACAACCTCAGCTCGGAGGAGTTCAATGCCAGCTCCTCGCTCAACTCCCTGCCCTCCACCCCCACCGCCTCGCGCAGGAACTCGGCCATAGCGGTAGGTGCCAGGCACCCAGACCCCTCCCGGCACCTGTCCTGGCTTGGTGCCACCACCTCGGTGGGAAAGAGGGGAGGGAGGGTGCCAATGTGAGGAAACAAGAAATGGCGCAGGGTGTCTGCTGCATCCTTCTGCCACCTGGCTGATGCTCTCTGGGGATGGGTTTGGGGTGGGTGCCAGGAGTGCCGCTGACTCTGCTCTGCCCCCAGCTGCGCACGGACTCGGAGAAGCGCTCACTGGCGGAGAGCGGACTGAGCTGGTACGGTGAGGGTGACGAGAAGGCGCCCAAGAAGCTGGACTACGACAGCAGCAGCCTCAAGATGGAGCATGGCTCCTCCAAGTGGCGGCGGGAGCCCTCAGAGGGTGGCGAGGAGGGGCCCAAGGGTGGTGAGCTGAAGAAGCCTGTCAGCCTGGGCACCCCGGGCTCCCTCAAGAAGGGCAAGACTCCTCCAGTGGCTGTGACCTCCCCCATCACCCACACAGCCCAGAGCACCCTCAAAGTAGCAGGTAAAAAACAGTTTGGGCAGGGTCCAGCTCCTTTGATAGGGAGAAGGTTGGGTGGTGTCTTTGTGTGCCTTCCCCAAGCATGTTGGCCATGGGATGGCCTAAGGCTGTGCTCAGACCGGGAGCTGGGTGTGGGCTGGAAGGGGAGGCAGGGCTGTGTCGCGGGCTGCAGGAAGGTTGGGGTCTGTGCCTGCTCCATGGTCTCATGTCCATGCACCAGGCTGGGGGGTCGTTGAGTGCACCAAGGGTCTGGCATGTCCCTTCTCGGTCACATCCCTGCATCTCTGGTGCCCATGTCCTGTCTGGGCTTGTTCACTTCCAGATGTCCCCAAAGCCTCCTGGGGCACTAACCTGTCCTTTCTTGCCACCAGGCAAGCCAGAGACCAAAGTCACCGACAAGAGCAAGCTGTCAGTGAAGAACACGGGCCTGCAGCGCTCCTCCTCTGATGCCGGCCGTGACCGCACCACTGATGCCAAGAAGCCGCCATCGGGGCTTGCACGACCCTCATCCTCCAGCTCCTTTGGCTACAAGAAACCAGCTCCTGCCACTGGCACGGCCACTGTCATGCAGGCTGGGGGCTCGGCCACGCTCGGCAAGATCCAGAAGAGCTCTGGCATCCCTGTTAAGCCAGTCAGCGGGAGGAAAACAAGCCTCGATGTCTCCAATGCACCTGAGCCTGGGTTCCTGGCCCCAGGGGCTCGCTCCAACATCCAGTACCGCAGCCTGCCCCGGCCGGCCAAGTCCAGCTCCATGAGTGTGACTGGGGGCCGCAGTGCAGCCCGGCCGGTCAGCAGCAGCATTGACCCCAGCCTGCTGAGCACCAAGCAGGGCGGCATCTCGGTGTCACGGCTCAAGGAGCCATCCAAGGTTGGCACTGGCCGTGGCACACCGGCCCCCGTGAACCAGACAGACCGTGAGAAGGAGAAGGCCAAGGCCAAGGCGGTGGCACTTGACTCCGAGTGCGGCACGCTGAAGAGTGCTAGCTCACCTGAGAGCACCCCAAAAGCCCAGGCCAATCTCCCGCCAGCAGCCAAGGTGGCCGAGCTGCCCCCTACACCTCTCAGGTATGGTCCTTCCACCTCCGAGGGCAGCAGGTGCCTGGCACGGCTGTGCCCAGCACCAGTACCTGAGTCTCACCTGTTTCCTTACCCATTTCCCCCCTCCAGAGCGGCTGCCAAGACCTACGTGAAGCCTCCCTCACTGGCCAACTTGGACAAGGTCAACTCCAACAGCCTGGACTTGCCCTCCTCCAGCGAGCTGCACACCCCACACACTGCCAAGCTCCAGGACCTGCACCCGGCCGGCGGGCACCTTGCACCCTGCTTCAGCCCCAGCCCTGCCCCCATCCTCAACATCAACTCGGCGAGCTTCTCCCAGGGCCTGGAGCTCATGGGTGGCTTCAGTGTCCCCAAGGAGGGCAGGATGTACCCCAAGCTCTCCAGCCTTCACCGCAGCATGGAGTCCCTGCAGATGCCCATGAGCCTGCCCAGTGCCTTTTCAGGGGGCAGCACCACCACCCCCGCCCCTGCTGCTGCACCCCCTGCCAGCACAGAGGAGGAAGAGGAGGAAGAAGAGGCAGGAGAGCTGGGCTGGAGTGGGAGCCCCCGGCTCACACATCTGGACAGGTATGGCCAGAAGGAGGGTGGGGGGCTGCTGCGGCACCTTCATGGGCTCACATCACTCCCTGCTGTCCTGCCATGTCCTTTGCCTGCTTCAGAGTCTCTTCCTGTTACATTTCTAGGGAAAAGCTCCCTGTTCCTGCAGCCCAATCCCTATGGTTCCTTCCCTAGTCTGTGCAGGGATGTCACTGATCTTTCCTTCCCTTCCAGTGCCAACCGCGACAGGAACACGCTGCCCAAGAAAGGGTTGAGGTAAAAGAGCCCGACTCACTTTTGGATGGTGCTGGGGTGGGCAGGGGGGGCACGTGGGTCGTTCCAGGGCAGCGGCCCCGAACCAGGGAAGCTGGGCCGCAGTGCTGTGGGCAGGACCTGGACGGTGCTGGTCGATCTTACCGTGCCTGTCTGTGGCTCCCCAGGTACCAGCTCCACTCCCAGGAGGAGGCCAAGGAGCGGCGCCACTCACACGCAGTCAGCGGGCTCCCCGAGTCGGATGAGCAGCAGGAGCTGCCCTCGCCCCCCGCCCTCCCCATGGCGCTGGTCGGGAAGGGTCCGCTCACCAGCATTGGTCAGTGCCCTCCACTGCCGGCCCCTTCCCTCCTGCTCCCCTTGCTCCCGTGTGCTGGTGCTCCCCTGGGCGCTGCTTGTCTCCTTGACACCACCAACACCAGCACCTGGTGCTGGATTGGAACCGGGGATGTCCATCACCTCTGCTTCGGGGCATCTCATCCACCTTTGGGTCTCAGGCCACAGCTGCTCCTCTGGGGGTGGCTGGCAGGGCAAGGGGTAAGCCCTGCCCTGATCTGACCAGGACCTGCATGTTCCTGGAGATGTGGGGGGTCCAGGCAGACAGTTTGGGGCAGCAGGCTCCACTCCTGCACCTGCAGGTGTTGGGCTGTGGCATAGTGGTGCCCACTTGGCTCTGGGGCAATGGATTTGTTTCTCAGCCCTGTGATTACCTTGGTGCTGGTGTCCAGGTCTTCCCAGCATCAACCTGCCTTTTAGCTTTCCCTGGCCCCTCCCTGCTTTGGGACCGCAATCCCTGCTTCCTCACTGCATCACAGCTCTTGTGGATCGCTCCCAGTCCTGCTTCCCCCTCCTGATGCCAGGTCCCCCAGCGTCACTCTGACCCTGCTTCCTCCCCGCTTTCTCCTTGCAGTGAGCCCCACTGCCACCGCAACCCCGCGGATCACCCGCTCCAACAGCATCCCCACCCACGACTCCACCTTCGAGCTGTACAGCACCTCCCAGATGGGCAGCACCCTCTCCCTGGCCGACAAGCCCAAGGGCATGATCCGCTCGGGCTCTTTCCGGGACCCTGTGGATGATGGTGAGAGTGTGCTGCGCTCCTGCCCAGGCGGAGCAGGCTGCAGGGGGTTGGTGGGGCTCCCTGCACCCTTGTCCCTACTGGTGCTGCCGTGGCATTGTTGGATGGGTCGGTGTGTCCCGTTCTTGGCATCAGAGCAGGCACAGCAGCCCTGAGGGGCCTGGTGGACTCTGTGCTGGCATCAGCCCTGGGTCTGCACTGACCCTCATGGGTACCCAGTGTCCTTGGGTTGCTCCAGGGTGCTGTGACACTGGGGAGGAGAGGACCCAAGCAGACAGGGAGGGGAGCAGAGCTCCCAGGTTCCCCAAAGAGGAGGGTGCAGGTGGAGGGTATTCCCTGCTATGTGCCCAGGGAGGCTACCAGGCACGCACTGAGAAAGGGGCACTGCTGAGCAGCTGCCATCCCACTCTATGCCTCCTCCAGGCCGCCTCAGAGTGCTCCACCACTGAGAGCCCTGTCCCCAGCTGTGCCCTGAGCTGTAGCCCCTGGGTGCTGCTCTCCAGGACACCCTGACTCCCCGGGTTTTCCTGTGTTGCAGTTCACGGATCGGTGCTGTCCCTGGCCTCCAGCGCGTCCTCCACCTACTCCTCCGTAAGAGCCGCCTCCGTGCTGCGCTGCTTTGTGCATGGCTGGGGGGTCCGGGTGGGACTGGGGGGGGCTCTGTGCATGCCTCTGCCTGGCGCTGAGCCTGTCTGTGCCTCGCTGCCCCCCTGACTGCCTGCCTCTGTCTGTCTGTCCTTCTCTGCTCTCACGCTGCCAGGCTGAGGAGAAGATGCAGTCTGAGGTGAGCCCACACCCTCTGCTCATGCCTGCCCCTGCCCCCAGTGAGGGCGAGTGCCTGGCCCCTCTCATCCCTCCGCTCTCTCCCCATAGCAAATCCGCAAGCTGCGCCGCGAGCTGGAGTCCTCGCAGGAGAAGGTGGCTACGCTGACGTCCCAGCTGTCCGCTAACGTGAGTCCCTGTGGGAGCCCCTGTGGGACACCCCACTCCATCCGTGCAGGGCATGGGGCTGGTGCTGGGTGTGCCCATGGGAGCCCTGATTTGCCCTTCAGCCTTCCACATCCCGCACCTGGCAGTGGGTGCTCACCTGTCCATGGGTGTTTGCCCAAATGTGGGGGCTCACCTGTTTCCCCGCTTCTCCCAGGCCAACCTGGTGGCAGCCTTCGAGCAGAGCCTGGTGAGCATGACATCCCGCCTGCGGCACCTAGCTGAGACCGCCGAGGAGAAGGTGGGTGTATCGCGGTGCTCCGTGGGGCTCGTGGGGCTGGGGGGTGCTGGACTTGGGCCATTGCCCCAAGAGTGCCCTTGGGGTGTGCTCTGCACCATCGGGATACACTCCATGGCTCCCAACTCTGCTGCCCCAGGACACAGAGCTGCTGGACCTGCGAGAGACCATTGACTTCCTGAAGAAGAAGAACTCAGAGGCCCAGGCTGTGATCCAGGGTGCTCTGAATGGCACTGATGTCACCCCCAAAGGTAAGGCATGATGTTGCAGCCCTTCCTGAGCTGTGATGCTCCTGCCGGGACTGGCACAGGGCCCCAGGACACACCCTCTCATGGGGGAAGTTCATCTGGAGGAAGGGTGCCCTGCACAGCAGTTTTTCCCCACCTGGGATCCTTGAGCATCTGAAACCAGGGATGGACAGCCAGAGTTGTCACCATGGCAGGCTGCAGTACTGGCACGTAGGGGAATGGTTGTTTGTCAGCCTTGGGAGACCTCCTTGCCGGGCCCTTTGCCAACAGCCAGTTTTGCCTGCTGATCTTGACTTTGTTCCCATAAGTGCATAAAACCCCAATATGAGTGCAAGGTGCTGTCAGGGAGTTGGCCTGGGACAGCAGCAGAGTGATATGTGCCCTGGGCATCTCTCTGGCAGCGCCCATGTGGTGTCTGAGCCCCATGTCATTGTTACAGGGTGGCTCCAAGAGCTCAGAAGGTGTTGGGTGGGAGGAGGGATTGGGTGTAGGGAGGGGAGGACCATAGGGTGCCCTAGCGTTGGGGCCGTTGCAGGTGGCTGATCCCTCCTTTTCCAATCTCTCCTGCTTCTCTGTCGGACCCCAGAGCTGCGCATCAAGCGGCAGAACTCCTCTGACAGCATCTCCAGCCTCAACAGCATCACCAGCCACTCCAGCATCGGCAGCAGCAAGGACGCTGACGCCAAGAAGAAGAAGAAGAAGAGCTGGGTGGGTTGGATGGGGCACTGGCAGGAGAAGTGGGGCTTGGGGAGCCACTGGCAGGGTCTGCTCAGGGTCAGCCCCACAAACCAGCTGCTCTCGGTCTGCCTTGGCCTTGTAGTGTTGGTGCCCCCTGTCCCCTGGGGACAGCAGTGGTGAGGAGCGTGTAGCTGCCATGGATTTGTGTCTTGAATTGTTGGCTGGGACTTCTCCAGCCCCTTGAGGAGTTTCCCAGCCCTGGCCCTGCATGCCTGCTTCCTTGTGTATTCCCCCATGTCCCCCTCCTGCGCACGCAGGCTCTGACCGTGTGGAGGGCCGACACCTCGGCCGGGCAGCCCCTTCCTTGCACCAGGCGGCTCTGAGCTGGATGTGTGATTAAGTCTTGCTTTGTTTTGTTTCTCTCCCCCTATGCTGACCTCAACCCTTTTTTTCCAGGTGTATGAGGTAAGTCCCACACTGTCCCCTCCACCACATGCTGTGCCCAGCCAGGGCCTTTGCTCCATTTCATGGGACGGTGCTCATACACTCCCCATCCCATCCATCCCACTGGCACTAACCCCAGCACAGGCCATCCTGGGTCCCCAGCCAGCCTGTGCCCACCTTGACTGCTTCCTTCCATATTAAGGACAAATATGCAGCCACAAGGAGGGGGTTGAACTGCCGAGAGGCAGCAGGAAAGGCTCAGATGGGACCTGTCCTGTGGATGGGAACAGTCCCCTGCTTGCCTAGGGAAAGCAGGCACTCTCCTGACTTCCTGTAACTGGATATTTTGGAATGGGGACCTTGGTGCAGCCCTGCCAGTGGCACTGAGAGCACTGGGGTGCGGCACTGCCCATCTCTGTCTCTCCAGGGCTGCCCGATGTGGTCTCAAGTGGCTCTGTCCCTGCCAGCACCCACATAGGTCTCAGTGCTCCCCTACTTCCACCATCAGCAGAGCTGGATACCCACTTTGTTTACACTGAAATGCAATGCTTTTGCTTTTGGGAACACCCTAGAGCAGTCAGTCTGCTCGTGCCTGTGGGGATTGGGACAGATCCTTCTTCCTCCCACCTTCCCTTGGAGCAGGCCCTGGCACTCCAGGGCACATGTTGTGAGCCCAGGGTGCCCGTCCTGCTGCTCTCCCGCCGGCTGGTGGGACCCGGCTCCAGTTTGGTCCGTGTGCAGTGTCCATCCCCCTCCCCGGCCCCAGCCTGCTGCTCACCTACCCGCTGCTCTGTGTGTGCTGTGTGCATGCTGCATGCTCGGACGAGACACCGGCATGCTCTGCGGAGGGCTGGCTGCCCCTCTGTGCTTCCAGCAGGATCCATGGGGCGCAGGGAGGTGTGGGGCAGGACCCTGGCTCTGCAGTGGCTGGAGCAAAGGACACCCCTGTAAATGCCTCTTGCTCAAATGGCTGTGGTGGGGAGAACGTGGGGATGGGTTGGCCCATCCTGATGGACTGGGTTGCTGGTGCCATGCCTGAACAGCCTGGTGTAGATGCTGGTGGGGAGCAGGGCTGGGAGACATCCTGACCAGGACATGGGTCCCACTCTTTGGGGCTCTGGTGCCATCTGGGCTGGGGTGAGTGTTGCTCAAAGGGCTGTGCACCCCATCTGTTTGCTGTGCCAGCAGGGCGGGGTCAGGCTGGAGCCTTCCCCAGCTTGGTGGTGGTGCCACCTCTGTGATGGGTGTGGTTGTACTGGTCCCAGCTCAGGCTGTGTGTGGCAGACAGGGCAGGACCAGGCCAGGTCTCTACTTGCGAGGCTGCACTTCAGGCTGTCTCTAACAAGAACATTTCCCTCTCCTCTAGCTACGCAGCTCCTTCAATAAGGCCTTCAGCATCAAGAAGGGCCCCAAATCAGCCTCGTCCTACTCGGACATTGAGGAGATCGCCACGCCAGACTCATCGGCCCCCTCCTCCCCCAAGCTACAGCATGGCTCCACAGAGACTGCCTCGCCCTCCATCAAATCCTCCACATCCTCCTCCGTGGGCATCGACACGGCTGAGTACGTGGGGCCGGGGAGGGCCGGTGGCAGAGTCTGCAGGCTCCTGCCAGAGACGCGTGCGAGACCTGGTCTCTCCCTTGGCTCAGGCTCTTCCAGGCCCACAGCGAGGGTGAGCCCGAGAAGAAGGAGGTGTCAGAGCTGCGGTCAGAGCTGTGGGAGAAGGAGATGAAGTTGACAGACATCCGCCTGGAGGCCCTCAACTCAGCCCACCAGCTGGAGCAGCTGCGGGAGACCATGCACAACATGCAGGTGAGGACCCCTGCCACCAGCCCGGCTGCTCTCAGTACCAGGGTGCCCACAGTCCCTGCATCCTCACTACTGTGCTGCACCCCATGGTGCTGCTGGCATACAGCTCCTTACCCTGTGCCCTACCTCGTTCTGCCCCAGTTGGAGGTGGATCTCCTGAAGGCTGAGAACGACCGTCTCAAGGTGGCCCCGGGGCCCTCAGCAGTGCCAGGTTCCGTTCCCAGCCATATCACGAGCACATCAGCCTCCTCTTCACCACGGCGCTCCTTGGGTCTCACCCTTGGCCATGCCTTCAGCCCCAGCCTGGGGGATGCAGGTAGGGGTGATAGAGCTGCTGGCAGGTGGGGAAGGGCTGGGATAGGGAGGATTGTGTGGTGGGAAGGTGCTGCTGCTCACCTGGAGCGAGCAGGGGATCTGTCGTGCTGCTGGTGCCACTGCTGGCCACAGCAGGATTTGCCTCCAGCCGGGCATGGAGCCTGGTGGCTCGGCTCTCCTTGGCAGCACAGCCTCACTGCTCCATCCCCAGATGTGTCCCCCATGGATGCTGTCAGCGCTGGCACCCAGAAGGATGAGCTGACGCTGCGGATTGTGGTGCGCATGCCACCCCAGCACATCATCAAGGGGGTAAGTGTGGGCTGGCTGGGGACCCGGACCTGTCACCGTGTCATGGCCTTGGCCAAGGGGCAAAGGGTGCCTCCTGGGGCTGGATGTGGTGCTCCAACACTGCAAACCTCTGCCTTGGCTCCTAGGACCTCAAGCAGCAGGAGTTCTTCTTGGGCTGGACCAAGGTGAGCGGGAAGGTGGACTGGAAGATGCTGGATGAAGCTGTCTGCCAGGTCTTCAAGGTAGGAGCATGAAGAAAGCTCTTTAGAGAGCCATCCTTCAACACTTCCACCTGGCCTGCTATTCCCTGGCCCAGGTGCTCCCCCAGCTCTCTGGGAGCTGCTCTCTGCCAGCCCTCAGGGGCACTGACAGCCCTGTCCTTCTCCATGTAGGATTATATCACCAAGATGGATCCTGCATCCACGCTGGGGCTCAGCACCGAGTCCGTCTATGGCTACAGCATCAGCCACATCAAGCGGGTGCTGGACACGGAGCCACCGGAGCTGCCGCTGTGCCGCCGGGGCCTGACCAGCGTCGTCGTGACGCTCAAAGGTCAGTGTGGCAGAGGGGCTCTGTGGCTGTGCCATGTCCCTGCTGTCTCAGGGTACTGCGGGGTGTGAGTGGGACCTTCAGCCCTCCCCTGCCCGCAGGCTTGAAAGAGAAGTGCGTGGACAGCCTGGTGTTCGAAACACTCATCCCCAAGCCCATGATGCAGCACTACATCAGCCTCCTGCTGAAGCACCGCCGCCTCATCCTCTCGGGGCCCAGTGGCACCGGCAAGACCTACCTGACCAACCGCCTTGCCGAGTACTTGGTGGAGCGCTCGGGTCGGGACGTCACCGAGGGCATCGTCAGCACCTTCAACATGCACCAGCAGTCCTGTAAGGTGAGGGCACACAGCAGTGTCCCTGTGGGCACTGGTGCTGTGGTCCTCGTGGCCGTCATGCCGTGGCCCCACGCGTGACACCCGGCCTGTTTGTTCCAGGATCTACAACTCTACCTGTCCAACCTGGCCAACCAGATCGACCGGGAGACGGGCACGGCGGACGTGCCGCTGGTGATCCTCCTGGACGACCTCAGCGAGGCGGGCTCCATCAGCGAACTCGTCAACGGCGCGCTCACCTGCAAGTACCACAAATGGTGAGAGCCCCTGTGCACCCTCCAGCGCAGCCCCATGGCATACACATGCTCCCCGCTGCTCCCAGCGAGGTCGCTGGCCTGTGGGGATGAGGCTGCACATGTCTGCTGTGCCCAGATCAGCTCTGCCTTGGGCAGGGGTGACTCAGAGGCTTTTTGTCTCGAATCTTGTCTCTCTGTCACTCACTCAGCCCGTACATCATTGGGACTACCAACCAGCCTGTGAAGATGACCCCAAACCACGGTCTCCATCTCAGCTTCAGGTAGGAATTGTATATCCCTGGGGATCGTCCTTGTGGCTTTGTGGGGGACAGAAGCTATTACTTGCACCTGGGCATTTCTGTGGTCACATCGTATGACTGGGGACCTTGATTAGGACTGAGCCCCAGGCCTGTCCCTGCCATCCCAGAAGGACCTGATATTCCCCAGCCTCAGGCAAATGCAGGGTAGGGATGCCAGAAGGACCCCAAGAGTGTTGGGGAGCAGGGCAGCTTGTGTGGAGACCCAGCCCTGACCACCGGAGTCCTTCCCCCAGGATGCTGACCTTCTCCAACAATGTGGAGCCAGCCAATGGCTTCCTGGTGCGCTACCTGCGGCGGAAGCTGCTGGAGTCGGACACGGACATCAACGCCAACAAGGAGGAGCTGCTGCGGGTGCTGGACTGGGTGCCCAAGCTCTGGTACCATTTGCACACCTTTCTGGAAAAACACAGCACATCCGACTTCCTCATCGGTATGGCCTTGCCTCACCTTCCTCCTCCACCCTGGGCTGCCCTGGGAGGAGCCCCGGGGACTGGGACCAAACCCTCCCCGAGGAGCTCCGGGGGTTGACGTGTTCCCTGTGTCTCCCAGTCCCACAAACCACAGCTGGCGGGTGATGCACACAAGCGGTGCTGTTTCCTGGGTGGTCTTTGTTCCTTTGGGAGCTGTCACTAGGGTGCCAAGGCTGCCAGTCCTCCCAGCACCCTTCCCTGGGCATGGAGGAGCGTTGTTTTCCCAGGGGGATCCCCCATGCCTCACCAGGCTTCTGGGGATGGACTGAACTTGGCAGCCCTGTTCCTTGCCCAGGAGATGCTGTCTGCCCGCTCTGCAGGCGGATGGTGCCTAGACACTGTTCCTAAGGGCACCCTGCCAGCCAGGTGTGCCTGCCTCAGTGCTGTGAGCCACGGGCCCAGTGGCTGCTGGAGGGGGACCCAGCTGCCATTTCCACTGCCTGCCTTCCCCTCACAGGTCCCTGCTTCTTTCTGTCCTGCCCCATTGGAATTGAGGATTTCCGGACCTGGTTCATCGACCTGTGGAACAACTCCATCATCCCTTACCTGCAGGAGGGGGCGAAAGATGGGCTCAAGGTAGCGTGTGCTGCTGGCACATGGGAGCACAAACCAGTGCGGAGACACACTGATAGAGCTGTCATGGGTCGGGGGAGAGGGGAGGCACTGGGAGTGTGGGTGCAGGTGACATCTCTGCCAATCCCTGCCCTGTGGCTGCTGTGGGACACAGCACTGTCCTGGGGGGCTCAGGGTGCCACGTCGCTGCCATGTACTGAGGAGGTGGCTGCCACTTGCTCCGGGTCACAGGTCCATGGGCAGAAGGCAGCCTGGGAGGACCCCGTGGAGTGGGTGCGGGACACCCTGCCCTGGCCATCAGCGCAGCAGGACCAGTCCAAGCTGTACCACCTGCCCCCGCCCACCATTGGGCCCCACAGCGCCGTGTCCCCCCCTGAGGAGCGCAGCGTGAAGGACACAACACCCAGCTCCCTGGACTCGGACCCGCTGGTACGCTGGGCAGCAGGAGGGGCTGGGAGGAGCTGGGGCAGAGCGGGGCCGAGCTTCACTTTCTCAGTTAATTCTTAGTGTAAAAAGCCTGATTTGGGGATTCAGAAACACTTTGCACTCCTGGGAGGAGCGGCGGGTGCAGGGTGGTGCCACTGGTGGGTGGGCTGCACACCCGGACACACGGTGACGTGCCAGTGAAGGGACACGACCTGACACTCCACGAAGCGTCGCCTCCACATGCAGAGTGTGTGCTCATACGTGTCCTGGTGGGTCACCTGGCACGGCTGCTGGCTGACCGGCTGCCGCAGGTGACGCCAGCTGATGCTGCTTTGGCACACTGAGTCTTGAGCATTCCAGCTGTGCCCGAGGCTGGATCCTGGCGCAAGGGAGGGATTTTGCAGCATCTCCAGGATTTGCTTTACTCTCTGAGGAGCTTCCCAGCAAGGCTGGTTTGGGAGGGCAAGGAGGGCCAAGTGGCCTCCCCGGTCACCTGTGGGCCTCCTGTCCCTCTTGGGCTCCTGCCACGCTCCTGTCCCCACAGATGGCTATGCTGCTCAAGCTCCAGGAAGCTGCCAACTACATTGAGTCTCCAGACCGTGAGACCATGGTGGACCCCGACCTGCAGTCGACTCTGTGAAGCCCGGATGTGCCAGCCCAGGTGGAGGGGAGCTGCTGCTGGGCTGCTCTCCTTTTCCTTTGGCATCCAGGAGCGTGGGGCTGGCGAGCAAGCGGAGAGGAGAGGAGACAAGCGGGACTCTGGCGTGTCCTGGTGGAGCCTGGGGAAACTCGGCTCATCTGTGAAAGAGCACGAGTTGCCATCTCTCCTCCCGACCCTGGGGGTAGGAGAATCCTGGTTTCTCTTCTTGGTTTTTTTCTGTCTCTATTACAAACTCTTGGGCTTTGGGACCAGGGTGACCGCTGAGGCTGAGCCCCGGCTCCCGGGAGCTGCAGGAAGGCCCCTGCGTGGGGCAGGGACCCCGCGGGAGCCACCTGGGCCGAAGCTGGGGGCACAGGAGAAGCCCGGGCTGCAGGATGAGCGCACGGGCACAAGGGGCTCCGGCTCCCTCTGCGCCTGCTGGGCAAAGCCGAGAGAGCTTCCACTGTGGAGCTCCTGCCTCGTGCCAGCCGAGGGGAGCATGGATCTCTCTGCTCTGTGTGCATTCCCCATTCCACCTGCACGGCAACTGCTGTGACCAGGACAGCCCAAAAACCCTACTTTGGTTATTTTATTTTGTTTCCCCCCTCCCCGTTTCCTTTGGCCGAGTCCAGACTTTGCTTTGGTCCCTTTTTTTGTTCTGGTTCTTCGCTCTCCTGGCCTGGAGCCTGTGGCCTGGTGCCTACTGCTTCCCTGGCAGCAGTGACCTTCCCCTTCGGTTTCTTTTGCAGCTGTTGGTTTCACCACTCAAACCACCTCTGTCATGAAACTGGTGCTCACTGGACGATCTCCAGTCCCTGAACCCACCTCCTGGGGCTGCACAGGTTGGCTGAGGTGGGACTTGGAGGCCAGTGTGGAGGCTGGTGGCAGCAGGAGGTTCCCAGAGCAGCCCCTCACATGGCAACTCCCCCCTCCTCAAAGGCACAGGGCATCGGGACAGTGTCTCCCACCAGGCTGGGATGCCACGGGGCATGGGGAGGCTGCTGCTGCTGCTGCCCCGTCCCTGGGCAGCCCCATCCCATCCCTGTCCCCTTGGTGGAGGGGGGCCCAACCAGCCTCCCATCCCCTTGGTGCTGCCAGGCCTGGGGCTGTGGGTGCTCCCCATGCCGCCTGCTCCCCCTGGCCCTGTGCCTTCCTGCAGCCTGGCAGGGTCTGTGTTGGTGCTCTGGGGGCACCTGGGGCTGCTATGTGTCCTCCTGGCCTTATCCTGCATTGTCAAAAAGCCAGACTCCATGGAGAGGGTCAGCCCCGGTGCTGCCGTGGTGCCTTAATCCCTGGCCGTGTGGGAAGGGGGCACATGGGGCTTGGGACAATGCTGTCACAGTGCTGACAGCTCCAGCTCCAGTGTCCTCTGTCCCCAAAGGCAGCTTGGCTGGGATGGAATGAAGGTGCTGGCACTGTCCAAGCTGGGACTGCTGCCTGCAGCACCCTCGCTGGCCTGTCCCCAGCCATGGCTGCGGGGTGCCCTGCAGGTCCGCACCCCCGTCCTGTGCCTGCCTGGGCTCTGGGGGCCCTCTCATCCCTGCTGCCCTCCAGCTCAGCCCCCGCATTCTTCCGGGGCTCTGGAGAGACATATGAGGAGAGGTGACCACAGGGCCAGATCAGCTGAGCCCACCCTGTCCCCAGACTCTGCCAGGCTGGGGACTGGGCAGCCTCAGCTCCCTGTGCCGTGGCCGGTGTGGCCTTCAGGGACGCCTCACACCCCTCTGGAACGGGCATCTCCCGCGGCGCCCTCGGGGCCGCCACCTCTGCCCTCGGTGCTCTTGGCCGGTGTGTCCCGCCTCGCCGCCCCATGGTGCTCACTTCTCCCACTTCTCTGTCTGTCCGACAGCCTCCCGCTGCCGCCGGGGCCGGCCAGCCCGGCCCCTTCCCATGGGGATCTCCCGGGATCTCCTCCCCACGCTGGCTTGGGCGTTAGGGCTTTCTGTTCGCCTTCTCTTGTGTTGCCACTGCCGAGGACTCGCTGTACATAGATCCGTCGTGGAACGCCCTGTGTGGGTTGGGGGGGGCCGGCCCTGCGCCTTGTCCCTGGTTTTGGGTTTTTTTTGTACTCTGTGATGACTGTGCTGTGCTGACTTCTTTTCTGATTGTACGAGACTCCGGCCCAGCAGCCGCTCGAGGTCGGCAGTGGGGACCCAGCTGTCCCCTCCAGCCCCTCACACCCTCCTTGGGACTCTGGTGCCCAGGGTGGGAAAGGACTGATGCACCTTTGGGGGCTGCCCTGTGCCCAGGTGCCCTGAGGAGTCCCATGGGAGGAGGGGCAGCCTTGCCTGGGCTTTCTTTTCTGGCACCCCCAGGGAGCCACTCAAACCTGGACCAAACTGTAGCCGTCGCCCACTGCTGAGCATCCCCTGGCCTGTGTGCTGCAGGTTTGCCCTGTCCCTCCCCAGACTGGGGCTGCCCCTCAGCCCATCGCCTCGGCCCCGGCAGCTGGAGATGAGTGGCAGGTGGGGGTGCGATCCAGGAGAAATCTCTGAGGGAAGGAGAAGGGCCATGCCAGCAGGTGGGCCCTGGGAGGGGCAGGGTGGGGGGCTTGACTGGGATTACCTGGCCAGAGGGGCCAGATCCTGATGGATTCCTCCTGGCTTACACCAGGCACTTCCTGTCCCCAAGTCTGGCAGCTGCCTGGGGGCCAGCCCCTGGCTGTGGGCTGAGCCCCTCTGTCCCCAGGGAAAGGGTCCAAGGATTGCACTGACTCCTCCTCCTGCCACCTCCAAGGGTGCCCACCACCCCCACAGGAGCTGGTCACCCCCAAAGGTGCCTGTTGTTCCCAAAGGTGCCTGCTGCCCCTAAAGGTGCCCGTCGCCCCCCAAGGGTATCTGCCACCTCCAGAGGTGCCAGCTGCCCCCAAAGGTGCCCATGGTCCCTGGGAGCCCCCCTGAGGGGCTGGAGGTGGGCGATGCCAGCGCCTCACCCTCCTGCCCCCTTGAGCTGCTGCTGCCCGGTGGCCTGAACCTTACAATTTTAGCTTTTTTCTATTAAACACAAACAACCTTTTTTTAATTAAATAAAAGATGAAATGGACAAATTCCTGTTCTAGATTATCTGTGTAATTGACTGGGTTTTGTGTTTCTTAACTGCATGGTATTCCTGCCAAGGGGTTTTATAGCACTTTTTAAATTTCTCTTTAAGATTTTGGTCCAGATTTCTACTGCTCTCGCCTGTCTGTTTTTGCTTTTTCCTTGCACCCTCCACGTTTGTAAACTCGCTCCATTTTATACCTGATGTTGAGACCCAGCCCCACGTTGTACATAGCTGCGGGAACAATCATAGGGAACAAACAAACACCATCTGGACTCTTTCCACGATTAGTTGTTTTTACTTCAAAGAAATTTTAAAAGAAACATTAAAGGAAGCCAGGAAAAGGCTTGAGGATATTCTGAAAAGACAGAAACAAATCCAGCCCTGCACCAAGTCAGCTCCTGCTGCCCACACTGCCCGCACCAACTGGCATGTCTCTTCTCAGTCGTCTGTCTAACACCATTGGATTCAATAAAGTGATCTCCTGTACTGTCGGCTCCTGGTCCTGTGTCTGTGGCTCTGTTCCTGTGTGGCAGAGGGGAGGGCAGCTGTGCCACCACACATCATAGAATTGTGGAATGGTTTGGGTTGGAAGGGATACCTTGTACTATCCCAGGTTGCTCCAAGTCCCTGGCCTTGGACGCTTCCAGGGATGGGGCAGCCACAGCTTCTCTGGGCACCCTGTGCCAGGGCCTCGCCTCCCTCACAGCCAAGAATTCCTTCCCAATATCCCATCTAACCCTGCCCTCTGCCAGTGGGAAGCCATTTCCCTTGTCCCATCCCTCCAAGCCCTTGTCCCAAGTCCCTCGCCAGCTCTCCTGGAGGCCTTTTAGGAACTGGAAGGGGCTCTGAGTTCTCCCCAGGTCCTTCTTGTCTCCAGGCTGAACATCCCCCACCTGTCCCATCCTGTCTCCAGAGCAGAGGGGCTCCAACCCTCAAAGCATCTACCCTTGTCCTTGGCCTTCCTGCAAAATCTGGGAAGGGAGCCTTAGTGGAAATGCTCCTGGATTGAAACCTTAGCTGTTTTGCAGGATGCTGAGAGCAGTTTTAGGGATTGGGGACCCCTCTGCCAAGGTCACACTCCTGTAAAGTCTGGGGTGGGCAGAAATGCTCCTGATTTGGAATCTTGGCAGTTCAGGACATGGAAAGCAGGACGTCCCTTTCCTGGGGCAGGAGAGACAGGTCATACCTGAGGTGAGCAGGGGGGGAGGAGGGCTCGGGGTCCGTGGGCATTCCCAGGTCTGATCTGATGTCCCATTTGAAAGGACATGACGGTGACAGATGCCACATCAGCACAGGGGGACAGAGGTGGGACGATGTCCCTTGTGCGGTGACAGCTGGTCTGCGCTGCAGCAGAGCACGGCTGGAGGCCGAAGCAGGCAGGGAGAGCCCGGTCTTCCCGCGGCGTCTCCAAATCTGTTTTCCCCTCCGGAGAGCGATGCTGGAGCGGGGACAGATGCTTCAGGAGCCGTTAATTAATGACAGGATGGTGATGAGCTGTAAGAGGCTGCAGTGGCGGATCCAGGGCCGGGAGAGGGCTCTTCCCATCGGCTCCCGCTCCTCCCGGAGGGCGAGTTCACACGAGTTCCTTGCATTGGGTGCGGTCCCGAGCGCGGAGAGTGGGACCCGTTTAGGTGACGCCCGGCCCCTCGTCCGCAGAGATGTGCCCTGTGCGTGCTGACTGCAAGCCCTGTGCAGGCAGGAGAGGAGGCAGGGGAGCAGCAGAAGGGTCCCACGCATCGTGACTACGGGAATTGCCACGGCGCAGAGCCAGAGAGCCAGAACAATCGGTCCGAGCCAGAACAATCGGTCCGAGCCATGGGTGGGGGGGGGATGCAGAAGGACCACACGGGGATGATGCTGACGCTTCAATTGCAGACAGACTCCTGTGTTTGGGAACACTCAGCCGCCTTTTTCAAGGGTGATGGGCAGGGGAGGGTCCCTTCGTTTCGGGCAACCAGCACCCCTGGGTGCTGCAGTGGGGATATGGCCCCCATGCAGGTCCCTTCCCCTGCCCGCAGGAGCTCGTGCCTGTCTCTGGGAAGTGTGGGGGG
>VXBT01014007.1:88549-233893 GCA_013400235.1 Oriolus oriolus
TGCCGGGGGGAACGGGATGGGACAGCGACGGGGGGCTGGGCCGGGCCCCCACCCACGGAAAATCCGCGCCGAGGGGTGGGAGCAGCTCTGTCCCCAAAAGCTGAGGGGTTGGGCTGCCCAGCTTGTGCCCGGTGGAGACGCGGGATGTGCCCGAGGACACCCCGTGGGGCGCTGGCACAGCGGGGAGGTGAGGGGCCATCCCCGAAATCACACCGCCCCGCTGCCTGCCCTCCCTGCCCCACACGCCGCCCCAGTGCCGGCCCTCCCAGCCTCCCATCCCTCCCTGGCTGTCCCCGACCTGCCCAGCCCGTGCAGGAGGCGGATCAAAGCTTGCTCCCCTCGCTTGGGGGTGCAGGATCAGCCCCCCGCCCCGCCCCGGCAGGGGCTGTAAGGTACCCAGCTGCAGGGGGAGCAGCAACAGGGTCTCCATTGCTTGGCTCCCCGCAGTTTCCCCGGGCCTCAGTTTCCCCCGGTCCTCAGCTCTGCCAGCACCCGGTGAGCACCAGAAGGGAGCAATTAGTGATGTTAATTAGGCTGCCCGGTTCAAAAGCAATCCCTGCAGTGAGGCCTGATGGTGCCTGCAGCCCCCCAGCCCCAGGCAGCACCGCGAAGGCCCCCAAGTAGCCCCCAAAGCAGCAGCTCCCTGGCCCAGCGCCTGTGCTGCATCTCTGCCCCCAGAACCCCCCATGGCACTCCGCTCCCGGGGTCCTACACACGCCCGCTGGCACCCAGAGCGGGTGTGCGTGCGTGTGTGTGTGTGCAAGCCCTTGCGCAGGCTGCGGGCAGTGCCACGCACGGGGCAGGACACGCACGGCCACGGGCAGGTGCCGGCAGAGCCGCACGGGCACTGCCCGAGCGCACACGGGACACATCCCTGGGCGGGGGTGCTCACACGTGTGCGCGGCCGCGGGCACAGCTCCGGGCACGAGCACTCACACACACCTCGTGCAGCTCCGGGTGCTGCCCGCCTGGTGTGGCAGGTCTGGGTGCAGAGCGGGTGCCCTGGGCTGTGTTGTGGTGGAGTGCAACCCTGGGGTCCCCCACCTGATGCTCTCTGAGGAGCTGGCAGGGCGTCAGTGGCCTGGACCCCGCACCCTTTATCCATGGGTGCAGGGCAGAGCCAGGACCCCTGCCCCCGACCGAGGGGGCAGGATCCAGCACTCGGAGGTTACCCCCAGCAGCCTTTGGTCTCCAAATCCTGGCTCTCCTCCCACCCACCCTGGGCCACATGGGCAGTGATGGGGACAAACCCCTCAAGTGTTGGGGACAGACCCAGACACACATCCAGGTCTCCTCAGCTGCTGGAAGCTTTGGGGAACCTTCAAGGCCCTCGAGATCAAATAACCCTCAGCTGGGTAGGGGTTAAATGCAGCAGCTCCTGGTTCATCCCAAGCAGGATGTGGGGGTTGTGGGGGACCTCCAGCATCCCGCTCCAGCCCCCAGTGCCAGGTTTCAGGGCTCGGTGATGCTGATGCTGGTGTTTGAGGCGGTGACAGCCGCTCTGTGGGGTGGGAAGGTGGCCGTGGCCAGGCCATTGGGTGGCAAAGCCTGTGCTTGCAGCAGGGACCTTGTCTGGATGGGAGTCACATAATCTCCTCATTTTGTTGTGTGAAGGACTGCCCCTCATGGGGGGCCCCCAGACCCCCACACCGCATTCCCCCGGGAGCAGTGGTGCAGGAAGAAGGTGTCCAGGTGTGGAGCCACACTCTGGGTCACTCAGTGCTTGGTTCACCTGCAAGGTGGCCAGAGACACACGGCAGTGCCAGTTTGGGGCAGCAACACCCCCAGGTCTCTCTGGCTGGCTTTTTGAGGTGAGAGCACTCCTTCCCCAGTGCTGCAGGAAGGGCAGAGGAGCACCTGGCCCCGGGGGATGATGCTCTGGGCGAGGAGGGAAGAAGAGATGCAGGGAAGGGGGTGCACTCAAGGCACAGCTCACCTGTCCCTAGAAACTCCTGCCTGGGTTTTCTGTGATCCTGCTTGTCTCTCTGCTTCCCCCGCTGGAGAGCCTGGTGTTGTCCTTAAGCCCGCTGGCACTATGCAGCCCCTGGCATTCTTCCCTGCTCTGATCTTCTCTTGCAAGCTGCTTTCTGATGGGGTTGTGGAGGCACTTAGGGGCTGGAGCTGGGGTTGTGGAGGTCATGGAGACCCTTTGGGGCTGGAGCTGGGTTGTGGGGACACTTTGTACCAGGTTTGCTTGCAGGACCCAAAGCAAGACGATGGCTGTCCCCATCCTTGGCAGGCTGGGGAGGGGGTGCTGAGCACGTTGGGCTGTGCTGCAGCCCTGGCTGTGACCTGAACACATTCCCTGGCTCCATGGAGGAGCTGGGCCGGCCAGGGGAGCCCTGCGGGGCTGGGAGGTGTGGCACCCAGGACCTGTGAGTCGACCCACTGACCTGCACACTGAACCCACACTGTGTAGAGCCAGCTCTTCCCTGCTTCCATTCATCCTCAAAATGTGCCCTGCTGAAGCTCCCTGGGGGCTGGAAGAAGAGCAGCGTGTTGCTCTTCTGTTCCCAGACTTGGAAGCTTCCCCTGATGCTGGGAGCAAGTCCTGAGAGGGCCACCTCAGCGCTGGGTCCCTGTGGGTGCCCCATGCCTGGGGTCCCTGTCTGAGAAAAGGAGGAGGTGGGGGATCTGGGTTTGTCCAGACTGACCTCATTCTTCTCTCCTGGGGATGCAAACCCCCTCCCCTCATCCCAAGGGGCCTTGCCAGGTGAACATCCTCCCGGGAGCATCCCCAGTGTCCCCGGGAGGCTCGGAGCTAGCACCATCATTGACGAAGGCTGGGTGATGCTCCCAGGGGCTTTGGAGAGGTCAAGGGCCAGGAAACCCAGGGGCCAGCTGGGCTTCCCACGGCTCATGAGGGATCCAGGTGACCTCTCGCAGACACTGGGTCTGTGCCCCTCTAGCAGAGGGTGAGGTGTGCTGGTGCAGCCCTGGGGACACTGGGGAGGAGTGGGGGCAGTGGAGACCTGTGTGGCCACTGAGATGATGCGTTTCAGGGAGCCCCTGACCCACCATGACGTTCAAGCAAGCGTCCATGATGGCCCCAGAGGCCACGGCCAGCACACTGCCCATGAGCACCATGGAGAACTCCACTGAGGCCGCGGGGCCGGGCGAGAGCAAGGAGGACATGTTCACCAAGCTGAGGGACAAGTTCATGAACGAGCTCAACAAGATCCCCCGTGAGTAGCTCCTTTCCCAGGTGTTACCCTCCTGATGACCCCTCCCCCTGCGCTGGTCCCAGTACAACCTGTGGAACAAGGTTTTTGGGTGGCTGGGAGGGAGCTACAGGGCTGACCACGACCCTGGCTTCTGCCCACAGTGCCACCTTGGGCCCTCATCGCCATCGCGGTGGTGGCTGGACTCCTCATCCTCACCTGCTGCTTCTGCATCTGCAAGAAGTGCTGCTGCAAGAAGAAGAAGAACAAGAAGGAGAAGGGCAAAGGCATGAAGAACGCCATGAACATGAAGGACATGAAGTCAGGCAACCAGGTGATGTCCTCCTGGGCTGCTTGGCCAACAGCCCCTCTGGCTGAGTTATGGACAGGGCACTCAAAGATCAGGCAGCAGATTGGGATGGAGCCACCAGGACCCCGGGATGGGACAGTGGAGCCAGGACCTGAGACAGCAGCAGTGCCCTCTTCCAGTGTCTGGTGGCCCAGATGGACCAGGCTCGAGCTGGCCTGGAGCCAATGCTTCACCTGAGCCAGGAAATGCTGATTTAATCCCTTGTGTCTCCTACCTCCCTCTGGGTCACACTCATCTCCCTGAGCCTTTAGCTGGGAGGGGAGGGCCCCCAGCCCAAAACACCCACCAGTTTGGGATCCCCAAAAAGTCTGTGGTGAAGTGGCAGGTGCTGGTACCTCACCCTGGGAGCCAGCCCGAGGCGGGCTTTGGTACCCACAGGCTTGGGGCCACCCTGGCCATTTCAATGGCCTTGACCCACGGCCACTTGGAGGGGGTGGGAGAATTTGGGTGTCTGTTCCTGCTCTTCAGAGCCATGTGGGCACCACGGGCATGCAGACAGGGCTGGAGCAGGAGAGGGAGGAGATATGGGGTGGGATTCCCCAGTGGAGAGCGAGGGTGGTGTCCTCTGGGGCTCCACGGGGTGGCACAAGCCCTGATCCCCCACCCTGCCACGGGCCCCTCGGTGTCTGTGTAACGTGTCTCTCTTCGCCCACGGTGCCCTCGCTGTCCTCCTGCCCTGGCTGCCTCTCTGCTTGGGGACACCCTCCACGTAAGTGTCACTGTGAGCCTCCTCCATCATCTGCTGCAGGCTGGGATGGGGGCCTGGGGACACATCAAAGAGGGGGTAAGGAGCTGGGACTTCCAGCCCATGGACTGAGCTTGGAGAGGCAGGAAGAGGGCTGGATTTCCTGGGGACAATCTATTTCTGAGCCTACAAAGCCTGGACGTGGCCCTGATAAGCCCTTAGCTCTGGCTGTAGGGGTCCTCCAAGCATGGGCGGGGGGGCACATGACCCACCACCTGCAAGCACCAAACCTCCCTCTGCTGGAGGCAATCCCTTGTCCTGGCACCCCTGGCAGTGCCCACGTCATCTTGGCTGGACCAGCACCGGGTCTCCCTGGCAGCTGCGTGGCTGTGGCACAGCCAGTGCCACCCCCAGCCTGCTCTGTCAGTGCTCCGTGTCCCCAGCACACGGGTCCCCTTTCCCCTGGTGGGGAGAACCTGGGTGTTGAGGTGCCAGCAGGGTTGGGGTGCTGAGGTCCCCAGTGGTGTGGGGCTGGGGCTGCTGGGCTGTGGCTGTCCTGCTGAGCTGGACACCTCGGCTGCCACTGCAGGACCAACAGGACGACGATGACGCAGAGACGGGCCTGACAGAGGGGGAAGGTGAGGAAGAGGAGAAGGAGCCGGAGAACCTGGGCAAGCTGCAGTTCTCCCTGGACTATGATTTCCAGGCAAACCAGGTGATGGAGGGGCTGGGGCTCAGCTGAGGAGTGGGGTTTGCCCAGGGGAGAGCTGAAGGGACAGGTCTCCGTGTCAGACCTGGGAGGCACATGAGGCGGGGAGGAGCTGGGTGCTGTGCCACAGGAAGTCCTGCCCCATGTTGGGCTGGAGATGAGCCCTTGGCAGCTGCAGTGCATGGCTGGGTTGTCTCACTGAGGGCTCCTCTGCCCTTCCAGCTCACAGTGGGGATCCTCCAAGCTGCTGAACTGCCAGCTTTGGACATGGGCGGCACCTCAGATCCCTACGTCAAGGTGTTCCTGCTCCCTGACAAGAAGAAAAAGTACGAGACCAAAGTGCAGAAGAAGACCCTGAACCCTGCATTCAATGAGACCTTCACCTTCAAGGTGAGCCCCTTCATCCATAGCACAGGACCTTGTCTCCCACTCCCATCCTTCCCCCTGCTTGTAGCAATCCCGTGTGCTGACCTTCCCTTCCAGGAGTGGGTGGTCCTGGCTCGGGGTCCTCCGAGCCCCTTGCAGCCCATTGTTGTCCCTTTGTGCAGGTGCCCTACCAGGAGCTGGGTGGGAAGACGCTGGTGATGGCCATCTACGACTTCGATCGCTTCTCCAAGCACGACATCATTGGTGAGGTGAAGGTGCCCATGAACACAGTGGACCTGGGCCAGCCCATTGAGGAGTGGCGGGACCTGCAGAGTGGTGAGAAGGAGGAGGTGAGAGCCAGCCCTCAGCCAGCTGAACCCCTGGCTGGGGGACTGAGATGGGGGCTGGCTGTGGGGCGAGCTCTGCTTGCAGGACCATCCCACAGTGCTCAGGGTGGCGATCACTGTGGGGTTCCACCAGGGTACCATGAATGTCCTGGCAGGGCAGGATCTGACCTGTTGTTCCTCTGTGTAAAAAATGTTTTAATAACAAAAAATGAAGACTATAAAACATCCTGAGTGCTGTGCTGGGCCTGGCTTGTCCTGGACCCAGTGATCAAACTCTTGTGCTGGTGCACAGGGTGCCAGCTTGTGCCTGGACTGAGCAGGGTTTGGGAGGTCTGCATGTGTGGTCATGTCCAAACACTGCAGCCCGAGGTGCTCACAAGGCTCTGATCGCCACTCCCTGCTCTGCTTGGCAGCCAGAGAAGTTGGGAGATATCTGCATCTCGCTCCGGTACGTGCCCACGGCCGGGAAGCTCACTGTCTGCATCCTGGAAGCCAAGAACCTGAAGAAGATGGATGTGGGGGGCCTCTCAGGTGGGTGTTGCTCAGAGGCAGCCTCCCCCCGCCCCTCTGGGGGCTCTCAGCATCCTCTGTGGGGAAGGACTCTGGGGCTGTCTGTCTGGCAGAGCTTGGGAAAGCCCCCCAGTGCCTCCTCATGCCTTGGAGGCAGCCCAAGGTCTGGCTGGGGGACGAGGAGAGATGGGCATGGGATGTGTCCCTGACTCTTGGGAAGGACGCTTCGAATTTGGTCCCCCTGGTTTGAGCAGGACTGGGATGCTGCAGGACCTGGGTGGTGAAAATGCTCCTCTGCCATTTGCTCCTGGTCCTGCTCCTCCTTGACCTGGGGGCTGGGGACCTGAGTTGACAGCATGCATTGTGCTCAGAGTGTCTTCCCCACCCCATCTGGGGCTGAGCTCTGTGCCCAGGGGTCCTCAGCTCTCTCCAGACACAACAAGAGCAGTACCTGCATGGCTGGAAGGACTGGGCTTTATTGTGGGCTTTCCTGTTCCAGAAACAGGGGGACAGGCCAGAACCCACGCAGCGTCACTCACCTGACAGGCCAGCTGTCACCCCACTGTCCCCAGCCCTCCTACAAGGGGCCCCACAGCACAGAGTCCCAGAATCATTACTGTTGGAAAAGACCTCCAGGATCATCACGTTCACCCAGTGCCCGATCCCCACCTTGTCACCCAGCCCAGGGCACTCAGTGCCATGTCCAGGCGTTCCTTGAACACCTCCAAGAACGGGGACTCCACCACCTCCCTGGGCAGTTCCGATGCCTGACCGCCCTTTCCATAAACAAATTCTCCCTGATGTCCAACCTGAACCTCCCCTGGCCCAGCCTGAGGCTATTTCCTCTTGTCCTGTCCCTGTTCCCTGGGAGCAGAGCCCGACCCTCCCGGCTGCCCCCTCCTGTCAGGGAGTTGTGCAGAGCCACAAGGTCCTGCCTGAGCCTCTTTTTCTGCAGGCTGAGCTCCCCCAGCTCCTTCAGCCTCTCCTCATGTGTCTGACTCTCCAGACCCTTCCCCAGCTCTGCTGAATGCAGAACAGCTCAATCCCCTGCCCAGTTGCTCCCACAAATCCTCTCCAGCCCAACTATTTTGTCTTTGGCATCTGTCCACAAACCTCAGACCACCTTTACTCAGGGCGGTCTCTCCCTCACCCTGGGTTGAGATGTCTCCTGGGACCAGGCCAGTGATGTCCCTGGGGCACCTCAGCCCTGGCTAATGCCCTATCCTGCCCCCCAGATCCCTACGTGAAGATCCACCTGCTGCAGAATGGCAAGAGGTTGAAGAAGAAGAAGACCACAGTCAAGAAGAAGACCCTGAACCCCTACTTCAATGAGTCCTTCAGCTTTGAGATCCCCTTTGAGCAGATACAGGTTTGTCTGATGACTCCCCTGAGATGGGAGATGTCCTGAAGCTGCCTGAGCCCTTGTCCCAGCCTTCCCAGCAGCCTGAGCCGCTCCTGCTGAGCTCCTGGTCTGATCACCCTGGAGATTCTGCCAGTCCCATCCGGGGCCTGGGCTGACACTGAGGGCAGCTGGTGGGGGGCAGAGGTGGGAGGCTGGGCAGCGCCATGGGAGATGAACCCCCAGCCCAGGTCACGGCTGAAATGGGGCTTTCCTCTGCTCCTGATCCAACAGTGCTCACCTCAAGCAGGGTCCTGGGGGCATTTTGGGCCCTTGGCCACTGCCTTCTGCCCCTCCGTGTCCTGTGCAAGCCCCTGCACGTGCCCCTTGCCCCTGCCCAGTAGCCCACAGCTCTTGCCCAGCCCCACACCACACCTTGGTGACCTTTCCCAGGTGAGTCAGCTCAGGATGAGCTGGGCCCCACTGGACTCTGGGCTCCTCGGGGAAGGACATGAAGGAAGCAGGGAGGGGGCCCTGCCCCAAAACGAGCCACAGCAGGGCTCAGCCTTGGGGGATCCCTGGGGCACCCTGGGGCTATGGAGCTGTCACGGCCACTGCGCCTTTCCACCCCTCTAAAGAAGGTTTCCTCCTTTAGAAAGTGCAAGTGGTCATCACAGTGCTGGACTACGACAAGCTGGGGAAGAACGAAGCCATCGGCAAAATCTTCACAGGCTTCAACTCTACCGGCACGGAGCTGCGGCACTGGTCCGACATGCTGGCCAACCCCCGGCGGCCCATAGCCCAGTGGCACTCGCTGAAGCCCGAGGAAGAAGTAGATGCAGCTCTCGGGAAAAACAAATAGGCAGCTCTGCCGGCCGGGCACTGCGGACAGTCGACCCAGAGCTACTGATACCTCAGTTGTGCAACCTTCCTTTTGGTTTTTTGTTCTGTTTTAAGCTGAAATGCCCTTTGATGCCTCTGGAAGGGTATCCAGGCAGTCCCAATAGCTTCCAGGGGAAGAGGTTAAAGACATGGATGGTTCTTTTTGTTCTTCAGCATCGCTCCCTTCTGCTGCATGTCCCATTGCCTCTGCTCGCCATCCCTTCCCGGTACAAAGCCACCGGCACACCTGGGACCTTCCCCAGCAGCTGTGTCACCAGCCTGCAGCACTGCTGCTGCCATCCTGCCCTTGGGATCACGTGGGGAACTGTGAAACGTTGCATGGAGGTGGTGCTGGAGCCTGACGGTGCGAGATGACCAGACCCACTGTACTTGGCTGGGGCATGACCAGCAGTGAGACAGAAAAATGATGCAGAAGACCCTCTGAAGAGACCCAGGTGCCTCCCCCTGGCCCTCCCCAAGGAAGGCTGAGTGCCCCTGGCCAGCTCCAGGTTTGGGTTCTCTGAGAGGCTTGCAGGGGCCATGGATCCCGCTGTGGTGGTGGGATGCTGAGCCCACAGTGGTGCAGCAGGAGCTGTGGAGGCCAGTCTGGGCACAGGGAGCCTCAGGAGGGCAGCTCCAAGGAGACACAGGGTGAAATGTGGATGCACCAGCAGCACCGTGTGGATCACCACCACCACCAGCACCACCACCTCTGTTTTGTCCCCAGAGGAGCAGCGCTGGGTGATTTGCATCTGTGTCCCACCATGCTTGGTGAATCCTGTAGATCCATGCTTCCACAAGGCAGGTTTACAATGAGAGGTCTCCACATGTGACGGGGGCAGCCCCGCAGGGCGGTACCAGGCGTCTCCCCCGAGGCGTCCATCGCACGTCCCAGGGCTCAGCCCCACCGTGGGCGCCCCAGCCTGGGGTAGCTGGGGGGCCATGGGGAGCTCCAGCCCCACCACCTGCTGCAGGTGGGGATGGCAAGAGCAAGCCCAGGGCCAACAAGGGACCAAAGCCCCC
Organism: Oriolus oriolus; assembly: GCA_013400235.1. Classification (NCBI taxonomy): domain Eukaryota; kingdom Metazoa; phylum Chordata; class Aves; order Passeriformes; family Corvidae; genus Oriolus; species Oriolus oriolus. The sequence goes on from VXBT01014007.1 coordinate 97,942, forward strand.
AACCCCCATGAGCTGCTGCTCCCCACCAGGCCACTGGCTGTTGAACCCACCCTGTCCTGCTCCCCCCGGGGGTATAAGCCATATCCGTGACCCTGACGTTGGCTAAGAGATTCTCTGGGCCACTTTTCCCACTGTTCCAGAAAAGCCCCTGAGCTGGAAAGCCAACACAGTTCTCTGCAGCTGGGAAAGGGTCCAGCAGCCCTGCCCGGTTCAGTCCAGTCTGTACTGGAGCCCTGATGTTAGCTCATGTCCCTGTCCCAGCTCCAGCTCCACAGCAGCCTCACGCTCTGCTCCCTTTGGCTTCCCTGGACTCAGTGCTGGGGGTTCCAGCACGGCAGCAGTGAAGGGTAGAGCCCCAGGGATGGTCTGGCACTGGGGACGCTACTCTGGGGGCTCAACACCAGGGCTGGGACCGTGGTGCAGGGTGTCCTGGGCCCAGGGACAAAGAGCCAAAACTGAGCTCATCCCGGTGCTGTCGGATGCTTTGGCAGCTCCCACAGCTCCGGCTGCCCAAAGGGCATCCCGGCCCCCTCTGGAGGTGGGGAGATGATGGGAAACTTGGTGGCAGCCACAGCTCAGGGGGTTCAAATGGACACGGGGACCAGCCCCTGCCCCTGGAGGGTTGTGCAGCTCTGGGACAGGTCCCCAAGGCAGGACATCTCCATCCATGGGACGTTTGGGGCTTGGATAGCCAGGCTGCAGTGTGGGAAGGGGACGTGTGACAGGGACCTCTAATGACCACCTCCACCACCACTGCAGTGATCAGGGCCATCTCCAGCTTTAATTAATCCCTTTTCCTAGTGGATGTGTCAGCATCAACAGATGGGGTCCTGCCCTGTCCCTGTAGCCAAAGTGGGAAGTCTTGGGATGCTTTTAATAATGGGGAGCTGGATGGGGGCCGATGCCCCATGGTTGGGAGCACAGGCAGGACTCAGTCTCATTTTGGGGTCCATCCAGGCACTGGAGGGGTGTGGGGGGGGGCGTCTGCCTTACATGGAGTGGGTTAAAAGAGGAGGAATTAGGGCACTGAAATCCTGCTGTTTGCAGCCAGCGAGTGGGCACAGCCCTGCAGCCTTCCCAGGGAAGCAGGTGGAGGTGTGCACACCTGCACATCTGCACCCTAAGCATCTGCACCCTGCACATCTGCACCCTGCATCCTGCACATCTGCACCCTAAACATCTGCACACCTGCACATCTGCACACTTGCATCCTGCACATCTGCACACCTGCACATCTGCACCCTAAGCATCTGCACCCTGCACATCTGCACCTCTGCACCTCTGCACATCTTCACATCTGCACACTTGCACCCTGCACCCCTGCACATCTGCATACCTGCACATCTGCACCCTGCACACCTGTACCCTGCGCACCTGTACATCACATCTGCACCCTGCACACCTGCACCCTGCACACCTGCACCCTGCACACCTGCACACCTGCACATCACATCTGCACACACCATATGCACCCCCTCCTGTGTGCTCCCCTCTGCCCCACCCCCCCTTCGTCCCCCAGACCCGCTGCATCGGCCGGGGTCCCTCCAGGACTGGAGATCCCACCTGGCTGGTTTCCATTCAGACTCTTTAAGCCTTGGGGGAGGGGGAAGACTGTGACTTTAATACATTTTTTTTTTTTAAATAAAAAAGGGAAAACCAACCAACATACTGAAGCCATCTGCGCTGCCTCTGACCCCCCCTTAGCTGTGTGTAGGTAAAATATATGGAGACATAGCTGTATATACCACGAGCAGTGCATGTGACGCAGCCACGTAGCAGTAGCAGCATGGCCCCAGCCCGGCGGCGCTGCCACCGCCCTGGCACTGCCGTCCCCATCTCCGGCCTCCCACCAGGGAGGAGGCGGCGACCACCAAAACTCATCGCTCGAGAGCTCTCCGCCGCCCTGATTTTTTCTCCCCAAATAAAATGAAAATCCCAAATTAAATCATATAAAAGAAGAAAATAATGCCAAGAAGCAAAGCATGCCAAGCCCGGCCCGCCTGCGGAGGGTGAGCTGTCACCGACGCAGCCGTGGCGTCCATGTGTGTCGTGTTCCTGTATCTTGTCGCGTTTGTCCCATGGCCGGGTAGCAGCAACATCGTGGCTTCGGTGTCCTGTGTCGCGTTGGTGCATTTCACCGTCAGAGCAACTTTAGAAGCCATATTAGAGCACGGTGCACCGGGACCCACAGGGACAGGCCCACGGTGAGCCGTGACCCCCTTCCCCCCATGTGTCCATGTCCCCCCGGTTTCGTGGGGCTCAGGCTGCCAGGAGCCTCCACCGCCTCGGTGGCCTCGGGTGCCGCTGTCACGCCGGGCGACGGGACGGGACAGCGCTGGGCACAGATGTTGGGGCCGACCTGCCGGTGGTGAAAAGGCTTTTTGGAGCAATTTGGGTTATTTCTGCCATGTCCAGTCGATGGTTTCTGTTTCGGGGACGAGAGCTGGCATTCCCCTCTGCTGGTGGCACCGCGGAGCAAACCCAGCTGTGCCACAGAGATGCTCCCGGCGTTAAAAGGAACTGAATCCACGAGTCCTGGCAACAGGCTCTGGTTCCTTTTCCTTTTTCTCCCGACCTGGGAGGGAAGAGCCAGCTCCTTTGGGAGTCGCAGGCTCGGACCCGCAGTGCTGGCCCCGCTCTGCCCCATCCCAGCCCCGCAGCGCTCGGCTCCGGCGGAAGCTGCTTTTAATGCCCCTTCCCCTCGTGTGGACTCTGTCGTTCCGTCTCTGATCGTTTGATGGTTATTTTGTAATGATCTCCGTCTCCTTATTAAAGAAACAAGCTGAAAGGAGCTGGTTCCCTTCTGGTTTTGCTGCTGGGGTTCACGAGGCATCCGCGGTGAGGGGCAGGACCCAGGGATGATGGAGGGATGGAGGTGTGGGTGGAACCTCACAAGGGCCCAGGTCCCCCAAAACACAGAATCATGAAATCATTTAGGTTGGAAATGTCCTCTAGGATCACGGAGTTCAACCGTTAACACAGCGCTGCGTGTTCACCACTAAACCATGTCCCAAGTGTCACATTCATGCACCATCCAGGGATGGCAACTTCACCGCTACCCTGGGCAGCTGTGCCACTGCCTGACAACCTTTTCAGGGAAGAACTTTTCCCCAGTATCCAACCTGACCCTCCCCTGGGGGAGGTCATTTCCTCTCATCCTGTCCCTGTTCCCTGGGAACAGAGCCTGATGCCCCCCGGCTGCTCCCTCCTGTCAGGGAGTTGTGCAGAGCCACAAGGTCCCCCCTGAGCCTCATTTTTTCCAGGCTGAGCCCCCTCAGCTCCCTCTGACTTCTGCTCTGGGCAGCCTTGAACTCCAGCCGAGCAAGGCCGGACCAGACATGGGGCACAGGTGGGAAATATCAAAGGTCCCCACAGAATTCTTCGCCCCAGCACAGAGTCTGGTCCATTCAGTCACATCCTGCCCCACAGGGAAGAACTCAACCTGCACCAACCACCTCCGAAGACTGGAACATGTGGAGGTTCCAACAGCCTCACCCGAGACAGAGGTTCCCAGATGTGACACCACCTCCTGCCTGTGCCACACTTCGTGCTGACCAAACTTCTGAGCAGACCAAACACAGGGCTTGCCGCCACAGTGGGAGATGGGCCTGATCCCCAGTGTGGTGCCGAGGAGGAGATGGGACCCTCTCCTGTTCACCTTCCCACTGCTGGGTGCTTTTAAAGGATGTGCATCCCAGTTCCTTCATTTCAGCTTCCCCTGAAATGAAGCTGCAGAACATTTGTGCTTTTACAGATGATGGATATTGTTATGCCATGAGAATTTTGGGAGAAACAGGGAATTTTAGCTCACACAACTTGCAGTTCCAGAAAGATGAAAGCAAAGTCAAAGCTTCTATTTTATCAACTCTTATTTTATTCATTTATAAATACTGTTGTGTTTACAAGCATCATAGCTGTGAATATTATTCCCAAACTTTCAAACACATAATACTTATAATACTATATAACAACAACCAGTAAAACAAATCATTCATCTCAGGGTTTGAAAGGCCACTCAAAAGTTGCATAAAAATACATTCTCTCCCCATCTCATCAGCGAGTCCTGCTTCTCCAAGGAGTTTATTTACAAAGAGCCATCACCAAACTCACAGCCACAACAGGTGGGTTCACCCCAAGCAATTAAAATTAAGTCACCCCAAGCAATTGCTTAGAAAAAACCCCTCGTGTTCCCCAAGGGAGACCACGTCTGGCAAATGCTCTGGTTCCAAGAGGGATCAATTTAAAAACCTACTTGCTCCGCACCCTGCCCCAAGCACAGGGTTTGAGGTGTCCTGTTTGTCACCTCCTCAGTGCACTGGTTATGTCAGGCATGAAGTGAGACAAAAAAAATCCATTCTCAAAAATTTGGTTCGCAGTTGCGTTGTCACCACGAGACGCTCACAGCTTTGGCTGATCAGGGACACTGAGCTGTGGGGGCCCAGGGCTCGGGAGAATCTAGTGCTGAGCAGACACTTCAGCTCAAGTGGTTTGGCTTTGCAAGGTGCCACTTGGAAGAACAAGCCTTCCACAGCCTTCCCACTCTGTTCCTTAGGTAAAAGTGCAGCGAATGTCCTGGTAGGAAGGGGCAAAACATCGGTGCGAGATGGATTTGTCAGATTGGGCTGAACCCTCTCCCTAAAACAGACACCAGGCTTCTTCCTGCTGCCCAGAGCCCACCTGTGAGAAGAACAGGATCTTTATTCTGAGCTCTCCTCCTCATCCTGCTGGGATGCGCGGCCTGAGGCGCTGGCCCCGCACCCGCCCAGCTGGGGAGCGTCTCCTCCTCCATGTGGCACAGAAGGGACCGGGCTCCTGATCCCCTGATCTCCTGACCAGGGCCAGAGCCCGAGGCTGAAGCAAGGAGCGGGTCACCAAGAGAGAAAACATCAAGAACGGCAGAAGTACTCACATAAAGAGTGCACCAAGAGGGAATGGCGTGCAGGGGGAGCGCTGACCGGATCTCAGGACTTAAAGCCGTTAAATAGAGCAGGGTTAAAATCAAGGAATATAAAAAGGATGCCTGGCTTAGGCAGTGCTCTGCAGAAACCCTGATGCCTTTACTAGCTTTGGTCTCTTCCTCCCAACGCTCAGCAGCAGAGGAAGGGCCTCAGTGTACCAGGAGAAACAGTGCCTCAGCTGCACAAATGGCTCCACCAGCTGAAGAGCAACTTGTGGTCAGAGCTGCCTGGGGAAAACTGGAAGCTCCAGGAAGAGCAAGAGAGGTGGAAACAGGCAGGACAGGGAGGGGAAGGGGAAAAAAAAACAACAAACAGAAAAAGCCCCAGGGAGAGGAAAATAAAGATGCTTTCTGAGGCAATAACCAGCAAAAGGTTCAAAAAAGCCCAGGGCTGCCCGATAGAGATAAGTTTTACCCTGCTGAGGAAGCTCAAGTATTCCGCTCATGTTCAAGTATCTCACCTCTCTGACAGTGCAGAGTCCCCCCAGCCAGAGCCAGCAGAGCTGCTCGGGAACATGGCAGAGCTGCACCATGGCCACCTCCACATTCAGTGACCAAGAACTGCCTTGGCCAGACACGGTCTGGGGAGTCCGAGCACAAAGGGGATGAAGGGACAAATACGGAAGGATGGAGATGGGAGAGTGCTTTGGATACAGCAAGACGTCTCTGAGAGGGAAGGTATTGTTTGAGAGGAGTCTGTTAAGGGGAAGCTCAACAGACCTGATGATGTCCCACAGCATGGAGAGAGGAGCCAATGTCTAAATGCCCACGGAGAGAACAACTCCAAACTGTTCAGAGTGCATGTAACATTAAAGAGGAGTATTTCTGGAGGTTTCCTTCAAGGTCAAGGCTTATCACAAGTGTTTGACAGGACAGAAGACCTTCATCATGGTGATTCAGTTACCAGCAGCTCCTTGTCTCTCTGACACCGACACACCCTGACCTTTCCAAGGCGTGTGGGACAGGATGCTGGCATTCTCTCTCTACAAATCCTGCTGCGAATCAAAGGGGGGTACCCAAAATACCAGACCAGACTCTGCTATGGGGCTCTGCCTTCAGGGAGGCAGCAGGAGAATGTCCCAGATGGCTGCTGGGAAGGGGGGGTTGGTTTCTGGCGTGGGCACAGCTCCCTGCAAGGTGATTGACGCTCACAGAGAGCAGCAGAGGGTCTGTAGGGGTTCAAGTTTATCCTTCAGAAAGCTCGGCAAGTGCCTGTGATATATCCTGTCCCAAGGAACAGGAGTCCAGGTGGCAACTGGATACTACCAACCACAGATACAGGAGCCCTGGAAGGACACAACGTGACACAGGATCACCCAGGCTGTGGCGGAAAGGGAGGGTGAGGGATGAGGGTCTGACACTGAGTGTCAGCACTGATGTTACCAAACAGTTTCAAAATCTTATCTTAAATAAAAGACTCAGTCTACTGGGGAAAGAGGAGAAGGTCTCTGTGCAAAACAGCTCATCAGCCTGTGACAAACATGAGCTCTGGTGGCTTTCACAGCACCACATTTAACCAGAGTCCCACGTCTCAGTGGGCTGATGTGCATCCTCAGAGTCCCAGCCTGTGTTCACATTTCCCACCTGTAAAGGGCTTGGATAAGCTGGATTAGTTCTTCAGATGTCACTTTTTACAGTAGGAGCTTCCCACTCCAGGTCAGAGTCCAAAACCAAATACTGAGCTTCTGGAAGAAGTTTTGGCAGCTCAAACCCAGTCCTCACATTTCTCCCTTGAATAAAATGTCCGAGATACCACAACATGCATAAATTAAAGAAAATAAAATGGCAGGGGGGGTGTTGGGGGGAAATAAGGGTAGAAAGGGAATGTACAGCAAAGGGCAGGGCAAGGCAGGTGTGACATTGATCCCACGGCTGAAACGCTTGCTGTACGTGACGGGAAGGAAAGGGGGTAGGGCTCGGTGGTGGGGTTGGCAGCTGGTGTAGGACACCCCTCCTTGTCCTGCCTTTGCTCAGGATTCCTATTTGGAGAGTTTGCTGATGACACGAATGAGGGCTCCGTTCTCATCCTTCAGCCTTTGGTTGTCCGACTTCAGCTCTGTCAAAATCTGCAGAGAGACAAAGACAAGGTGGGATCAGAGGGGCTCGGAGGGCCAGAGGGGACGTTGCATCCCCTCCTCCCAGCACAGTTCCATGGCTCTGCAGCACCTCCAGAGCTTTCACAAGCCGGCTGCCAGGCGTGAGGGGTGAGAGGGGCCTCGAGCACAGCACTGAGCCAGGGAGCCCCGAGCCAGGGAGCCCCTGGTGCGAAGCAAGGCCACAGCCCCAGCAGCAGGTCAGGACCAGGCCGGCAGGGCAAGAAACACTTCTGAGCTGTTTCATCCTAAACCTGTGTCCAGAGGCTAAATACAGCTCAGCAGACAACAATAAAGCTGGTTTTCCTGATTTGCTTTTTCCATTTTGCCAAGACTACAGGGGAATCCAAAGGTCTGGAATCTTAATTTAGAACTGGACCTTGCCAAATCTCTTTAGAATACCCCCAAATCTCCCTGGGACCCCACAGATGTGTAACAGTCACAAGTGCTGAGGCCAGAGCACTGGTAGAACACACCGACACTGGAGGTACCTCCTGGGTGCTCAGCTGAGGTTGCAACACAGACAAAAGCCCAAGCACTTTGGAAAAAGAGAAGAAATAGCTTCAACAAGACCTTTCCAGCATTTCCCATCGGCATAAACCCTGCTGACTTCCCGTGCTCTCCAGGCTGCAGCGAGTGACCTTCAGGACGGTTCCCAGCTGCTGGGCAGCAGCAGGAGACTCTCTGCTCCTGTCTGGGGTGTGACACACAAGGGGTCGCTCCCACCACGGGTGCCAGCAGATCACAGGGTGACCAGCCCCATGCCTGCAGGAGCACCCAGGGCAGAGCAGGACCACATGCACGGTACCTGCTGTGAGTTCAGCCACTCTGAGACTTCTCTCTGCCAAGGTGCATCTTGGAGGAATTCCCTCAAATTAAATATCTGCACTAAATATTCTCCTTCCTCCTAACCTGGTGTTTCAGCTTTGACCACAATGTTCTGCCCCCTCCGCCTGCAGTGCCTCCATGATCACCAGCTCTGAGTGCGGGCAGCTCCTGGGGCAGTACCAGCTCCCACCAGAGCAATTCCCTTCTTCCACGGTTGGGCCAAGCCATGGTGGCCCCAACACACCCAACTCCATCCCTGTGGGCACTGGTGGTGCTTCAGGTGGGAGGTTTTGCCAGAGAGGGAGGAGGGGTTGGTGGGTATTGTGGAAAGGGTAAATCCATGTGCTGGGCTGGCCAGAGCTGCAGCCAGTGATGCTGAATGTGCCTCCCTGGAGCCAGCGCTGGTGTGACAGGTGCAGCAGCATGGCTGGGCTGTCACCAGAACAGCGCTCATGGCTCCTTGTGCCATTTCTCATGGCCAAAGAAGAGGCATCGCCATCACCAAAGCGATCAGGAGCTCAGAGACACAGCAGAGCCCTTGATGTCTCTGCACTCCTCTGTTTCCTCCTGAGCTTCACCTGCCACCCACTCTGGTGCCTCCCAGTGCCCTGCAAGAGCCCCACCACCCAGCAGGGGCTGCAGACGGACAGTCCCGGTCAGGCCCCTGTCACTGCCTGTGTGGCTCTGCAGTGCCCACTGCTGCGGGAATGGGTGTGTCAAGTCCTGACTCTCGCTTTGGTAGGGACAATCTGCCACAGGCTCCCAGAATCGATGCCAGAGAGAACCACCCCAGTCCAGGGCTCAGCTGGAGCCTCACATGGGGGCTTTGTGTGACCTGTGTCATTGATTTGAAAATGCAGGAGTGTAAGTACATGTGAACTCAGCGCCTCTGCACAGGCTTCCTGGTCATAACCCGGCTCCACCAGTGCCCAGTGAGGCTTCCTGAAAGCCACACATCAGCCTTACACAATATGAGCCCAGGGCATTCCTCCTTTTGAAGCAAAGTAGCCTCAAGTCAGGTGAAATGAACCCCATGGGAACAGGCTGGACAGGCTGGGAGCTTCCAGCAGCTTTAGAGGTGTCTCTCAGGAATGGTGAGCAGGGATGGGCCCAGCCCCAGGGCTGACCGTGATGCAGCGTCAGGGTAAACTGAGTTAGGGCTGGAGGCTGCTCTGAGCAGCAGGGCTGTGTGCTACCTGTGACACCGGAGAGCACAGCCCCTCAGAAATAACATGGATTTGGGAAAATGAGATTCACTGAAAAGCACTGCTGCCACAGCACGGCACACCTGGCAGAGCTTAAACCAGTGACATCACGGCACAGCTGTGATGCCCACAGACACCACTGAGGCAGAGTTTACACACACCAGCAACGTCCTGTGTTAGACCTACTACAAGAGGTGCAAATAAATTGGCAGAGCTCGCAGACCATGGCCTTCCCCCAGCTGGACAGAGCAGAGTGGGGATGGAAGGGAAGTGATAACATGGGCATGTCCTGGGAGGAGGAGAGAGGTGACCTGCAGGTTGTGAAACATCCGTTCTTTGAGTCTGGAAGTCATTTTGCCCAATTTTCCCTCTCAGATCTCAAAGCATGTGGGGAAGAAGAAGGACTTAAACTCTTGGTTTATGAGAAGAAATGAGGCAGGGTCAGGTTGGAGGATGCTTCCACAGATTAAAACCAGGAAGGCTGTGAGATCATTTCACCTGACCATCTGCACAATCCAGGGCACACAACATGACACCCGACTCGCCCAGCCCTTGTGACACACATGTGGGCTTGAGCTGAGACTCCTGGAAAGGGGAAGCCACAATTCCCCTGATTAGTTTGTTTCTATGGTTAATCAGCCTTGATATAATTTGTGTGCTAAGAATAGATTTTTTTATTCTGTGGTGCCACTTCCAGCCCACAAGAGCAGACGACTTCTGTGTCTGAAGGGATATGAATATCCCTACTAACCTGCAAAGGACAGGGAGGGCCCCAAGAAAGGAGCATTTACAGCTTTACTTTAGCATTGAACCAATGAAGTAGCAGGAAAGGATGTAATTTAACTGTATGATGTGTGAGGGCAAAGCTTAGGGAAGACTCATCCTTGGGTTTCAAACATTAATTGTCCTGCAGTGGATTTAAAACAGAAGATGAAAACACAAAGTGCTCCTGGTCTGGCTCCTGCTGCATCCCCCACCCTGTGCCATCCCACGGGAGGCAGGGGGGGTGCTGAGCCTATGGACTCAGACTCAGAAATTTCAGTTTAAAAAAAGGAAAGGAGCTTGTCCTTTTTGTTCAAGTGACCAAGAAAACCTGCTGAGGACAGCCCAGTTTGTAGTTTTTCCAAAATTACCCTTTCTGTCTAGAATGTTCGTTTTTCACAACATCCCTGAAAATTTCTGACATTGTTCATCCTCACTTTAGATAATCTGATTTGCTTAGTGCCAGCTTCTCCCTGAACTAAGTGCAGTTAAAAAAGAATTCTATTATAAGCAGACATGTAGCATAAACCACCTATTTTCAAGTGTCCAAGGCCAGGCTGGGGGCTTGGAACAACCTGGGCTAGTGGAAGGTGTCCCTGCCCATGGTAGGGGGTGGAATGAGATGAGCTTTAACGCCTCTTCCAACCCAAACCACTCTGTGGGTCTGTTTCAAGGCAAGGAGCTGCTGGCACTGCCAAGCCACCCCAAAGCCATTCCCCAACGCCAAGCTGGCAAGGGCAGCAGCATCTGCCAAGCAGAGCAGGAGCCAGCAGGGTGAGCACAGCTCCAGCAAAGCCCTGCCACGGCAGCAGCACCATGCTCTTGGAATTCAGAGATCCTTTGCCACAAGCTTTGGAGCCACAAGCTTCACCAGACTGGAGAGCAAGGAGGCGAGCGGGAAGAGCCCGGCCAGGGAGCGGAGACCTGCCTGGAAGAGTGGAAGAGGGAGGCAAGATGAGCCGGAGGGAAAGCAGCTACAGCTCCTCTGATTCCGAGGGCTTGGTGGGCAGAGAAAGTCTGGCTACGACCCGGGTCAGAGCCCTGTTCTCAGCCAGCAGTTGCTCATTCATCTGCCTCAGAGTGTGAATCTGTTTGAGCTGGTGGAGATTCTGCAGAGAGTGAGAGGAGTGGACAGAGAAATACAGAGAGAACATCATAGAAAGGAATGGGCACAGAAATGGGAGTTTAGTCCAGAGGCAGTGAAAGGAAAAAAGAGTAGAAGAAATTAGTAGCAGTGAGTGCTGGATGGGGAAAGCCTGACAACACACCAAGGATATTTTAGGAATCAGCCCTTTTTCCAGGGGCCCCCAAAGCCTTAAAAAAGGTCAAATACAGGGATTTCCCACCATAAAGCAGGATTATATTCTAGTTTACCCAGACAGCCCTGGGACTTGGGAACTGCTGTGAGACCTATCACCAGTGACTTACCACCTACACAGGCTCTGAAAGCACTGCTGGGAACAGAGAATTTCTTTACAACTCCTTTTCTTCATGTATCTCTAAAAGCCAAAGCAGCTGTGTGGAGCAAAGAGCAATCGGAGCTTCATGGGAGATCCTAAAGGCACAGACTGAAGCACCTGACAGTGTCACTGTCCCACAGATCACCGAGACAGGAACTGTGTCTGCTTGTGTCCCTCATCCCTGAGTGATGCTCCTGGGTCTGCCCAGGCTCAGTCCTGCCAAAACCTCAGAGGTTTGGGGTGGGGGGTGGTTCTCATCCCAGCCCAGATTTAACTCTTCTCTGTCATGGAGCTCAATTTATCTCTGACCTTCAGAGGGAACAAGTCTGAACCTTAAACTGCTCATTTTAGGAAGAGGAGTCTGAATGAGAGCATCTCCCACAGTGGGGATGTGCCAGGAGGGCACTCCTGGTGACAAAGGCAATGGGGGGCACAGGACAGGGCAGAGATCGAGCCCCATGCTGCAGCTTGCACAGGAACAAACTGGACATGGGTACAAACTGGACATGGGTACAAACTGGGGCTTGCACAGGTACAAATTGGGCATGGGTACAAACTGGACATGGGTACAAACTGGGGCTTGCACAGGTACAAATTGGGCATGGGTACAAACTGGACATGGGTACAAACTGGACATGGGTACAAACTGGGGCTTGCACAGGTACAAATTGGGCACAGGTACAAATTGGGCATGGGTACAAACTGGGGCTTGCACAGGTACAAACTGGGCACAGGTACAAACTGGACGTGAGTACAAACTGGGGCTTGCACAGGTACAGCAGCAGTGAGAGGCAGGGAACAGAAAAGCCACAAGGAAGCAGAACAGGGAAATGGTACAGGCCATGTAGACATCCCAGTGCCACAAGGATGACACTGTTCCCAGTAATGCTGAAGTGAATTAATGTGCTGGACATTTACACCACTGCAGGTGCCAGGAGATGCCGAGAGCTGCAGAGCTGCTTCCTGAGTGGCATCCCTGCCCCTCCTTCCTCCCGAGAGGTCGGGCAGCTGGGCCACAAGAACAAGAACCCCTCCTGAGCAAGAACCCATCCTGCGTGATGGAGGGAGCCCCAACACTGGGCAGGGGCAGGCAGGAAACATCCATAAGAAGAGTTGTAAGTTCAAGTGACAAAATCCCAGTCCCAAACGAAAGCAGTCCCACAAAGCACCACATTCCTTCCCAGGTCCTTGCACTTGTGAGCTCACAGTGGCAAAAGACAGAAGGAAGGGTCTATGGGGAAGGGGGTTCCTTTCTGCCATTTAATTAGCAGAAAGCACTCCAAGGGAGGTGCCGCCTGTCCTGAACGAGGAGCACCATGAATAAATCTACTGTGACACAAAGACAGTGACCGTCCACCCAACCTGCACGACTCAGGTTGCCCAGAGCAGCTGTGGCCGTCCCATCCTCAGAAGTGTCCAAGGCCAGGTTGGACGGGGCTTGGAGCACCCTGGGACAGTGGAAGGTGTCTCTGCACATGGCAGGGGGTGGAAAAAGAAGGGCACCTTCCAACCCAAACCAGTCTGGGATTCTGTGATGACCTGGAGCTGGCTGCAGCTGGCAAGGAACCTGCTCCGTCCCAGGACATTTTGTCCAAGGGCTCATTCTTGTACAAAACTGAAGTACTTTGCGCACCCGCCAACCATCAGTTCCATTCTTAGCTGCCCAAAAGCACTACCTTTACTCTCCATGAAGGAATGAAGACACCTCTTTGAAAAGCTTTGCAAAACCAAGGGAAGCAAGGCAGGAGGGCAGGGAGCCAGCAAAGGATGGCATTCGAGCCTCTGAGATCAAACTGACAGAGCAGCTCCTTGGACACACCAACGCAATTCTGACACTGGGAAAATCAACAGATCCCAAGACAGAGCTACAGCCAACAAACTGCAGGAAAGCTGCAGTGACACCTCAGCAGCAAGATCCCTGCTCACCATATCCTATCCATCCATCCATCCATCCATCCATCCATCCATCCATCCCTTCACCCGACCAAGCTTTGCTGGCTGCCACTGTGCTCAGTGAGGACAGACAGACATGGCACGGCTGTCCTGTGACACATCACACCAGGAGCTGCTGGAAGATGGCTGTACTGGAATAGTCACTTATTCTGATGGTACCAACAATGGTTGAGGACACTTGGTCTGCTCACTCTGGAGAAGAGGTGCCTGAGGTCAGACCTCACTGGGGGCTGCAGCTCCTCCAAAGGGGCAGCTTCGATCTCTGCTCTCTGTGAGCAGGGACAGGAGCCAGGGAAGGGCTGGAGCTGTGTCAGGGAAGGTTTAGGCTGGGTATCAGGGAAAGATTCTTCCCCAGAGGGTGGTGGAACTCTGAACAGGCTCTCCATGGAATGGGCACAGCCCCAAGGCTGCCAGAGCTCCAGGAGCGTTTGGACAACGCTCTCAGGGATGCACAGGGTGGGATGGTTGGGGTGCCAGGGGTTGGACTGTGGGTCCCTTTCAATTCAGGATATTCCAGGATTTTATGATACATAGACAATAAAGATCCTCTGTTCTATCACAGGGCTCACAGCTGGCAGAAAGCATCTAACATATATAACAGGGGCACTGTGCTACGTGAGGTGGAAAGGACTGTGATCATTTCAGAGACCACCTTTGTTTTTCCACACCAGCACAGCACTGAACCTCAGCAAGGTCTCCACACGCTGCACAGCCCACAGAAAGGATCGTTTATGTAAAAATGTGTGTGTGCTGCAGGTAGGCCAGGCTCCTGTTTATGCACCAAATCCAGCAAAGGCCAGGAAGCTGGGACTGAAGCCAAGGGCAAAGATCAGGATCTGGACGATACCGCTGTGATTGCTTATCACTCTGCTTGATACCTGGCTTAGCAAAAACAGGTTTCTCAGTTCTCTGTACTTGCCTTCAATTAACGGATTTTGTGCCTGCAACACTAAATAAAAACGCCCAGAGCCTGCATGATGGCTGAGGCCAGGAGCTGCAGCACTGCTATGGAATAAAGGAGCTTCTGTGACCTTCAAGAACAATTGCTGTGTTAAGCTGGGACCTTGGGCACTTGGCATTGAATTCAGTTCAGTGCAAATGCTAATTTTCTTTCTCCTGCCTCAGCCAAGGTTCTGGATCTCCAGTCGAATTGTGAAGTCACTTAGGGAAATGCTGCACTGCTCTGTCACCTTTGCAAGAGCAGGTCTGAGCAGCAGCTCTGCCACCAAGGTTCTTGAGGTTACCAAGCCTGTTTTGCTCCTCTTCACTTCTCTGTGGTTTTGGTAGCAGGGGTCACACTCCAGACAGGAACAAAGCTCATTCCCTCAAACACAGCCTGAAGTACAAAGATTTCTGTCACCTCTGCCTCCTCTTCCTCAGAAGTCAGCTGCAAGGAGAGGACAGCCCTGGCCAGGATCTGATGTGCACAACTGGACACAGACACCCCTGGATCCAACAGCTGGATGTGAGTCTTGCTGGATTCAAAGACTAGTGTGAAGAATTCCCAAAACCAACCTGAGACCTAATCACCTGACAGGTCTTGACAGGAAACAATCTTGACAGGTTGTTTCCACTTGCTGCTCTCCACATGAAAGGAAACTGGTGTATTTGCATTTTCCTTCATAATTCCTTACTTATTCCTTCTGACTCTACACAACAGCTACTCAGGTAGCACAAGGAGCAAGAATGAAAGTCCAGCCAGAATTAATAGATTCTTTTCTGGCTCGACTCTCACACTAGGGACGAACAGGGATGCTCCGCAGAGGTTATCTCACTCCAGGCAAACACAGCAGGGCTGATTCTCTCACTTCAAGGCATGACGGAAGTGGACACAACAGTTTCCTTTTGGAAAGGTCCAATTCAATGCTTCTTTCTTCAGAGATTTTATACTCCTTTTTTTTGAGTGACTGTCAAACAAGACATGTCACGGTGCCCTCAGGTACTCACCACATGCTTGAGGTTCTGCAAAAACTAGTGAAAATGTAGTAGCACCTCAGAAGAGATATCTTCCAGTTTCTTGTCTATTTGTTCTACTAACAAAAGGCCACTTTGGTTGTTCGATGCAGCAAGAACAGGGCAGAGAGCGGAGTCAGCTCCACTCTCGAGGACCTGAAGCTCATTTTCAGCTGGACCACAGGTTTCTTCAGCTCATGTCTCTCAAGCCAGTGTGAGAACACGTCCAACCTCCAGCAATGCTTCTCCTTCTGCACCACCTTGGCTTCCATGGCTCTGTAGCTCCAGACTACCCGAGGCGCTCTGGCTATGTCCAGCAGTGCCTACAGGCACCTTCCCTCATTAGTTGCTTTCCAGAGCAAAATGCTTCCAGACCGAGGCCACTAGAGGCCACCACCTTGTCTTGTTACTCCATGGGCTGAAGTTGCAGGTTTGCAGTGATCTGCAGAGCTGACAAACTGCTCATGCCTGTATTTCTCTTGAAGACCACAATTCTGTAATTACAGGAAAGTCTCTGTGCAGTTAAAGGTTCCTACCTGCTCACTGAACAAAGAGTTGGGAATTTACACATATTCAGTCCTTTCTCCTTCTCCTCCTGGCTCACACATCCACACTTATTTTCTCCTCTCTGAGAGAACAAGAGCCTTTACAGCAAGAATCCACCACATCACTGTACTACTTATTGCAGCAGAAGATACAGCACAAGCCAACGGTCCTTTCAAAGCTATGTGCTTGGTAGAAACATGAAGCTTCAAATAGAAACAGAGCTGGAAACTCCTCCAGGGTGGCAGGAACTTGTTTCTGTCAGCACGCAGTGCCAGGAGAGCTCTCAGGTGGGTCCTTCCTTCTGAGAGCAGCTTGAACCTGCTCACGTTCAAAGGGAAGGAAAGCACGGGCAGAGCAAAGAGGACACTCATTCTGTGACCACGAGCACTGAAATACAGCGTAACGTGATGCAGCACTGCCGAACTGGGGTGAGGCTTTGGGCGTGTGTGAGCAGCCCGACGCTGCCTCGGCTCCGCAGGGCTCCCCTCGCGCGCAGAACCGTCCTCAAAGCCACGGCACGGGAGCGAGAACGCGCCGGAGCACCAGTGGCCACGGCTCGTGACAGCAAGCCATGCTGCACATCCCGTCAGGAAGCAAATTCCTCTTTGCTGGAATTATCCCAGGCTGCCGTGGCCTCCCAGTGACATGCTTTGGGAAGGGAGTATAGGAACACAACCACTCTGTGTTTTATCCTGGCCAGTGTGCGTGAGCTCAAAAGCCAGCTTTGTCTTCTTACCCATCCGGAGAGAACCTCAGCGGCTTAACTTGGGCTGCAGACTAGTCAGAGCACAGGGGGTCAGCACACTGGAACTCAGCGATGCCACAAAAGGTTAGTTTGGGAAGGCATTTAAGGAGAACAGCTTTCACCATTCTCGGATCAAACAGCAGAACAAATCAAACATAGGAGCAATCAGATGAATGAGAACAGGACAGTTTATTAGCATTTCATGTTTGGAGAACAGGGCCATTAAAGCAAGTTCTGACTGCAGAAAGGAAAATGAGATCCTTCCCACGGATACCTTTAACATCCTCCTCCTGGGTGACAATCCCCAAAGACATGAATACAAAGCATAAAAAATGGAATAGACACAGTGAAGATTATTTCTTACCTTCATTTCCTCCTCCATTTCAGAGAGTTTCCGCTCCAGGGCTCGCTTCTCCTGTTTACAAGGATTCATAACAAAGAGGGTCACAAGGATTTAGAAGAAAAATGTACAGTATATCTGCTTTCAAAGAAAAATAAGAGTCTTGTGTTTCTGTAGCAGCACTCCCTGAAGAGCATCCCAAAGCAAGGCAGAGGTTACAACCAGGAGCTGATCAGATGGGATAGGGCAGCTGGCAAACCAGCAGGGGTACGTGCTGGGCCTGTTTGGGCAGATCTCAAGCTCTGTTCATACCCCTAATGAAATTATCCCCCATCTTCAGTGATCCCAGTTCTCAGGAGTTGCTGATGTAATGTGATTTTGAGCTCTGTAGATGAAGCCACGGATTTTTACTCCACTAAAGGTGGCAACGAGAAAAGTCACTGAGCCGCTCAAATAGGAAACAGAACAAGGAAATTCCCTGCCTGGAAATCCTGTTTCTCCCAGATAATCCAGGGCTGCAAAGCTGACTGCTTTTGGTGCATTTTGAGAAGTGACGATTAGACTCTGCCATGTGAGCGGCCTCAGCTAAGCCCGTGCCAAGGAGGGGAGATCTGGACTCCTTCAGTGACTTTCCCAACATGAAGGGGCTCAAACTGCTCCAGGGACATGCCCTGAGAAGGGGGAAATGGGAAACATGCATCAAGAATAGGATTTACACTCTCTGCCCTGCTCCTTTGCCCTATGCAAAGAGCCACGAGGCCAGGAGAGTGAGGAAAAGGCAGCTTCTGAGTGTGCTGTGGATGATGAGTTCTGGGTCACTTTTTGCCTACAGCACAGTTCATCCAGGGATTCATCAGTGCAAAATGCATCAGCCACCCCAGAAACAGTTAATGCATCTTCACTGAGAACAGCTGGACACGTTTTTACTTTCTAACTCTCAGAATCCTGTATTTGTGGCTGTTGTGATCCTAATTCAACAGAAGTTATGCAGGATGTTGCCCTGACTTCAACAAGGCCAAGTTCAAGGTCCTGCCCCTGGGTTGGGGCAATCCTTGGTATCAACCCAGGCTGCAGGATGAAGGGATTGGGAGCAGCCCTTCCAGGATTCTGCCTTCTTCCCCCCACCACCCCAAACCAGTCTTTATTTGTAAGGATCAAGAATGTCTTAAAGCAAAATGGACCAACAGTCCCTCAGTGTGATACAATCCGCTGGTCCGCAGCTGCTTAAAACGAAAGAGAGGAATCAGAATGAAGCTGATGTGCAAAGAGAGCAGCAGAGTCTCAAGGCCCTGGAAAGGTCAGACCACAATTATCACTGTGCACTGCTCCTCAAGGCAAAAATACAACTGATCTTTTAATTAACGCTTCCCTTCTAGAAATGACTGCCCTGCACAGCAACACAAGGCACAGGCTGTGACTCAGAAGAAAGCAGAGACACATACCCTCTTCTCCATCTCCAGCATGCTGGACCGGTCAGAAGTTTTCTCCTGTTTCTGCTATGGAAATTAAAAATAGAAAGTGATTAAACCCGAGAGCACTCACAGGGAGCTGCACAAAGGCCAAGACAGCCCACAGATGCTCTTGCTTGGGATGCAACAAGTTGATTTACAAAATTACTCTGTATTATTTCCGTCTCCTCTATGGCACCTTCCCTCCCAAGAACATCCTTCCAGGAGCTTCCCTCCCTTTCCCATTCTGGAACAAGTGTTGGTTTGTCATGGTCAGCGCTCAGTTTTTCCAGTCAAGACCTGGATTTTCCCTTACCTGGGCTGCTTTTTCCAACTTTGCTTTGATATCAGCCAGCTCAAGCTGGGCTTCTTGCAGCTTTGACTTCAGCTTTTGATTTTCAGACAGGGCGCTCTCATATAACTGAAATGCAAAACAAGAGCTCAATTAACCAGGCTTCCCCTGGTTAATTAACCCATCCTGCCACGCTGCTCTGAGCAGATGTGTGCCCTCAGCATGAGCTGAGGGGTTCACTTTGCTCCCACACATCAGGAGATGAGAAAGGAAAACAAAACCAATTTGGATGCTTTACTTATCTTTTAATAATTCATGAATAAGAAATAAGAAAACTGCTGTTGAATTTTGTAGGGAGTTTAAACACAGCCAAGAGGCAAAAAAAGGGATTGTTTCAATTTAGGTAATTCTTTATTCACAGGGCGGTGAGGCTCTGGCACAGGGTGCCCAGAAAAGCTGTGGCTGCCCCATCCCTGGAAGTGTCCAGGTCCAGGTTGGACAGGGCTTGGAGCAACCTGGGCTAGCGGAAGGTGTCCCTGCCCATGGCAGGGGGTGGAATAGGATGAGCTTTAAGGTCCCTTCCAACCCAAACCACTGGATTCTTCGAAACAGAGAAAATGAAAATAAATGTCTTCTCTTTCTTCCCACTGATTCTTGGGGCTGGTTTCTGCAGCAACAGGCAGGTTCTGCAGTGTGTGCAGTTGATGCCTTAGGATTTTAGCTTTTATACTTTTCATATCTTTGTAATCCTGTAATTCTTTAGTGTATAACTCTAAACTCCATATAGAGTTAGCTACTGTTCTCCCATTTTGGTCACAAAAGCAATCCTCTCTAGGCCTGAAACTCCAGGACACCTTCCTGTATCAGGCCCCGAGAAACGTAAACAAAAGTGAGTTGCGGGGGAACAAACTTGAGGTGAATGAGTTCATTACTTGAAGCTGTAATTGGAGGATTAACCCTGATATGTAAATGGACCAAACTTACAGAAGAATGAAAACTTGTGACCCTGTGGTCCATTTTGGGTGTAGCCCCCGGGGGCTTTGACTGCCCTAATGTACCCGAAGGCCTGTCAATAAATAGAACTGCTTTTTATTCTCTTAATTTTGTCTGGCCTCTGTTTTTAGGTAGTCCCAGAAAGGCATCACAGTGACAATAATACAGTTTAAAAACCCTACTTTCTTATAGTCCCTGTTGCTCTCCTCCTCTGCCCGGCTGCTGAGGGCGGCGAGCCGGTTCTCCCTGCGGCTGTAGGCACTGGAGCGGCTGGAGGCACGGTCGCTGTAGGACGAGTCACTGGTGCTGGGGTTCGTAGCTGCTTCCAACCTGAAACGGGGAAGATCCAGCCCTGTGGAGCTGCGGTAACTCGGAACAGCCAGCACAGGGCCCAGCTGGTTGGCTGGAGGCTGTGGCAGACCTGGCTGAGCCGGGGCTCTGGGGTCTGTGGGAACACCCTCCACTCGGCCCTGGGGACTGCTGCCCAAAACCAGGCAGCCACCACCACCACCATAACTGAAAAAATTGCCCAGGGTACCAGCCCAGCCCCCCATGGGCAGTGACTTCCCACGAACCTCTCATCCCCATGGTAGGAACCAGCTCCATTTCCAGGAGGGCACTGAGGTAAATAATTTGGGGAGTGAAGAGTAGAAGCAAACTGGTACAACAGCTGAGCTCAGGAAAGGACCAAATAGCCAGTACCAGACAGGATTTGAAGCACAGGGAATCCTCAAAGCCATGCAAAAACATGCTGCCAATAAATATTACACAGAAAAAAAAACTAAAAAAGGAAAATTCTTACCTGGAAAGTCTTTCATGCTGAAGGAAAAAAAAAGGAAAGAAAAAGGTAATTAATAATGGGGAGATTAAAAGTTCAATTCAAAAACTGCAGAGCATCCAGGCAGCAGTGATTTCCCACCTCAGATACCAGCACCCAGCTCATGCCAGGCTACACAGATTTCCCAGCCCAAACTAGGAATCTCCAATCTCTGCCTGACTCTTCAACTGCTTCAGCTCCTCTGAAGCATTTATTTAGCTCACCTAAGAAATCCTGAACCTTGCTGTTAAAATCCTCATTTCCAGAACTGAAATCCTTCCCTGGAATGCAAACTAATCTGCTGTTCCCCTTTTCCAGTGAAGTTATTCTTCCTGACTTCGACCACTGTGCTGTGTGTGATGTGGGTGAGGGGGTTTAACAGACACAGGGATCTCCCAGTGTCTGTGCTGAACTGGAGAAAACCACAAACACTCTTCTCTTGATGGGCAAGTACCTCCCCATGGAGAAAGGCTTCACCATGGCACAGAGAGACACAACAGCAGCCGCAGGAGGGAGGGAGAAGACCCTTACACAGGTTGAACCCTGTGCTGGGTTCTTCTTTTCCCATCAACATCCAAACTTCTGCTGTGCTGTCCTCACACGGCCTTTGGACATGGAGGGGCTGCAGCGTGTCCAGAGAAGGGAATGGAGCTGGGGAAGGGGCTGGAGCCCCAGGAGTGACTGAGAGAGCTGGGAAAGGGGCTCAGCCTGGAGCAAAGGAGGCTCAGGGGGGACCTTCTGGCCCTGCACAACTCCCTGACAGGAGGGGGCAGCCGGGGGGAGTCGGGCTCTGCTGCCAGGGGACAAGGAACAGGACAAGAGGAAACGGCCTCAAGCTGTGCCAGGGGAGTTTCAGGTTAGATGCATATGAGGGAAAATTTCTTCCTTTAAAGGGTGGTCAGGCCATGGCACAGCTGCCCAGGGCAGTGGTGGAGTCACCATCCCTGGAAATGTTAAAAAAATGTGCAGATGTAACACCTAGGGACAAAGTTCAGTGGTGACCATGGCAGTGCTGGGGGAATGCTTGGGCTCAATGACCTTAGAGGGTTTTTCCAACTTAATAATTCCATGGTTCTATGAATATCCTACAGAGGCTGGATGTGGTAAACCACCATTTCAATAAAGTTTTCTGGATCGAACAGTTCCTTCCTACAATTGCACAAATCCAGTGGTGACGGCATCACTGTCCCCGCGGACATGCCACACTGACAGTCACCTCCTCCACGAGGTTTCTGTCTGACAGACATTTACTCAAATTCCAGGTGCATTCCAACTCTTTATGGTCCCTTGAACTGGAAGTTGAGCCCAATATTCCTCTGCTGGTTTATCAGTAGCATCATTGTTCTGAGTGAGCACAAACCTCCCACAGGCACTTCCAGCCAATTCCCCATTTTTAAAAGAGTCAACACAAAGGACATCACAGAGCAGATGAGGGGTCAGGCTTTTAGTGCCTAGGCATGCTCGTGCTGCCAGCTACACCAGTAAATCCAGTGCTAACACCTTGCTGGGAGGCACATCTGCTGCCTGTCTGGCACTTCAGACCTCCTGCTCCAGCCTGGCACCCAGACAATGCCCCTGATCCTGGGCAGGGATCTGGGAGTACACCCCATGGAGAGAGGAGTTAAGTCACCCATTACACGGAGGAGGGTGGACAAGTGACCCAGCCACCTCTCCACTCAAAGCCAGAGGAGCACAGGGGCAGGTCCCAGGGCACCCCGCCCTGTGCCCAGCCCTGCCCGCTGCTTGCCAGGACACGGCCACCTATTACCTGCACCTGGCTACTGAGTTTTTAATTCATCCCACCCTACTGTGACCCTCATCTTGCATCCTGATTCAGGACGGGAGGGTCCCCAGGGAGTCTGCAGCACAGCCTGTGACACGCTGTGCTGGGAGCTGACCAGCACCAGACAGATGAACCAACGGGACCCGGCACGCGGAGCCCCGCGGATGGAGCACATGCTCAGACAAAGCTGCTGTGTGCACGGATCAAAAGGACAGGCAAACCCTGCTATGAATTAGCACATTCTCCCTCCAGCTGTGCCCACAGGGTCACTCCCCAGCCAGGCTCTTGGGCAGGTCTAGTGCCAGCCCCACCCTGCTGACACCATCACCAAAGCTCCAGGAGGCCGTCCTGGTGCAGGCACGGGCCCCGAGCCACAGCAGTGGGTCCAGCCTGGTATTATTTTACTTGCTCTAATAAATTCTCTCTCCTCTTTTCATCTTACAGGAGAGAAACCTCCCAAGGAAGACAGTATTTCCACCATGGCTAAGCCCTGCTGCACCTCCACAAGCCATGCTGGATGCTGTCTGGGAAGCATCTCATGCGGCTCAATGCCCGGCAGCTGCCTGATGTCATGACAGGGACACGGCCCTCTTGTCCAAACAGCCGTGGCTTGGGCCGTGCTGTGAATGAAACCCAAAGGTGTGGATACTGGAATGCTGCTAGTAGGAGAATTTCTCAGCTTCTTGCCTTAATTCTGTGAGAATTTTTCCTTTACCATGCAAGTTATGTAAACAGTAAGATAGGTTTTGTAAATAACTTTCACATCTGGTGTTTTTGTTAATTTCTGTTTCTCAGTACATTAGACAAATAGTCTGAAGTGGGTGTCTAGGGCTTCAGCCAACTACCCCAGGACAAGTGTGGACACTGTCCTATGGGTTTATGGAACTAGGATATATAAATGGTATTGTAAATTAATAAATAATTCATTCTCTCGCTAAATCTCCATGTGGTTGCATCTCTGAACCCCTGCTAACACAGCCACACGAAGGCAGCAAGTTGGGACAGTTTCTGTACAGCTGGTCTCTGGCACAACGCTGTTGTTAGAAAGACAGATCACAACCAACCACATCCTGGGGTCACACAGGGCAGGGGGAGATTCTGCCCCTGTGCCCTGCTCAGCTGAGACCCCACCTGCAGAGCTGCCTCCAGCCCTGGGGTTCCAGCACAGGAAGGACGTGGAGCTGCTGCAGCGAGTCCAGAGGAGGCCACAGAGCTGCTCCGAGGGCTGGAGCCCCTCTGCTCTGGAGCCAGGCTGGGAGAGCTGGGGCTGTTCGCCTGGAGAAAAGGAGGCTCTGGGGAAACCTTGGAGCCTTCCAGTGCCTAAAGGGGCTCCAGGAAAGCTGGAGAGGGACTTTGGGCAAGGATCTGGAGTGACCTGAAAGGGGGAATGGTTTCCCACTGGCAGAGGGCAGGGTTAGATGGGATTCTTCCCTGTGAGGGTGGGGAGGTCCTGGCACAGATTGCTCAGAGAAACTGGGCACAGCTGCTCCATCCCTGGCAGTGTCCAAGGCCAGGCTGGACGGGGCTTGGAACAAGCTGGGACGGTGGAAGGTGTCCCTGCCTGTGGCAGGGGTGGGACTGGATGAGCTTTGATGGTCCCTTTCCACCCAAACCAGTCTGGGATTCTACACAGGATTTCCCATTTTCAGCCACACACACGCTGATCTCCATGGTGCTTTGTTAGCTGAGCTTTCAACATTTCTTTCTTAAACCTCTCAGCAGCCTGACAGCTCCTTTTGAATCGTGGCCCAATGACCCAATCTCCCCTGAAGAGCCGGAGAAGGGAATTACAGTGATTAACAAGGCTCTTGTTGAAAGTTATTTGTGCACTTTATGCTAATCCCCTTCAGTGACGACTTTTGCTATGATGACAAACGGCTGGGCAAGTAATCCACTCCTCAGCAAGCCTGAATTTACTTCAGCAAACGCACCTGCTAATGGATTTGAACCATGCTGGAAAACGCCACGTGGCTGGGCAAGGTGACATGGAAACCAGGCAATGAACCCAAGCAGGTCCCCGAGCCAGCCTGGGCACTTGCAGCAAGGGGAAAAAGCACTTCTGTCTTTTTTTTCCTTCAAAGAAATGAGAATTTCCATATGCAGGGAGAGCAGGGGCATGCTTCCACAAAGGAAGGGTGGGGTAAGAAAGGAATAACTTAAAACATACACAGCAAAAAAAGGGGGAAATCCCCCAGGTTTAGTGTATTTACAACTTTCCTGTGATGGATACCGAGATGGATTGGTTCAGACTGTGACTGTCTCTGTGTTTAAAGAGAAGCAAAGTGCCAGATGAGAGGGGAGGGCCTGCATCATTCCTGCTGCTGCCAGCACTGAGCAGAGCCACCCTGCAGTAACCTGGAATTATGGAATCACAGCACTGTTAAGGCTGGAAAAGCCCTTTTAAGAGAAGAACAGTGAAGCTGGGGAAGAGTCTGGAGCACAAGGAGCAGCTGAGGGAGCTGGGAAAGCGGCTCAGCCTGGAGAAACGGAGGCTCAGAGGGGTCCTTCTGGCCCTGCACAACTCCCTGACAGGAGGGGGCAGCTGGGGGGGGTCGGGCTCTGCTCCCAGGGGACAGGGACAGGACAAGAGGAAACGGCCTCAGGCTGTGCCAGGGGAGGGTCAGGGTGGATGTTGGGGAAAATTTGTTCCCTGAAGGGGTAGTTAGGCCCTGGCACAGCCACCCAGGGCAGCGGTGGAGTCACCATTCCTGGAAAAGTTTAAAAAACATGTGGATGTAGCACTTGGGACATGGGCTAGCGGTGAACATGGCAATGGGGGGGGAACGGTTGGACTCAATGATCTCAGAGGGCTTTTCCAACCTCAGTGAATCTGTGATTCCACAATTCTATGAAGCACTGGAGTAGGTCCTTAACTGAGACATCCCTGCCATTTATTCAGAGACAAACATCTTCAGAGGCCACTGGGATGTCACACTGGAGACAGTTTCAGCAGAAAACAGCTTCTTTCCAGCTCAGTTCTGCCCTGTGTTTGACCACAGCACCTCTGGAACCCTCTCCATGTGCTTCCAGCTGCACCTGCTCCATCAGTGCAGCCCCTGCTGGCCCTGCCCCGTCCTCTCAAACAGCCATCAAACATTCACTGGAATTCCAGCAGCACTGGCTGGCTCCTGAGCTGCCCATGGAAGTGAGGAAGGAGGTTGTTCACTCAGAGATGCCATCCCAGAACTGGAAATTCCAAGGTCAGAGTGAGAAGGTGAAGGACAAAACTCTCCTTCCTTCATTGCTGGGAAGAGAAGTTGGGAATGAACACAGGGAATGAAGACCTCAGGCATCACACCTGCACTTGACCAAGCTGGTGCAAGAAGGGTCTTCTCCTTCCTGACTTTTCTGAAGGAAACTTATAGGGTTTGTAAAGGGATGCTGAGAAACTGCTGTATCCACTCCAGTCATCATCAGCAAATGCACTGGAGGCTTTTTTCTTTCCCTGGCAAATTTGGAGCAGCACTGCAGTTTTGCCCAGATTCCTTTATTTCCCTTGGGATCAAAATTCAACTAGAAACATCAAGAGCCAGGGAAGCATCAAGTTGTGAAATTATCCTTCCATAAACTAAACAGGGTCAGAGCACGGCAGGGGTAGGGCTGGGGGGACATGCGGGGCTGGAGGCGGCTGTCCTGGTTCGGAATCCAGCACGGCAGCCGAGCTGAGCCCCGGCTGCTGCCCGGACACCCAAGGGTGTGACTTCTAAAGGAAAACTAAAAAACACGGAGCACTTGCAGCCATGCTCACAAGCTTCTGGTAATCCTCAGCTCTTAGAGCTCTCACCAGAGAGATCCCATCACCTTCCCTCCCGTCCATCTCTCGGTGGAAAGCACATCCAGGCAGTGCTGGGGTGGTGGAGGACAATGAAGGGGGTTCAGCCCATTTTGCCAGCTCAGAGATGATCCAACCCAGGTGGGCTGAAAAAACATCAGGACCTGAGATGGGACCCAAGAAAAAGGGCAAAGAGCACCACAGAATCACGGAATCACAGGATGGTCTGGGTTGGAAGGGACTTTCAAAGCTCATCCAGTTCCACCCCCTGCCACGAGTAGGGACACCTTCCACTGTCCCAGGTTGCTCCAAGCCCTGCCCAACCTGGCCTTGGACACTGCCAGAGATTCCCAGGGTGCTGACACTGGTCAGTCTCAGGGAAAAGGCACAGCTGGGTACCGGCTCCACCTACCTAGAGATGCTGCCTTGTGCCAGGAATACCATCCAAGACTGATTTTCAAAATGTACTCGGACTGTGGAGGGCAGGAGCCTTCCCTTAAAACCTCAGAAAATTTTGCAGCTGTTGGAGCTCAGTGATGAATAATTAAAACCAAATTCCTCATGGAAGGTTTCAATAAAATGCAGCCCTGAACTGCAGTGCCAAAAGGGGGATTGGCCACTGCTCCCGCCAAGGCAGAAACTGCCCTAATTGCTTCCACTTGTGTTCTGTGGCTGAGGTTGGAGCCAGTGAAGGTACAGTTCCCTACTATTTACATTTTTTTTAAGAAAAAAAAACAAACAAGGAAAAAAAGAGAAAAAATTAGATGCTTTGGGAACATTTTATGCTTCTTCATCTCCAACTGGCCAATCTCAGGACAGTGTACACTATTTTAAGAGAGCTGTTAAGGAATTTATTTTGGTGCATTTTGTCTCAGAAATCCTGATCAATACCTACGATTAATTAATCACCATGTAATGAGACCCAGGGGCGCAGCTCCAGCTCTGCCTTCCTTTAAGCAACAGGGGAAGTTTTAGAAACCCCTCAAATTTTATTCTTGTGCTGGCAAATATCCTCTTGATGAGCCCTGTTTATTTTAGAAATCAAATATAAAATAAAGCCAGCTGGTTTTGGTGTTCTTTCCCTTTTATAAGCAAAAGCCACTATGTTCCTGCAGTTACGTAGCTCGGCTGCTCCTACATGAGCTCCAGCATTGGGCCTGGCTGATGTGTATTCCAAAGGACAACCTCTCCGTCTTAGGAGGATGGAATGTCCTGAGCTGGAAGGGATCCATGAGGATCGAGCCCACCTCCTGGCCCTGCACTGACACCCCAACAATCCCCACCTCTGCATCCCTGAGAGCAGCTCTGGCAGCCTTGGGGCCGTGACCATTCATTCCCTGGGGAGCCTGGTCAGTGCCCAGCACCCTCTGGGGGAAGAACCTTTCCCTGAGCTCCAGCCCTTCCCTGGGGTCCTGTCACTGTCACAGAGAGCAGAGATCAGAGCTGCCCCTCGAGGACCTGCAGGCCCCAGTGGGGTCTGACCTCAGGCTCCTTCAGGCTGAACAGACCAAGTGCCCTCAGCTGCTCCTCATGTGGCCTGTCCAGACCCTTCCCTATTTCCATGTCCCCTTTTGGACAATCTCCAACACCTTCAGATCTTTCTTGCATTGAGGTGCCCCAAACTGCCCCCCGGACTCGAGGCGAGGCCATGCCAGGGCAGAGCAGGGCGCTGCTGAGGGCAGGAATCCTCCAGGAGCTGGTGCAGCCAGAGCTGAGCTGGAAGGAAGAAAAGCCAGGAGGAGGCTGCCTGGGACACCTCGGACCATCCCCAGTGGGTACAATTCAGGTCGGTGTTCCCCTCCAGCTGCATTTATCATTCCAGTCAGGAATGGCTGGGATCAAGTTTAGTTTTTCAGTGTGCGCAGAATAATTCGAAGGTCTGGCTGAACTCTGCTTTTGAGAGTTATTTCGAGGTCATTGCCTCCCTCAGAACTCTGCTCCTCTGACCTGAGAGCTGTGGTTTGTGCAGCATCCCGTTAGCTCCACCAGAGTGATGGATGTGCTGCTTCCAGCTCGAGCCTGCAATTGTGCAAATGCAAGGATTCCAAAATCCTGTGGATATGATTAATAATCCAGTGCAGCCAAACCACCTCCATGTAACCTCCAACTCCCCAAAGCCTGATGCAAAATATGTTTTCTCAAACTATAAATCAATAAATGTTGCTTAAGAAAAACTGCTATTACTGAAGCATAGTATTAAAAGCTTCTCCAAGATGGAATAGTGGCTTTGGCAGCTGGCTGCAGCAGATCCCATCGTTTTCAGTACAAACAGCACGTATTTAATCAGAAACAAACATCCAGGGCTGTGAGGGACTGATGGCCACATCTCCTGCCATCCCAAACAAGCTACAGTTGGATGCTGGTCTGTGCCATGCGTGCCATGGCCAGCCTGTGGCTCAGTGCTCCAAAACCCTCCCACAGCCCATGGGCTTTCCAGCAGCTGCAGTTTATTCCCATTGTCTCTTGGGGATAAAACTCGCCATGTAAAACATCAGGCTGGAGAATATTTTAATTTAGGAAAGGCCATAATTCTGAAACCCAGGGTTTGTTGCTCTTTTTTCCTTCTTTTCTAAGGGATCAAATTTTATTGGTGAAAAATTTAATTTTGCAAAGCGACGTGATCTTAGCCGAAACTCTCCAGACATGAGGAAATAAAAACTGAGCAGCCAAGTGACATGAAAAGAAAAGGTTTCTGCTCCTAAATTTCTTCCAGATGAGAATGCCATAGGTCTGCAGGAACCCCTTCCTTGCCCTGCAAAAGCTCTGGCAGGATGTTCTCAGGTGTTTCATCAGGGACTTAAATACCTCTTGAGCCACCAGTGAGGGTGAGAGCTGCCAACAGCCAACCTGGCAACTTCTCAGTGCAAAGTTCACTCCAAAATCCAGTGAACACTTCCTGAGCCAGCAGCCACATTCCCACAACAGCACTGTGGGCACAGGCAGCACATGGAAGTGAGATTGGAATAATGGAATCACAGAACTGTGAAGAACTGGAAAAGCCCTCTAAGACCATCAAGCCCAAATGTTACCTCAGCACTGCCATGGTCACCACTAATTCATGTCCCCAGGTGCCACATCCACGTGTTTTTTAAACACTTCAAGGGATGGTGGCTCCACCTCTGCCCTGGGTGGCTGTGCCAGGGCCTGACCACCTTCAGGGAAGAAATTTTCCCCAATATCCAACCTGAACCTCCTCTGGGGCAACTTGAGGCCACTTCCTCTTGTCCTGTTGCTTGTTACCTGGGAGAAGAGAATGATCCCTACCCAGCAGTGCTGGGTTAATGTTTGGACTCAGGTTCTAACCTTAATGGTTCCATGATTCTATGATTCTATGCACCACCTCCCATGAACAGCACAAGTAGAGCTGCCAGTACACAGGGAAATGGATGAACCGGGCTCTGTCTCTCTTCCAGCCCTATTTTTGATGGGTTTGTGTTTATTTTATGAAAAACAGAACTCTAGTGGGCTCCTGCAGGGAAGCAGACACTGGTTTCCCGCTCAGCAGGATGAAGTGGTTTGCTGCTCACAGAGGTTCCTCCCACTCTCCCCATCACTCCTGCGGCCGCTCACTCCCATCCCGCAGCACTTCCCCCTCTCTCTGTCCCTGGTTTTGTGGCTGTACCATGAACTGACCCAAGTTAAGGGTATCTTCTTTCTCCTCCTCCCTTCACCCCTTTTAGACTCCCAACTGATTCCTTGCTCTGGTGGAACCTCAAGTTGCCCCTGACCTGCTCCTGCAATCAGCTGTGGTTTCAAGGCTGAGCTGTCCCAAGGGATTGCTCTCCAACTGCTCTCCAACTGCTTAACCAGCTTCTCCAAAGGCAACGCCTCTGACCAGGCAGCTGAGAGTCACACGGGGGCTTTAGATGAGGCTGTAGTGCTACATCAGGTCCTTTCCAAATCATCCATGACCACTCAGAGCCTTCAATAGTTAACAGACTCCGTGCTCCAGCTTTGGCTTGGATCAATTCTGCTGCTCGGGAGGGAGGAGAGCTGAAGGAACTTCAGCCTCAGGGACAGAAGCCATTCACCCCACAGGTCACAGCACATGCCCTGACCCATCTTGTTTATACATCCAGATGCAGGACCATCGTCTGGCTACGGAGTCACAGCAGGGAACATCTCATGGGTGGTGCCCTGGGAATGACCAGAAGTTCCCAATATGCTTCCAGACATAGACATTTACAGAGGAAAACTCAAAACCCCCCCAAGGACAAACAATGTAGAAGGATTTCATCCTGATATCCATCTGAGAAACACGATGCTTGAGGAATAACCAGGGATAAACAAAGCAGGGTGCTGGAGAACACAGATGAAGGTTAATTGTCTGAAAGCTCAAGTTTCCGTATCCCACGTTTTTTGTTGGCTGCTGGGAGAGAAGGGAATCATTTCCACAAACACTGCGTAACTAGTCAGCAATCCAGAAATTAGATAGAAACTGTCATGAGACAACTTATTTGATCCTGTTTCAATTTATGCAGCATCACTTTTATCACAACCAAATGGGTCCAAGCCACTAAATGGAAACCCAGGAAGATAAAGGTTCTTGGACAAATATTTTCATAACACTTTTTATTCTCTAACACACTGGCAGTGGCAGCACAGCAAGTTAAATGATTCATAGAGGAAAACCCCACGTGAGAACAAACCTGTGACCAGGAATATCTGAAACGGATGGAACCTGTTGCGAAAACACCACAGAGCAAAAACCGACCATCTGACACATTTATATTCCTAACTCGAGAAAGGCTGTAATCCTATCAGACATTTCTAATGACCTCCCAGCACTCTGGGATGCTGACTTTTTACACAGGCAAGTGACAGGACAAGTAGGGGGATGGTTTTAAAGTAAGAGAGGAGAGATTTAGATCAGATGTAAGGAAGAAATTCATCCTGCCCCATCCCTGGAAGTGTCCAAAGCCAGGCTGGATGGGGCTTGGAACAACTTGGGCTAGTGGAAGGTGTCCCTGCCCATGGTGGGGGTGGGATGAGATGAGCTTCAAGGTCCCTTCCAACCCAAACCATTCTGGGATTCTGCAATTCTATGATCACTTATACATTAACACCAACCCTGTTAGTGTGATTTGCATGCTGAGTACCTGCAGCTCAGCCACTCACATTTTTGTGCATTAGCTTTTCTTTTTGCTGTAAGATTCGCTTTGCCTTCCCGACGTATGTGCGCACACGACCGCAGCCAGCCTGGGTGCATTTGCTGCCATGGTAATCAGTGCTCAGAGCACTGCTCAGAGCACCACGGGCTCCATGTGGGGGCTCGTTAACAGAGACGGAGATTTGGGAACTGCTGCTTTTTATACTCAAGTATCACTATCAAGTGACTTGGTGAAAACATACGGCCCATAAAAGGTGATGCTCCTGCATCCCATATTTCACCCAGCATGGCTCCTTCAGATGCTCCAGCGAAAGGCAGAATAAAATAAATCAGTGCAGACCACGGCGTACACTTAGAGCTTTATTGCTGAGCCCTTCCTGATAAAAATTCAGCTGGAAAGCTCAGGTTATGTGCTCTGAAGGTGGCTTAACGAGGGAGCGATCTCACATCAGAGGGAAAGAGCCTTGCAGTGAAACTGTGAGCATGGACAGAACAAGGAGAATTATAAAGAGTCTCTTGAGGAGTGAGTAACAACCATCGAGTGGCTAATTCACAACCGGGCTGGGCAGAGAACGGACAGAGAGCAGCCCTGGCGAGAAGGACGTGGTGCTGCTGGTGCATGAGAAGCTCGACGTGCCCTGGCCACGGGCTCTGGCAGCCCAGAACCCCCCCGTGTGCTGGGCTGAGCCCCCAGCGTGGGCAGCAGGGCAGGGGGGGATTCTGCCCCTGTTCCCCGCTCAGCTGAGACCCCACCTGCAGAGCTGCCTCCAGCCCTGGGGTTCCAGCACAGGAAGGACGTGGAGCTGCTGGAGCGAGTCCAGAGGAGGGCACAGAACTGCTCCGAGGGCTGGAGCCCCTCTGCTCTGGAGCCAGGCTGGGAGAGCTGGGGGTGTCCAGCCTGGAGAAGAGAAGGATCCAGGGAGAGCTCAGAGCCCCTTCCAGTGCCTAAAGGGGCTCCAGGAGAGCTGGAGAGGGACTTGGGACGAAGGTCTGGAGTGACAGAACAAGAGGGAACGGCTTCCCACTGCCAGAAGGCAGGGTTAGATGAGATCATGAGAATTTTTGGCTGTGAGGGTGGAGAGGCCCTGGCACAGCGTGCCCAGAGAAGCTTTGGCTGCCCCATCCCTGGCAGTGTCCAAGGCCAGGTTGGACAGGGCTTGGAGAAGCCTGGGACAGTGGAAGGGGCCCCTGTCCATGGCAGGGGGTGTGATGAGATGAGCTTTAAGATTTCTTCCAACCCAAACCATTCTGGGATTCCAAGTGATGGCAGCCACACAGATGCAGCCACTGCTGAATCAGCAGCCCACACACAGCAATGACAATTTTAAGTTTTGATGGTCTTTTTTACAGCAAAAAATATCAGGTAACAAATCAAGAAGGAGCAGTTTATAAAAAAGGGGAAGGTTTGACAAAGAGGTGGGAAACAACTGAAAAGCTGCAACTGGAATCTCTGCAGTAAGTTGGGAGCGTGCACTCTCCTTAACTTTTGTTTTCCCACCTAACCAATATCCCGCGGAGCAGCACAAGGGTTACAAAGTACCACAACAAACAGATAGATAAGCCTAATCACAAACTACATGGTACTTCCTATGAAAAAATGGCCGGCCCAGCAGTAATAGGAATTAAAAAAAAAAAAAAAAATCCAGTCCTTGACTTCACTCTCATCCTTCCAATCCTGTCATTTATTTGCTTAAATGCAAACAACAGGTTTCATGCCACTGGATGCCTGTTACATTCTTGGAAGTGAGTATTACTTTTTTCAGGAGGAGAAATCTCAAGCTAAATCATTAGGGTGCAAAACATGATGAAAAGGTACCCACTGCCAAACACTTGCAGCTTGTGCCAAATGACGGGACGATCTGAATTGATTTCAAAGGGGTTTGAGTTTCCTCTTTTGAGGAACATCCTCATTAAAGCAACATTTACCCTGGGGGATTTAACAAGATTTGGGTATTTTAGTTTGTGGAGGTCCCAGGGCTATGGGACGGTGCTGACCTGGCACAGGGACCAACACCCCACTGTTACCATAAGCTCCAGGGAGGATATTCCCTCTCTTATGGATTGCATGAGTTCACTGCAAAGTGCCCCACTTTCTTAGTGCCCCCCTTCCTTAGCTGTGCATTTGGGGAGTTCCCATCAATCAAAGGAAGAAAAACCCCAGGCAGTATTATCCTAACTCCTAAGGAGGTGTATTCCAAGCAGCAGTGCAAGTGCAGACGGAATGCCACGGGAAAGTGCTTGGCAAATGACATTTAATGCAGCTGTTTGGCACTGATTCCTCGACAAGTCAAACCTCCTTTGCTCTGCCTGGCTCTCCAAGAGTTTTCTCCCTGTGTGCACCATGTGTGAGGCTCCTGCCTGCTCGTGTGTGCTCGCACCCCTGCTCAGCTGTGAACGTTTAGAGCCCACAGCTCTGCTGGAATCAACGGACTGGATGGAAAGATAAAAGGCTCCAAGATATCACATTCCCACCTGGTTCATGAAGGGTGGCTCCTTGTGGCACAGGCCTGTTACTGTGGGCACAGGGGAGTGGGTGGGGAGGAATAAACACACGGGACAAACCTGGAGTAAACTGAACTCCATTATTTCTCTTGCTCGTGGCAAGATTACATTGTCTTGGAGAAAGAGTTAACTCAGATCCTTGTTTTAGCCCGAAGTCAATCCTTCCCTAGTTATCCTTTTAAGGCATGGGCTATTTCCATAACCCAGATAGCACCAGGGCTGTTTCCTGCACTGACTGAGCCGATGCTGCTGCATTCCCCACCTGGTTTCTCCCTACCAATGCTGTGCAGTCACAGCTGGCACTGCCTTACCACCACAGTGACTTCTATGCTCAGGTGTTGGTTTTCATCAAAACCTCACTGCCACAAGAAGCTCTTCTCCAGGTCCTCTCATTCCCACGAGGCACCTTCCTGTAACCACCCGAGAACTCCCACCACCTTCTCCAATACCCACAGCTCCCTAGGAGCCTGCAAATCTCACTGTGATGATGGACAGGGAAACCAGCACCACCTCCACCCACCTGAGAGCTCCCACCACCTTCTCCAACACCCATGGACCTCCAGGAGTCTGCAGTTCCCCCCATGGCTCTGGACAGAGGAACCAGCCCCTCCTGTCAGTCTGCTCCACGCACAGCTCAGGGCTCCTGGGAGATGTTTGTCACTCGCTCGTGTGCCCAGATGCGTAAGAGGGAGAAATGAGTCAGTCTGAACATGTCTGACCTTAAAAACTTGGGGTTTGAAAGAAATGAAACCATTTCCAGCACACTGGAATGGTTCCCCACTTGTTATCAGGCTGGTGATCAATACTGTGACCCTTTAGGTGAGGAATGGTAAGTGCACTGGTTAAAATGAGGGAAGCCTCAGGATAAGGGAAGCCCACCCAAGCCCACGGGGGATAGTTTTAGATTATCTGAACCATCCCAAAGATACTCCAGCTGCAGAGGGAAGAAACCACCTGCTCCTGATTACAGTTAACAGCCCAGGGCAACCAGCAGCCACAGAAGCCTCGAGGCTGAAGTTCCCGAGGTCAGGAACTGCTTCCATTAATGCCACAGATGCAGGCTAAAACTCAAATATTTCGGGCAATACTTTTTCCAGACCAAGATCTGTCCCTTCCAACAGAGCAGACAATGCATATCTGATTTGAGCAAATACCAGGGCTGGAATTAATTTAATGCTCTCATCTAAAATTAGCCTGGCTGTTAAAAACTAATTCCTCCAGGCTTTGACTCCAGCATGATAATATTTCTTGATGGTGAAGAGGCTGCCTGTACAATGATACGGACCCAGAGGGTTTGTGACAGCTTCTCCCATGACTCTGGAGCTATCAGCAATACTGCTGGGAAGCATTCCCAACTTTCCAACACCTTGGGAGAGGAGGATAGCAGCTCTGGTTTGGGGAGTACAGGTAACTACCTTGACTTGCCTCCTGCTACAGGTGGTTTTCTTCAATTGTTTTGTGGTGTTGAAATTATTAAACTACAGCAGAGGGCAGCTCAGCCCCAGGGGTGAAAGTTGAACACAAACCTCGTTTCACCAGCGGTATCAAAGTGTTTATGGAAAAAGTGCAGTTTAACAAGCTGGTCAGGTTCTGCCTCATTTTCACCAGGGAGGTTTTCATCCAGCAACAGCCTACCAGGAGAGCCATGTTTCAGGACAGGGGGAAACTACCATCCCAGCAACTCCCTACACCACTAACACAGCTGATCCCAGTGCAGGGACTCTGGCAGCCGCTTAAAACCTGTTGCTGCAGAGGCACCATCCCAAGTTTTATTTAAACCATCCTCTTTCCACAGGAAACCACAGCCACAGGTCTCCAAGGGTAAGACAACAAACCGCCACCACCGGGCTCTGCTCAGAGCATGTGCTGAGCAGGCTAAAACAGAAAGGAAAAAGCTGCTTACTCTGAGTGTCTTTGCGATCGGGGAAGGAGAGGACGGGGGAGAGTCTGACTGAGCCTTCCTGCTGCGAGTATATTCCTTACTCCTGGTGTACAGGGACGACATGGCCTCGCGGGCTGGGTGGCTGTGAGAAGCAACACCAGTCTTGCTCTCCTGTCGCTCTACGGCGCTGGGCAGGTCCTTCTTCCAAGGTCAGAACAAACTAATTAAACTATTCACAGCTCTGGTAATTAAACCCTGCTGTTTAGGGTGTATAATTTTAGGCATTAATCTGCTGGAGGAAGAGCTGAGGCTCCACAATGTTTCTTGTCCGAGCAGAAGCAGAGAAGGTGTCAAGGACTCGCTGTGCTCCAGTGCCGGGTGCTGCTCCGTGCCAGCCTCACCACCTGGGCCCCGTCCCGACTTCTCCGCAAAAGGACATTTCCCCTCGTCCAGAGCGTGCCACAGGCCCAGAGGGATCAACCTCTCCCCAGAACTGCAGGAGGCAGAAACTCCCGGCTCAAGGAGAGAGCTGGAAACTGTCTGGGTTTATCTAGACATGAAGCTTTTGCCAAAAAAAGCTAAAAAAAAGGAAAGGAAAAGCAAACCCTGATTTACTCCGGAGCGTGGCCGCGAGCTCTGCCCTTGCTGCACGGAGCCGCACGTTTTAAGTGAAACACAAAAGCATAAATCAGGAACAAATGCTGGTTTGGAAAGGGGCAGTCCAGCTGAAGTTGGGTTTTGTTCCATCCTCCTCCTCCTCCACCTCCTCCTCCTCCTCCTCCTCCCCCCGCCCCGGCGCCCTTACCCACGCACAGGCTTCTCCCCTCCCTCCCGCCGCTGCCTTCTGACATTCTGACATTCCAGATCCTGACTCGCTCCAAGNCCCACAGGCTTCTCCCGTCCCTCCCGCCGCTGCCTTCTGACATTCTGACATTCCAGATCCTGACTCGCTCCAAGAGGAATGCTGGAGGGCAGCCAGCAGCAGCGATTCACTTTCAGCTTGGGATTTGGGCTGCCAAATTGGGTTTGGGATTGCTTTTGGGATTTGGACAGGAAAAAAAAATGAAAATAAATAGAAAGGGGGAGAAGAGAAAATCCCTCCCAAGCTTCTGAGGCCTGGTGGGCTCTGAGTGGGATGTTGGAGGCGACTGATGGCACTTTGCAAAGCCTAAATTCCAGAAGGCGTGTGTGGCTGCGACGAAGGGAGATGATTTAAAGGCCATGGAGCAGCTCATGCCATGAAAGGGAGGACACACTCGGGCAGCACAACAGGATTTTTGTTGTTTGCTCATAAGCCTGTTTGAGCTGTGGAAGGGCGGCACAGAGCTTGTGTAATGTACACTGGTTCAAGGGAGCGTTTGGAATCGAGGAGGAGGGAGAGGAGCTCAGATGAAAGGACAGAGGGTGTGGAGAGCGTGTACCTCTCCCAAACTGCCAGCTCTCTGCCAAGCTCTGCTGCTGCACAAGCTCATTGGAAGATGGCTCCCTGCGAAGGTGAGCGTGTGTCCCCTGCATCCCACTGAAACAGGCCTGTGGGATGTTCATTTGAAAAATGCCTCAAACAAGCTCAAAGAATCACAGAATGGTTGGGGTTGGAAGGGACCTCTGGAGACCATCCAGTCCAACCCCTCTGTCAAGGCAGGGTCACTTACAGCAGGTGCATGTCCTGCCACTGCATCAGCAGCGCGTGTCCTGCTCCAGCTTCACATCTGCTTGATATCAAACATTTCCTACCAAGGCCAGGTGGACGGGGCTTGGAGCATCCTGGGATAGTGGAAGGTGTCCCTGTCCACGGCAGTGGGGTGGAGTGAGATGAGCTTTAAGGTCTCTTCCAGTTCAAACCATTCTGTGAAATGCAGAATAATATCTATATAAAAATATTTTAAGAGTATCAACCCCCCTGTGCGTTGCTCTGAAATCTTGCCCCTTTTTGCAACCTGCTTGGCACCTGGGTAATTTAACTGGCACAGAGCGGGGCAAGGGGCTTGGAATAGCAGCTAGAGTAATTCCTCCTGCCATCCAGCATCTTCACTCTCCAGGGGCAATGCAGCAACACCATGTAACCAGGGAGAGCAGGAGATGGGGCTGCCAGATTTTCCTGCTCTAAGGAAGTCACAGTGAGATCACGTTTCTCGATACTTCTTCACGAGGAAGGAGGGGACTCATCATCCACTGACTGCAGGAGAGGGGAAAAAGGGTTTGGAGAGGTCTAATTCTGCCTGGTAATATCTCTGCATTCCCCTTTCCAGGTAAGGAAATGAAGTCCAGACACACAAGGAGGCAGTGACAGACACCCTGCTGCTCCAGGAGGCTGGGGCAGGACCTTGATCTTTCCAGCCTCCATCTGTTGCACTCATCACACAACTCTCCCTGTGCCTGGAGCCCAACTCCGCTGTACAACAAGGTAAATCAGACACTTTAAATGCATTATTTATAGACCCTGCACACAGGGTGATCCTTTCACACCAGTCTCAGTTTCTGGAGTTGCAAAACAGTGTAAGTGAAACTGGGTGAACTGGCCGGCGGTGCACTGGAGTGTCCCAATCCCAGCTCCAGGGCTTACAAAGCCCAGCTTAGTCACCAAGGCGGAGCTACATAGCCCTAAATTGTAGTGTTTGGCTTCCCCTCCCATCCAGTCCCAAACCATTCTCACATCCCTCCACAGTCACGTTTCTGCTGAGGAGGGGCAGGAAAGCTCCAAAACCAACATTTTGGTGCAGAACTCACAGCCCAAATCCAAAATACAACCTGAGCCATTCCATACTAATTATTTAGCAACCCAATGCAGGTCTCACACAGACTGACCAACACAGCTTGGTGGCCACTAACTCATTTTAGAGAGAAGGGGAGGCTTGATTAGCCAGGAGACAGAGAGCAGCAAGAGATGCAATATGGCAAAACATGCCAGGTTTCAGCATTATTCCCACAAATGCCTGGTTTAGGGGTTTCTTTTACTTTCAAGTAGTCCCCAGTGGAAGTATGAAACACAACTCTCCTTCACAGTGCTGCCATTCCTCACAGCTTGAGCTCTGTCATGTTCAAAGTCGTTGTTTAGATCCGACTGTTCCTGCCTGTTCAGGAGATTCCTCAGTCAGAACCAGGCTGGTCCAAGCTTTAGCTGTGGTGCTGTGTACTTTACCAAGGAATACTTATACAACTTTCAGAAAGACATGCACAAAAATTATCTTCCATGAGCATTTCCACAGCCACTGGACATAATCCCCAGAGGCTGTCTGAATGCTGACTTTATGCTCTGGCCTATTTCTGGGAAAAATTGCCTTGAATTTTCTTCTCACCCTGGACTATGGCAGCACAACTATGCTACAGTATTATGTCTTTCCCATATTTATATGAAGCAGTGTATTCCTGTAGTTAGAGCTGTGGTCTTGGCTATGATCACTCTTCAGACATCTTCACCCAAAAGTGGTCAGGCTCTTCCCCCAGAGGGTGCTGGGCACTGCCCAGGCTCCCCAGGGAATGGGCACGGCCCCGAGGCTGCCAGAGCTGCAGGAGCGTTTGGACAACGCTCTTAGGGATGCTCAGGGTGGGATTGTGTGGGTGTCCTGGGCAGGGCCAGGGGTTGGACTTGATGGTCCTTGTGGGTCCCTTCCAGCTCAGCAGATTCCGCTCCTTCCTCTTCCATTCAGATGTCTGTCCTCTCCCCTCCTTTGGTGATGGCGCCTGTGTTTGTACTCCATTTTTAACATCAGTTAGACAGGAGAACTCACATGCATGAAAATTATGTACCAGAAATAGGATGAAACCCTGAGTTAAATATCTGAGAGGAAAATACATACACCCTTTTTATCTGTGTTGAAAATCTTCACTTACAGAACATGATGCTGGTAAAACAAATGTCAGCAGCACTGCAAGATTCCAACCTGCAGCGCACAAAAATGGGAAACAAATCCGGGAGTTAAAGCCAGAGCTGCAGTGATGCTCAGGGGTGATGCAAGCCCATGGCACGATCTCTGAGTGCAGAGGAGGAGAAACCCTCCTGGGAGACCAGAATTCCAATACAACTTGAAGAACAAGAGTAGTTGGTATTTTTGGAACAAATTATCCCAAAAACTATCTCTTGCAAGTCGTAGCTGTCATTTTTCACACCAGGTTTACCATGTACCTCACTGAATTCCTTCCCATCCAGCTGAGTTCTTTCATCTGCAGCCAAACCTCCCCTGTCTCCCAGTGCAGGCACGTCCCAGGGAGCAAGGTGGTGTCCCCAGCCTACACAGGGCTCAGCTGGGGCAGCAAACACAAACTGGGCCCCACAGCACCAGGACATTCTTGGCACTGTGACCTTCCCCCAGCGCCTCCCTGCCTACATCTGCTAAATTAATCCCAGCCAGGGACCCCCCTGCCCCAGCACACAACCCTGTGATCACCGAGCAGGGGGAAGGTCTCTGGCATCATCTTGTCCTTGGCCAACCAAAGCTCCTCTGGGTAGCACTGGGCACTGCTGGGGACCGTTCCCAACGGGCACCTTGGACACTGCCACGCTGATCTGGAGGGTGGGAGGGTCCAGTCACATGGATGAGCCTTCCTTCCCAGCTGGCCTCAGGGCTAGGAACAGTTTAAGATGGCACGATGATACTGAGCCTTTGAGGATGGGGTCTCAGTAGTGGCACAGCCCTTGCTGAGACCCCCTCCTGTGCTGGGCCAAGTGATGCAAGAACATGGGGCTGCACAGCTACCTGTGAATTCCAACCACACTGGACAAGCAGAAAAGGGAGAGGCAGGCAACAGGCTTCATGTGTTCCTTTGAACCTGTCACAGAATCACTGAGGCTGGAGAAGACTTTTAAGATTGAGTCCAACCATTCCCCCAGCACTGCCACATTCACCACTAAACCACGTCCCCAGGTGCCACATCCACACGTATTTTGAACATTTCCAGCGATGGTGACTCCACCACTGCCCTGGGTGGCTGTGCCAGGGCCTGACCACCCCTTCAGGGAAGAAATTTTCCCCAATATCCAACCTGAACCTCCCCTGGCACAGCTTGATGCTGTTTCCTCTTGCCCTGTCCCTGTTCCCTGGGAGCAGAACTCAACCGCCCCCCAGCTGCCCCCTCCTGTCAGGGAGTTGTGCAGAGCCAGAAGGTCCCCTCTGAGCCTCCTTTTCTCCAGGCTGAGCCCCCCCAGCCTATCACTGAGCCCATTTTGCTCACTTTTCTTTGCTCCAAAATCGCTTCATGCCACCCCAGACACTTCTGGTACCTGCTGGCACCTCCTTCTACAGAGTCCAGCTGTTTGCTGTTCAAGTAAACAAATCTTCCCAGCCCTCCCCTTCTGGGTTTCCCACTGCAAGAGCAGAATGTGCTGTTTGTCTGTCGAGTCCTGTGCTGGTCCAGGGAATCACTGAAATCTGTTATTTTATGTAATACCCAAATCAACTGTAAAACTGCATTTATTCTCATGACACTTCTCTGGAGAAATGGAACAAATTAATCTGGCAGTTGTTTCCAACAGTCAGGCTACAAAGGCATTATATGACCAGAAAATAATGTTTCTAGGCACAAAGAAGTTCTGTAAAATATCCAGAAAAAAAGAGAACCCCAGAATGGTTTGGGTTGGAAAGGACCTTAAAGCTCATCTTGTTCCAACCCTTGCCATGGGCAGCGTCGCCTTCCACCAGACTGCTCCAACCTGGCCTTGAACACTTCCAGGGATGAGGCAGCCACAGCTTCTCTGAGCAACCTGTGCCAGAAACTCAGTTTAAACATAAGAAGACCTGTGGATACTGGAATGCTGCTAGTAGGGGAATTTTTCAGCTTCTTGCCTTAATTCTGTGAGAATCTTTCCTTTACCACTCAAGTTATGTAAACAGTAAGATAGGTTTTGTAAATAACTTTCACATCTGGTGTTTTTGTTAATTTCTGTTTTTTAGTACATTAGACAAATAGTCTGAAGTGGGTGTCTACGGCTTCAGCCAACCACCCCAGGACAAGTGTGGACATTGTCCAATGGGTTTATGGAACTAGGATATATAAATGGTATTGTAAATTAATAAATAATTCATTCTCTCGCTAAATCTCCATGTTGTTGCATCTCTGAACCCTTGCTAACACAGCCACAAAGACCATTTACCATCAAACTACCTTCATGGTTTCTATAGAACAGAGTCAGAATTAGATTTCCCACTGCTTTTCTGTCACTGGACTGTCCCACAAAACTGAAATCCATAGTGCCACAATCCTGCACCTCCCCTTTGCAACAATGTTTATATTGTGGGCACAGTTTAATAATTCCTGTGATCTGCATCAGCACAGGATGTCCTGTGTTTGTGGCTACTTCAGCCCCCAGTAACAGCCGCTCTTTGTGCACCCTTAAGGGCACCACTGCCTTGCTCCTGAAGAGGATCTTCCTTGCCTTACACTTGTCTCCCACTACACCCAGACCAGACCAAGAGTTGTTATCTGCAAAGGACAAGCTGTGACCAGCCTGAGGTCAGCTCCAACAGCCAGGAACAGTTTTGGTTTAACACACAGGGCTCCCCAGCCAATGCAAGGGTTACACCCCGGGGGCTGCTACACCAGAGAACTGCTCTCTCCACACAGGATCTTGCAGTAAAATGTCTCTAGACTATCACTAAAACATTGGGAAAGGAATTCATCTGGAAAGAAAAGGCTGGGCCTTGTTAACCCTCCTGCTCTCACCTCTTTATTCACTCCACCCATCACCCTCTGTGCAAAGGAATTCTGCTTATTCTGGAGAGAAGCTGCTCATTTTGGTGCATAATGAGTGAACCTGGAACTGGCAGCACTGGCACTTATCTCAGCAGATGTGACCAAAAGCCAATCTTCAAAAGTGGACACAGAACCTAGAGAATCAGTGTCATTAAGGCTAGAAAAGATCACGAGTCTTGTCACCTATTCTGTGTTCTGGGTGGCATCTGTGGCTTCTTTCCTGACAAGGCTTTTCTGCTTTGGCTACGGAGATGCTTACGGAGCAGGAGAAGGACTCCAGCTCAGGGGTTGATGGTACTGTTGGTTGGCTGTTTTTTGTGTTTAATTGGTCATTTTCAATCTAAACAATTTAGTGACTCAGCTCCACCCTTACGCTCTGCATTGCTCAGTAACAGTCACGTTCTCATGACACTGTAGGTTACCTGAGCAGGTAATTT
Source organism: Oriolus oriolus (assembly GCA_013400235.1). NCBI lineage: Eukaryota > Metazoa > Chordata > Aves > Passeriformes > Corvidae > Oriolus > Oriolus oriolus. Next base: position 140,507 of record VXBT01014007.1, read on the forward strand.
TGACCGAGTATGTCTTTGTACAGTGAGAGAACTAAAAACTGGCTCCAAAATACAGATTTTTATTCCTGGGGTATAGTCATGGGGAGCTGAGGAGCTGCTGGATTACAGAAATTAATGTGCTGTACAGCATGTATAGCCAAGGAACTGCCTGTATGTAGCTGTATAAACCCATAAGTATGAATTCCTTTAGCAGTAACAAGGCCAACGCCTATTACCTTTAAAATAAGTTATTAAAACATTAATTGTACTCTAGTCTACAATTTGTACTTCTGGGCATTTGATGTAGCTTATTTAATGGAACTTTGTATCTCAAGATTTAATAATTCAAATCATTATTATTACTATTATTATCATTATTACTGCTATACAGCAACTGTACATGATCTATAAGCCCTACTGTAAATAAATTACTTTTAAATTAACCTCAAGCTTTACCAGGGTCAAATACAGCTTGCAGGGTTTATTTAGCACTGCAGAAGGCAGTCAGGGTTATGTTGGGCTGAAGGACTAGAACAAAACAACACGGTCAGGCAGTAGCTGTGCTGTAAATGGGATGTGCAGGCTCTGCTGGAGTTTTCCATAAATGGAATCCAAACTGGAGGAGGGAACACTTCCATCTGCAGTGCACAGGCCAGGATTCCCAGGAGCAGATCTGCTGGGGTGCCACGCAGATAGGAAGTAGAAGGAAAGGGTCTTCCTCTCCTCCCAGACACAGCAGCTGAGAGTCTGTAATTGCATCTATAGCATCATTCTCCTCCCACTTTTCATTCCCATCTCCAAATTTATCACAAAAAAGCTGGAAGCACCGTGCCCTAGGCATACTTGGATTAGCACTGAGCAGCACACGCAGATCATTTAGTGGGGGCTGAGAATCACACATTTTAAATACAAAATTTCAGATTTATTTTCTTTTTCCTTTCTTATAAATAGAGACAATAAAAAGCAAGGGTGAAGACAGTTCAAAAAGCACCATTCTCAGCAGGGAAACATCATTTTAGCACCTGCAAGTGCCCAATTCTGCATGCAGGAGAAACATCTTCCAGCAGTTCTGTGGAGCAGAGTTGAGTTTTTGGAAGAACAGGCAAGGTGCCTTGGACACTCAAATCCAGCAGGTACAGCAGGATGAGAAGCTGGGCTGTTCAGTGACCCCTCTGGGGACATCCCTAACTTCAGAGGGGGAGAACTGGATATAAAGTAAAGGCTGTAGAGATGGAGATGGTTTCACTGTCTTGAGTTCATCATCATTTGAAGATGAAGCTGAGGACAAGCTCAGTAAACCAATCTACATCTGCACTTCTACAGCAAAGGCACAGGGAACCTGAGATAGGGCCTGGAGGGGGCAGACAAACCCACAGTTCCAGAGTATCAAAGGCAGAAATGTTTCTGAGAGAGCCCACAGATGTTCATGTTCCCTCTCTGAATGTGCTATTAAACTGTATTTCATAGAATCACAGAATATCCTGAGTCTGAAGTGACCCACAGGGATCATCCAGTCCAACCACTGGCCCTGCGCAGACACCCCAACAATCCCACCCTGTGCATCCCTGAGAGCCTTGTCCAAACGCTCCTGGAGCTCTGGCAGCCTCGGGGCCGTGCCCATTCCCTGGGGAGCCTGGGCAGTGCCCAGCACCCTCTGGGGGAAGAACCTTTTTCACAATATCCAGCCTAAATCTCCCCTGACAGCCTGATGGTGAGAGGTTACAGAAATGGGTGGCAGCAGTGGCAGTAATCAGCAGCAACAAACCAGCGCCACAAAAGGCTCCTGCTGGAGGGGACAGATGTGGCAGCTTTGCAAAACATAAATGTCTCTAAGGTCACACACAGGATTCCATTCAGGCTGTAAATGCAGCCATGGGCACAGCCCCTGAGGCAACCCCAGCACTGCCTACTGTCATGCCATAATCCTGGCCAGGTCTGTACACCAGAGACTGGTCTGCTGCCTATGGAGAGGTTGCTTCATGTCCACCCAAAATCTGGCTCTGCCTTTTCACAGTGAGGCTTCTTTCCCGAACTCAGTACCGTGCTTTGTTCAAAAAAAGCATCACAATAAAATCACAGAATCACAGGACCAAGGATTGTTGGAAAAACCTGAGTCCAACCATTGCCCCACCACTGCCACGGTCACCTCTAAACCACGTCCCCAAGTGCCACATCCACATATTTTTTAAACACTTCCAGGATGGTGACTCCACCACTGCCCTGGGTGGCTGTGCCAGGGCCTGACCACCCCTTCAGGGAAGAAATATTTCCTAATAACCAACCTGAACCTCCCCTGGAACAACTCGAGGCTGTTCCCTCTCCTCCTGTCCCTGTTCCCTGGGAGCAGAGCTCGACCCCCCCCCGGCTGCCCCCTCCTGTCAGAGAGTTGTGCAGGGCCAGAAGGTTCCCCCTGAGCCTCCTTTGCTCCAGGCTGAGCCCCCTCCCTCAGCTGCTCCCCATCAGAACTGTGCTCCAGACCCTTCTCCAGCTCTGCTGCCGTTCTCTGGACAGGCTTCAGCAAATCCGGAGAGATGCTTTGCTCTGTCCACTCACAAGTCCAGTTTGAGCACTGCTCACGCAAAAAACCAATTGATTTCACCTGGTTCCAACCAGTAAGGATAAAGTAGTGTTGCAACATAATATTTTCCAGGGGAAGCTGTCTGGCAGGCACACTCAGCAAGTGTTTCCTGACAGGTTCCCTCTTCCCACCCAGGTTTCTTACAAGGAGGAACATAACAGCAATTTGCACAGCTATGAACAGGCCATGTCAGGGAAGCTGAGAAAGCAAACAGCAGTACAAGAACCAGATGGAAACAGCTATTTCAAGCAAAGGGACTTTCCAAAATATGACATAGAGAAATAAAAATCTCAGGGCCCTCACAATAGTCATGATCCATTCTTTATCTACATTCATCAGATGCTCTGTACCCACCACAGCCACTCCACGGCTGTAAAACCTGTCTGTCAGCTGAGCTGTGGGAGCGAATGGCTGACACACAACAATACTCCAGTGGCACTGGCCAGGCAAATCTGTAACTTCAACACACTGTCATCTAACTGTGCTTCAAGCCTCTTTCTGACCATCCCTCACCAGCAGCACGTTGTGCAGAAGGTTATGTCTGCCAAGGATGAAATCCAAGAGCAATGAAAAGTCTCCCTGCATGGTAAAACACCCACTCAAACTCACCCACAGCAGTGCCCAGCATTGGGTACCTGGTAGGTACCTGCTATAGAATCACAAATGGCCTGGGTTTGAAGGGACCTCAAATCTCCTCCAGCCCCTGCCATGGGCAGGGACACCTTCCACTAGCCCAGGGTACTCCAAGCCCCGTCCAGCCTGGCCTTGGACACTTCCAGGGATCCAGGGGCAGCCACAGCTTCTCTGGGCAACCTGTGCCAGGGCCTCCCCACCCTGACAGGGAAGTATTTCTTCCAAATACCTGATCTAAACCTCTTCTCTATCAGTGGGAAGCCGTTTCACCTTGTCCTGTCACTACATGCTCTTGTAAAAAGTCCCTCTTCATCTTTCTTAGAGGCTCCCTATAATGAGCAATGAGGTGTATATTAAGTAGAGCAGGTGGGAAATTCCTGCCAGAAGGAGTTTTGCAGCTTAAGGATTCAACATCTTGACACACCAAACAATGAAGCAGCTTCTGCCAAATAATGTTACTTTTCATAGGGAAAATCCATGTCCAAGAGCAAAAAACTAACAATGACTTTCCAAACATAAGGCTTTTTCTGAAGAGAACCATGTGGGAGGACCTAAACTCCGAACAAAAAGTGACCTTTTAAAGACACAAGGGACAAACAACATCACCACACTCATATCACAGCAACATGTCATTTTTTCTACAGTGGTTGTTTCCAAATGATATTTTATTGCCAGAGAATTTGACTCCAATTTTCCAAACAAATTTAGATTACTCCTAAGTTATCTGGTAGCCGTGAGGCAATACAGCTTCTGATTTTTGCTCCTTCTGGACATGTCTGGGAGATAAATAATTTACTACATAAACGTGTGACTGCACCAGCCTGCACGGGATGGCAGGAGACGAGGACAACCGGCTTCATGGGGGCTTTGCCACAGAGAAGCATCCATACAACACCAGAGTCACAGAAAGGCTTGGGTTGGAAGGGACCTTAAAGCTCATCCCATTCCACCCCCTGCCATGGGCAGGGACGCCTTCCACTATCCCAGGCTGCTCCAAGCCCCGTCCAACCTGGCCTTGGACACTTCCAAGGATCCAGGGGCAGCCACAGCTGCTCTGGGCACTCTGTGCCAGGGTCTCCCCACCCTCACAGCCAAGAATTCCTTCCCAATATCCCATCTGACTCTGCCCTCTGGCAGTGGGAAGCCATTTGCCCTTTTCCTGTCCCTCCAGGCCCCTGTCTCAAATCCCTCTCCAGCTCTCTTGGGGCCACTTTAGGCCCTGGAAGGGGCTCTGAAGTCTCCCTGAAGCCTTCTCTTCTCCAGGTGAACAGCCCCAGCTCTCCTAGCCTAGCTCCAGAGCAGAGGGGCTCCAGCCCTTGGAGCATCTCCATGCCCTCCTCTGGACTCATTCCAGCAGTTCCACGTCCTTCCTGTGCTGGGACCCCAGAGCTGGATGCAGATTCTCACACTGGGGAGAAGAGCCAGACAGCAGAGCCTGAGCATGATACATCCCAGTTCCATGTGCCCCTCTCACTGCCCCCAATCCCTTTTCTCCAAGGCAGACACCTGTGTTACCACAGCACAGCCATTAAGGCCCAGCCAGATATCTACTGCTGTAGGCATGAATTTTAATTCAGCAGATCAGATTTTTTAGAGGATGACTTCAATCACGTCAGGAGAGACATCCTCCCCCAGCCCACTGGATGACTGACACTGAGGTACGATCATCAGCTCCCAGAGGGACCCAGAACCTGCTCCACGTGGTTCAGCAGTCAGAGATATTTCTCCTTTCCATAGTTTTGAACATTTCACAAGGAGACAGATTTTGACAGTTTCCCACAAAAAGTGATGGGGTGCTCTGTTACATGTATAAGCACAACCATACACTGTTAACCTTTAAAAAGTCAAGAATTATAAACATAATTAGACAAAAAGCAATAGTGAGATTTATTCTGTCTTTGGGATATGGTCCAGGAGCAATGCTGCTCCTCAGGCCAGTGGGTCTGGGCTAACATTCACACTGCAGTGAGCACTCCCATTTCCTGGAGTGGCCGTGCTGTGTCCACACAGCACTGGAGAGAAGCACACACGTCATGGATCCTGCTGCCACCCCATCCACCACACTGCTCCCAGCTCCTTCTGGGAAGAAAGCAAGAGGATCCCGGCACCCCTGTGCAATAGCTGCCATGGGTGCAAAGGAAAACGAGCCTGGGGTGAACTGGGATCATCTTAACTGACTGCACAGGCCTCCCAGCAATGTGCAGCGGCCAAGGGAGCTGTGGGTGGCTGCTGCAGGGCCAACCCCAACCCCACGGCTGCAGGGGAATGACTTGCTGACAACTGAGACAGATCAGTCACCTCAGACTGCACCACAAGTCTGACAGCAATCTACTAAACAAGATGCTAAAGCGTAAAGTTACCTTGAATAGTTATGAGTTTGTGACCTTGGAAATCACTCCTGGAGGACTGGCTGTTTTACTTCATCTTCTCAGGACTCACAGATTGGATTTTAGCTGGTTTTGTGTTACTCATCCCCATCCCCATCACTGCTTCACATTACACCTTCCTAATTCAGCAACTCGGTGAGTTAGAGGAATTCACCTGAAGGCATTTAGCTGTAACCCTGTAGTCACATAACCCACTTGGATCACTTGGCTTTAGGCACAAACAATATGTTTTCCCAGAGCTGTAAACTGGTGCTCAGAGCCAGGCTGAGGAGTGAAGTGCTGCACCAACAGGGAGAGCAGCCACCCAGGATGATGCCCTTCTCCATGTACTGAGGTTAAGAAAAACCAGCACAAGCACATCAGGCTGGAGAACTCACAAGGCAAATCCTCTGTTCAGATTTGAAGCATTTTTGTAGAAATATTTGCAGAATGAATTTTAATTTCTCTGCTGTCTGCCCCCTCCACCTCCCAGAGAACCCAGGGCACTCCGAACACTATGAGGATGTTCTTCACCATATTCAAGCTCTATGGCAAAGGCTCAGCTCATGCTCCTTCCTGCAGCACTTTGCTGCTATTTCATATTGCTATACATATTAAAGACCTTTCCTTGCAGCATACACAGCCCATTAGAGCAATTTGTTTATAAACAGGACTAACCAGAGCCAATCTCTCCCAGCCTTATGTTACACAGAATTAAATGCTCTCTAATTTAACTACATGATGCAAGTGACGCATGGTGCCACCTACGTGCCCTTGGACAGGGGCCAGATGGTTTCCCTCCCACATCACACCACATCTCTGCTAGAAATAAACATTCAAGGGTAAAATCAGGGGGAAATACTCATATCCTTAATCCCCAGAAGGGACCCTGGGCCAGCAGCAATGAGGCATAGGATGAGCACCACCATATAGTGCTGTCTGCATTGAAAGGATTTTAGTTTCTTATCAGCTGGCCAGAAGTTCACCTATTTTGTTCCTTTTACTGGTCAACTTTCCCTTGTATCCCAGCAAAACAGCTCAGCTCTTGCAGACATACCTTACCATATTAGGCAGTGTGAGTCCTGAAAGTGGAGGACTCGGAGCCTTCCTTGGCTTCCAAACACAGTCCACGGGCACGGGGTCGGCCAGCACGACACTGGGAAAGGGACAGTAACAACTGGGGACTCCCAGGGCTCCCAGTGCACCCAGTCTGCCTACAACATGACATTCACAAAACACTTAACAAAAGCTATTCCTAATCTTATAGTTATTATCACATCCATCTTTCACAAAAAGGCAAACAGCACGATGACAAAAGCTGAACTGAAGCCTCCGTGGAAGGACAAAATGGCACTAAAAGCAAAAAATGTAGGTGAAAAATAGGACACACCAAAATCAGGACTCCCAGGTCATAGCTCTGAATCAGCAATAACATTGACATTTAGTTTGCAGAAGGAATTTTCCAGTTCATTGGTCCTCCCTTAGAACTCGTGGAATTAAGCTTAGAAATTCAGCCCTTCTAAGACAGAGATTTAATTTATATTGGTACCCAGTTGCACCTGGTGATTTCATAGTAACAGTACAAGTAGGCAGAACACTTATTTACAAACCAGAGTGAGCCTGGTTCATTCCATAAATCAAAGCGCAGCGAGACAGGAATGGAGCCTATTTAATCCACTTACTGCAATTGTAATTCACAATCAAACGTTTCAGTGCTATTCCTCCATAAAACTTAATTCCATTAGTGTGTCTGGGGTTTATACTGGGCTATACAGACTGTCCTGAAGGCAGTTCATGACAACAGACATTTTCTTTGATACTTTTACTGCCCAGAAATTGTTATTTTACGAACACAACACTCAGTGTCTTCCTCTGAATTTAAAGTTTTCCTCTGACAAACTCTCCTGTGGGTGAGGCACATCTGCAATGCTTCAGCACAGAACTACAAGGAGAAACAATCCTTTAAATTATTATAAACATTTTCTACTTGTTCTCTATGCTCTGTCATTTAAAATACATTTTTCTTCCAAATTTGTTCCCAATTGTTCCTGCTGTGCAATAGCAATGGCAGAAGTTGCCCAGGGAAGCTGTGGCTGCCCCATCCCTGGAAATGTCCAAGGCCAGGCTGAATTGGGCTTGGAGCAACCTGGGATAGTGGAAAGTGTCCCTGCCCATGGCAGAGGGTGGAACGGGATGGTCCCTTCCAACCCAAGCCAGCCCATAACAGATTCTACCATTTAAGTCGGGTCAAGTCAAAGCCAGCAGAGTCAGGGGTAAAGAAAGCCTGCTCTGAAATGGAACACTGGACCATTCTCTTTAGTCTTCATCATCATCCTTCAGCTGCTGCATCCCAGACTAGGCCATTGATCCCTATCTGCACTGACTGTTGCATTTGTCCTCACTGGCTTCACCAAGACTGGAATTCCCACTGGTATTTCTCAGTCAGTGGCTTGAGGGGACAGGGAAGGTTTCCCAGCTCCAGCCTCCTCCCAGCTCAGTCTAGGTCTAACATGAGCTTTCAGAAACTCCCAATTTTTACTTTCTGAGAAACAGAGACAAGACTGGGGCCAAGCTTTTCCCCCACCTCTGCTTTGAGCTCAGGTCTCCCCAGACCTCACAAAAACTCTTTCCTTCGCAGCTCCTTCCCACTGGAACCACGTAAAAACCTCTCCTAAAGCTGCTTCCCTAGAGGCTTTTTCCAGCTGAAGTCCTTGTACTCTTGAACATTTATTCCACAATAAAACTCTGTCTGTTCTTCCAAGTTTCCACAGTGCATCCAGGCAGTCTGCATCCCAAGGAGGGAGGTGGGGTGGGAGCAGAACACACGGAGGATCCCGACACATCCCACTACGAGACCTCTCAGTTGCCTAAAGCTCAGCCAAAGTGTCTGGGCTGGTTTCCCACTCTGGTGCTCATGAGCTCAGCCAAAATAATTCATCCACTTCTGAGAATTAGAACAACATGTATTTGCTCCTTTTTTTTTTCCCCAAAACTGCCTTTACCTTTCCTGTGCTAGTCTCCAGCATTGCAGAGCTTGGAGGAGGGATTTCAAGTAAGGCCTTTTTTTTGGCTTCCATGAAAATCATTCTGATATCAGCCAAGATACAAACACTGGAGGAAAAATGTAACTGTTCCCATAAAATCAGATTCTTTGGGATTCTGCTACTAAAACGGGACACTCCAGACTGCTCAAGTTCACAACCTGGTGACATTTGGCACCTGCCATTCTAGAATTATAGTTATTGATGAATTAATGATTATTAACTATACTTTTTAATTGGCACTAGAACTGAAAACAGAGAGCTGTTCCATGATTCCTGCCAAAGTGATGGCCAGTTAGGACAGAAATCTCTGATCTGGATCTCAAATAAACCAGGGAAGACTGACCAAGTGACATGATGCTGGAGGCATGCACTGAAGAAAATAAACTGGGAACTGGATAAAAACAAGAGGACTGGGAAAATGGGAAAAACAGCTCCAGCGGAGTGGGAGGAGAGTCTAACCCAGGTCCAAGGTATGTTGGGTGCATAAGAAACCACAGTGCTGGTGCCCCAAAGCACCTACACAAAGGGGCTGACGGAACTGAAGGGAAGTTGCTCTGCTGTTAGATGGATCCCACAAGAAACTAATGTGAAGTGTTAGACAAAAGGAATCTTTGCTGTTAATCTGGGGAAAACCAGCATTATTAATGCTAGTAAGAGACTGGGTTTTGAATTTTTGGGCAGCTGGGTTCTCCCAAAGTGCAGCTTATCCATTTACATGAGCAGTGAGGACTGTGCTCAATAAAATCTTCAGCAATTTTAGGACTAGACTCCAGGATGCCTCCAAACCTGCAGCCTCAGCTACTCTTTTGTCTTAATTTAGGTAATCTGGGACAACTTCCCAGAAGAACAAGACATTCCCAGCAAGTCCCAAACATGCCTGCTGGAAACAAGGTGTCCCTATTATGATTATTACTTTTCACACATTACAAAACTCCCCTCCTTCAGTCTTACAGTGAGGCAGCAGAAATGTCAAAACAATTTTAATGACGATAAACGACTGAATCTTTCCTGCAGGGTTCAGTGAAGATTTCAGGAAGCTCTGCACTGTGATGAGCAGAAACTCCTGTGGGAAGAGCTGGGCTCCTTGAAGCAGGTGATGCTTCTGTGAGCAGGAATATCTCACATTTCAAGTGGAGTAAAGTGCAAAGTAAGCATTGGGAAAGCAACGGCTGGCATGGAAAGATAAGCACATGCTAAAAGCCATCCCAGCACCACGTGAGTCTCTGGTCCCAGCAAGGCTCACCATGACTTTGCCGCATTCTGACTGAATATTGCAAGAAGGAAAACAAAAATAGAGTCTGAAGAGTGTTACTGGCAATTTTCAGCAAAGAACCAGTTAATTCCAACTAAATGACGCTTCAATCACTCTACTGCATTGCAAAGCATACGGAAAGTTCAACGTTTTCCAGCAAAAATGAAACATCCCACAAGGAGGCTGACCCCTATGCAATCTTACATTTGCTATTTCTCCCAGGTCTTCCACATTGTGCTTTAACAGCTTGGAAATGTATTTAGCTTTGACATTGTCAGAGTCAGTCATGCTGTCCGGCTCAAACGTGTTTCAGACAAAGACAAACAAAACCAAAGGAAACCAAGGCAATTTGGAAAGACTCAGTAATTATAATAAAAGGAAAGAAAGGGCCTCAAAGGATGAGACTATTGCAAGAACTGGGGACCACGGAACAACCTCTGACGTGCTGCTTGCAAAGACCATTTCCCCCAAGGAAACAAATCCATGAGGAAACAGGAGAGCAGATTTCAGAAATACAAAACATACTGTCCAAAATAACAGCGACTCCGAGATCCAAGGTCACACCTTCCCCAGGACACCTGAGGTCCCCCTGCCCCAGCACTGCAGCCCCACCGCTGCATTCCCTCCAGGCTCCACAACTCCTGTGCAGCTCTCCAGGAGCCAACTTTGAACTCAGGCCACTCTACAGATACACCTTATCTTTCAGAAGAGAAATCAGTAAGGAACTGCTATTTGAAACTACCTCCCTGTTCATACCCCTGAGCAGAGCCTGAACCTCTCCTACAGACAAGAGTAAAAGCCATAGAACACTCTTGGCCACCAACACCCAAGAGTGACACAGCAATGATTCAGACATATGGTCTCACTTACCAGAGTTTCCTTCACTTCCTCATTTCCATCAACTTCATCATCATCCTAGGAGGAAAGCCAAACAATGTAATTAGGCAGCTTTGGAGACAACAAAACTTTATCACAAGAAGATAATGTATTGTTTATAGAATCATAGAATCATTAAGGTTGGAAAAGACCTCCAAGACCAGCAAGTCCAACCTTTGACTGAACACACCACGTCAACTCAACCGCATCACAAAGTGCCACATCTATGTGTGTTTCGAACCCTTCCAGGAATGGTGAGTCCACCACTGCTCTGGGCAGCCTGTGCCAGCCCCTAACTACCCTTTCAGTGAAAAATGATTTAATGCTAAAGTTAAGAAAAATTCCGTCCAAAGAAATGCCTGTCCAGATGCTTTTGGCTAATTATCAGACCAGGTTTGGTGACCTAATGGCCACTTAGAAGATCTTGGTATTGAGGACAGAATGACTCTCTTGAGATGGCTCCTGCCATTCCAATGCTTCAGAGGAGTTGGGAGGAAGTCCCTAAAACACCGAGGGAAAAAACCTGGAAAAACTGCACATCTGAAATACTGACATAATATTGACTTCCAAAAGTATCTCCACTTCAGTTAGACTCCAGGTGGACAGACTCGTCATCCCAGGTATCTTGCACTTGCGTAGCCTCTCTAAGCCACTGCTCTTTGTAACTGCTCCAAGATTTCATGGAGCAAATGTGAACTACGATGGCATCCCAGCTGACTCTGAACTCAACTCGTTAACCATAATTTCATAATTCTTATTCTCTCCTGAAAAATGTGATCTACTTTCCTAGCCGAGGCTCTAACCAAAGTTGGAAGGCTTGGATTTCTTCCCTCAGACTGAAGAAATCCTCTGAAACTAGGACTCAGAGAAATGATCATGACACAGACAGCTCTTCTGCAGTTATGCTGTGAGTGTTCCCTGGTGCTGGGAGGGGACTCAGACACAGGTTTTCTTTCTATTGTCTTTCTTTCAGGTGGCCTAAAGAGCAGACAAATTTGGGCTTGAAGAAATTTGAAAATACTTCAGGTGGCTTGTGGCCTCCTTCCAAAGGAATTAGACTTTGCATCTCTCCTCTCTCATGTGGGCCATTTCCCAGTCCTGCAGGGTTCCCATGATATGGCTCAGGAACAGGCTGCCCAGAGCCTGCTGCTCGATCTGACACAGGCCAAACAGGGATGTGAGTCCTTTGGATATGCCAGTCTAAAAGAGAGCTGGAGATGCAAGAACTAATGGGAAATCAGTGGACCGGGAAAAAAACCCTGAAGCTTGGAATTGGAAGAAAATTCACCCTGGAGTTTCTCTTTCTAAGGAACTCAAACTTACATCTTGTGCTGAGAAGATGATGCCGGTGCCTCTCCGTCTCTCTTTCGGCCGTCGCCGCTCTCGGATTGACTGCTTGTTCAGGGATCTGTCATCTGAATCCTGATCTTCACACTCTGGCCAAGCAAAGAAAGACTGCTTTGGTTTCAGTGATTTACATCTGTGCTTTTGCTAAGGTTCTGGGGTTCTTTTTAAGATGACCAAGGTCATCTTCCCTTGTGTTATATTACAAAGGAGTTATTAAACCAAATGAAATGGAATCTCAGTGTCCACTACAGCTGGATACTCAGACTCCTTCCCTCATCAGAGCCAGGGAGGTTACCCCAGCTGCCAGCTCTCCACAAGTCATCCTGACTTACTCCTCTTCTGAGGACAAAGTGTACTAGGGAAACCTCTTTCCCCAGCTCTAATATCTAAATGCTCCATGATCACTGTCTCATTTATTTATCCAAAATGGAAAATATCCTTTTATCCCTCTGTTACAAGCAACAGGAATTCGTTTAAACAAATAACATCTGTTTTGTGAGGTGGCAGCTTCCCTCAGAGTAACAAGTAAACTTGTTCTCTCTATCTGTACACACTGGAAGTTCTAAACCACAAGAAAACCCTTGAGCTTCGCCTGTTCTTCACTCTCCTGGTACGTACCATTTTTCTCCATCTCTGTGGCTGCTGCTCTGAAATCTGCTGGATTCACAGAGTCCAGCCCTAGGTATTTATTTGTTCGAGTCAGGTATGAACTTGTATAGAGCAGAGGTGCTGCTGTGGAAGGAGACACAGGTGTTGTGGGTTTGTCGGGCTGTGCTGGGCCCCTCAGTCGCCGATAGACGGTCTAGAAACAAAGAGCCATGACACAAAAATAGTACAATGAGAAGGAAGTAGCAGATTTTGGATTCCAGAGAATGCAGTAATCTTTCAGAGTGCAATGTTTTCTTCACTGCTGCTGGAAGTGATCACCTGCACTTGCCAGATCAGTTCGACTCAATCAGATAAGCATTAATGTTAAAATCATCGTACAGCTACAGTGTAAGAGCACCCTCCACAGCTGGGAGATCTGGGATCAATCCCTTTGTCCCTACAGCTCATGGTAGGACAAACGAGTCATCTAATAGGAATAAATGATTTAGAGTGAAAAAGCAGAGGTGGTGGCAGGGGCAGAAAACTGGTCTCTCCAGCATTCCATTACACATGGAATATCCGTGGAAAGATGTGAACACAAAGCCTCTGCTTAGACTGCACAGCAACGATGGATCCAGGCCACATTTCTATCATTAGCCTTCTCATTAAACTTTCTGGGATTTACACTGTTTTATTTTCTGGCAAGAGACAGAAAGGTGAAATTCCCAAAGGAGAGCAAAGGCACAGCTAAGCTCCAGCACCTCCAGATCCACCTCCCTCGTGCTGAAGTGCTGCTCCTCAGTCAGCAGTGCCTCTTTCCAGCTGGTCTGTCCCCCTCAGAATAAAAAGATAACTCCCAAAGAATTTCTCCTGATCTCAGCTCTCCTAAATGGTTTCATTAGCTCTCAGGCAAGGGGTACTGGGGCAGCAGGATCACCTCGTCGTCCGCACTCCTGCCCCAGCGCGCGCGGCTCTCCTGCCTCTCGCCGCTGTCCTCGGCGCTGCCGGCTCTGTCGCTCGGCTGCTCCTGCGCCTGGCGCTCCGCCCGCGAGCGGCTGAACGTGCGCTCGGCCTCCTGCAGGTCTGTCAGGGTCACGCCCTGCAGGGAACAGAAGGCTTCCAGTTATGCACAGAATCATCCCACCGCAGACTGGTTTGGGTTGGAAGGGACCTTACAGACCACCTCATCCCACCCCCTGCCATGGGCAGGGACACCTTCCACTGTCCCAGGTTGCTCCAAGGCCTGTCCAGCCTGGCCTTGGACACTTCCAGGGGTGGGGCAGCCACAGCTTCTCTGGGCACCCTGTGCCAGGGCCTCCCCACTCTCAGAGCCAAAAATTCCTTCCCAGTATCCTATCCGACCCTGCCTTCTGGCAGTGGGAAGCCATTCCCCTTGTCCTGTCCCTCCAGGCCCTTGTCCGAAGTCCCTCTCCAGCTCTCCTGGAGCCCCTTTAGGCACTGGAAGGGGCTCTAAAGTCTCCCTGGAGACTTCTCCAGCCTGAAATTACATTTTCAGTCTTCCGGGTCAGTTTAAAATGCCACAGACTCACATCTGGTCAGGCTCATGTTTCATCCCTATGGTAAGAGAAAGGGAAGAATTTTTTTGCCTTTACTGTATTTCTCAGCCTACTGACATAATCACTGACTCAAAGCAACCCAAATATATGTGATCACACTACAAACTAAAATGCAGGTACACTGCAGAAAGAAAAGCTTGGAAATCTAACTCATGTATGTCTGTGGGAGACTTTTGTAGTAACTGAAGGAAATTTTGCCAGAACCTCTCCAAAACAGTGTGAGTGCAGACAAGTCCCTTGTCCTAAGAAATAATCTAAGAGCAGAAGAAAATCCTGCCTCTTTACGGAATCATGGAATGGTTTGGATTGGAAGGGACCTTAAAGCTCATCCCATTCCACCCCCTGCCATGGACAGGGACACCCTCCACCATCACAGGCTGCTCCAAGCCCCATCCATACTGGCCTTGGACACTTCCATGGATGGGGCAGCCACAGCTTTTCTGGGCAACCAATTCATCAGCTCTCTTCACCCTACACATGAATGTGAGCGTTTCCACTCTTTACCTGGGTAGACCTGCGAGTCTGCCGGGCCTGTCTGGATCGTGCCTTCCTCAGTGATTCTGCTTCCTCATCCCGCACCGGAGTCAGATATGACCTGGGAAAAAAAAAAAGGTGCAGAAGAGGTTAAAGTAAAAGCAGATGATCTGCCTTCCTGTCTCTGTAGACTCCTGAGCTATTATTCTCTTTCTCGTGGATAAAAAATAATTTTAGCTCCATCTGCTATTGCTGTTTCTCTGGGACAACTTCCCCATGAGCACACAATACACACACGTTCACAGCAGCTTCTCCCCAGAGCCTCTAGTGTTGGACATGTTCTGTTAAAAAGGCACACCTATTCTCTAAATTATTTGCTCCGTTCCAAATCACTGCATCATTAGAAAAATAATCCCACTCCTCATAAACGCCCTCTCACTCAGACAAAGATCTCAGAACAGAAATCCTGCACTGGTGCATTCCTCAGACCCTCCTTCCTGTCATTATAGTCACGATCATATTCCTGCAATCTGCTGCCTTCATCAGTATGAAACCCATCACTCCAGGAACCGCTGAACTGCAGGCATCACGGAGACACACGCCTCGGAAAGAGCCATGGAATTAAAGAAATGACCTTCACACTCTGTGTAAACCAAGCTCCTTCACACTGACAAACCCACAGTTAAAACACAGACCTGGGCACAACTGGATTTCATCAAAGCTGGGAGAATACAGGAGAATTATTCACATGAAAATACATAAACTGCACCCTCTGCCCTGGCATTCACTGGGAGGAACTGGTGAGGAATTGGGTAGTGCTTTGAGTCAAGGAGTGCACAGCAGTAAATTATTTCCATGCTGGAGGAGAGGCTTCAGTCTTATGAACAGTTCATTAAACTTGACTCTTCAGCCTGGTTAATAGGGAATGATTATTCACACTGTCCCACTGTACAGGGATGAGGGTGCTGGAATGTTCTGTGCAGGTCTGTCACTGCCAGGTTAACTCTGTACCAGAGGTCTGGATGTGTCCAAAGGGCAGTGAGCTAAGTGAGGGGTGAAGGTGAATCACTTACTTTGTGCTCAGACTCTTTTCCTGGTTTTAGTAGACCACCTTCACGGAAAAGGTAATGGGCTGAAGAGGATTTGCATCTGATCCAGTATGTTAAAATATTTGTCAGAAAGTTCACTAAACTGCTGCACTGTGACAAAACCACAGAGAATCAGGAAATTTGGATCATTCTAAAATAATCTGCTATGGTGGGTTTTATCTACCCTCAGGACCTGCGCAGTGCTGGTTCAGCTGTGCAGCAAATGCAGCTTGGCCTCCAGGGAGGAATCTCCCCTTCACGGGGGTACAGACAGTCACCTCCCAGCTCCTCAGGTGCTGTGGGCTCATGCCAGAGTCCTCTCACCGGAAACTGGTGCAAGGATTTGACCTGATAAATAATGCCCTCAACATCCCTGATCTCCAGAGGCCAAGGAAAGTGCAAAGGATTGAGTCTGTGCCAGGGATGCTGCACTGGAGACTCCTGGAGGGGCAGGCACTGATCTCTGCTCTCTGTGACCGGGCATAGGACCTGAAGGAATGGCTGGAAGCTGTGTCAGGTGGGGGGGGAGGGGTTAGGCTGGATATTGTGAAAAAGGTTCTTCTCCCAGAGGGTGCTGGGGCACTGACTGGGTTCCCCAGGGAATGGGCACGGCCCCGACGCTGCCAGAGCTCCAGGAGTGTTTGGACAACGCTCTCAGGGATGGAGTGAGATTGCTGGGTTGACTGTGTAGGGCCAGGGGTTGGAGTCAGCGATCCCTGAGATCCCTTCCCCACTCAGGAGTTTCCATTATTCTGTGAACTGTGCCCTGGGAGCTGCCTGCAATGGAGATATCCCCAGCCGACAGCTTGCAGAGCTGCACTCCCAGAGTGTGATTTATCACCTTCACGAGGAGCCTCCAGCACAGCCCGTGTGGATGCACTGCAGAGGAGCTCATTTCTTCCCATTGATTATCCAGACAGACACATGAGCTGTGATGGATATGCCAACACGGGAAGCGCCTACACTTCAGAGGGATGATTGTCTCCCAAGAATCTGCTGTTTTGTGAACAAAAAAAGCTGCTGTTTGATGAGCAAAAGCTGTGCAACTCCTAATTTTGCAGAGCAGGAGTTCTCCTGCTCTCCCTGCTGCAGTGTGTGCACTGTCCAGGTAATGGCACGTTAAGCATTTTCTGCAGCTTTTGACACAAGCAGAACCACTGCTCTTTGCCCAGCAGCCAGAAGCAATAAGCCACCTACAGGAAGAAAGCATTTGCAAAATATACTGCAAATGAAGTTCAGAACAGTAGTAAAAAAAATATGAATTCCTGAAATATATAAACCAAGTAAATTTGTAGCTCAGAGCAGTAGGCAGTTTTCTGCAATGGCTTTGAATCAGTGGAATTTAAATCAGTGGAATTTACTCTGCAACAGGGACACAGGTATGTAGGAGCTACAGGTACAGAGAGGACAAAACAGGTTTTCAAATAAGTTTCAGGAAAGGTCTGGCAAATCTGTGGGGACCAGGTCAGCCCCAGGTGTGAGGAGTGCTCTGTGGCAGGGGCAGCCTAGGCACTTTGCAGGAGGCTGCAGGATTCCCTTGGTGCAGCTCAGCCACAGCTTTGCTGTGGGTATGGCAAGAGGAAAACCATTTTGGGTCTCTTACCCCGTCATCCTCCCAGGCTTTTTCCCTCTGCTCTCTCAAAATTTATATAAAAATACAGCTATGTTACAGCATCATTAGCAATTCTGGGAGTCCAGCCTGTAAGAGGGACTTGATCTTCAGCTGAGCACATCCTGCAGGTCAGCACGGCTCAGCCTGGGCCGCAGCCGCAATCGATCGCCAACTTTTGGGTTCTTTCCATTTATACAATTCATCACTTCCTGGAGCTCACCCAAAGCCATTTACAGCATGAGATAACCGAATTTTCTGAGGCAAGTCAGCAGAGCCACTGCATAGTGACAGAGCTGGTTTCTGTGAGGGAGCAGCTGCAGCCTGTTCCAGGTGCCGAAGGAGGGGCTGTGCTGGCGGTGCCCATAACTGCACACAGAGCCTGGCCCTGCTGGCAGTGCAGGCCCAGGTGTGCCCTGCTCGGTACCCTGTGTGCTTTGCTTTTTAATTTGGGGGGAAGGGACGGAGAAGACAGATTTTACAATGCGTTGCTTTGCTTACAAACTGAATTTTGAGAGACCTGAGTGTGCTAAATGGGCTGGAAGAGAGAGAGAGAGAACAAACGTACAGGAAGGAGACAACGAGTCAGATGCAGCTCAGGGCTGGGCTGGGCTGGATGGCAGAGGAGGAGCAACACGCTGCTCTCCAAAGCAGAAACACTGCAGAGCACAGCAGGCTGCAGGGCACAAGCACCAAATGGGCTGTGAGGCGGCCTCTAAACAATCCACAGAGTTTTTAATTATGTTTTAAAGGAACATGCTGCTTGCTCAAGTGCAGTGTCTGTGTCATCCTATTAATTCAATCAAATATCTCAGGATCCAAGCAGATCTTCAAAGGAATGGCCCTACGTGTTGTGTTTCCTTGCAATAAGCTTTCTCTGAGAAATACTTGCAATAAGAGCAGCCAGCACACCAAGCTCAAGGCATGTATAACGCAGAACAGATTTTTACCAGAGTTTTGGCTGTAAGTTCAAGAAGAAGAGTAGAAATTGTTCAAGAGGTGTATGTGAGAGTCAGCAAAACCACTGCAGAGGTTTACAGCTCCCACAGACAGAGACAAGTGTGTCCTGCTGCCCTGAGAGAGCTGCAGGCTTCTGGTTTGTGTATTAGCTAGGAAAAAACCTGGTAACTGACTGATGAACCTGGCTCCCACTTAATTCTGCCTATTTTCAAGAAAACACCTATTTTCCTCTGTCAGCTCTTTCATCAAGGACAGTGCAAAACTCACATGGATTCCAACTACTCATCACCACGTCAAGGCAAAGGGAGCTGCAATACAATACTAATAAAAGGGGAGATTCAACCCAGGAAATAGGAAGGCTGGATATACAGGCTGGTAAACCAGGAATACAGGAGCAAATCTGTATGTTAAGAGAACCCTGGCCAGAGGAAAAGAAAATAATGTGAGGAGAAACCCGTCCCAAGTCAAGGGTGAATGATGCAGATAAAAGAGTTACAATGCCCTATTGGTTGGTGCACAGGTAACAAGAACAAAAGATTAATTTCTCCAAGAAACATACAGTCTTCTGATAATCCTTTTATGACACTGTTCTCCTTTCCTGCCATCCTGAACTGCTTCAGGCACTCAGAGCTTGAAGTGTTTCTGGCAAACACCATTCACCACCATGGAGTCCTTTGGCAGAACATCACCAAGTCCCAGAGGGAACAGCAAGAACGTGCAAAACTTGGGAGTTTTACATCACCTACAGCTGTGGCTGCCCCAGCCCTGGAAGTATTCAAGGCCAGGTTGGATGGGGCTTGGAGCCACCTGGGCTAGTGGAAGGTGTCCCTGTCCATGGCAGGGGGTGGAATTAGATGAGCTGTAAGTTCCCTTCCAACCCAAACCTTTCTGGCATTCTATGAAAACCTGGCAACAAATTTGGAAGCTAAACATTCACCAAGTTCTGCAGCCGCCCTCTTCTTAGACTGGGATCAAGGAATTTCATTCTGCTGTCAGGACTGAAAACTGAGATAAACCCTCACATGAGCTGCATTGGGCCATGACAAGGTTCCCTCCATCCCTGTCATTCTTCAATAAGCCCAGGTCCCGCAGCCAGCACAGTAAGGACGGGAGTTGCACACAGCAACTGCTTCATCATTACAGTTGCTCCCAGTCTCTGGGAACGAGACTCTGCTGATTGTGAACTGGGGCTGGCCTTGCTGGGGCTCTTCAGGAGGAAAGATCTTCCTAGGCCCTCTGCAAATCCTCTCACCTGTTTCCAGCTTAGAAGTGACTCTGAACTACACTCACTAGACTAGAACCAACAATGACAGTTTTCCTGGAAGCCAGGACAGACTTTTGGCTCTTCCAAATCCAGGTAACACAGAGAAGGGGAGCCAGGCACAGGTTTGGCTCCCTGTGCACAAGGAGGTTTGTTCAGCACATAGAAAGCAATGTGGCTACTCAGACCCTAAAATGTTTGAAATTTCTGTTCTCAAGAAGAGTACAGTATCCCTGTTCCAAACACTGCCGTGATTTTTAAAGTCTTTGTCACATATACATCTATTTCTCAGGCATACACACACACACATATGTTTATATATACATGTATGTATATTAAAAACTCACATGCACTCTGAAAAAAGGAAGATAAGAAAAAAATAACCTCAGCAAAACCCTCAAGTACAGACACTGTTCCCCTGGAAACAACTGGAAAAGTACAGCATCCCAGCAATGCATTCCTACAAACTGGAGAGTTGCCATCAGCAAGTAACTATCCATAAGCTGGAGGAGGGAGGAGAAGCAAGTGCAAGTTTTGCAGGCAACAATGCTGACAGCAGTTCCCAAAATACAATTCCTTAAGTTAGATAATGAACTATGTCCCCAGCAGCAAGTCAACCATTGACAACTACATGGAAACAGTCAGAAAAAGAAATTTTCCTGCTCTCTTACGCAAGCAACAGGTTTCAGTTCTTCCCTGAATTTATCCCTGTGCTGACATGTTCTGCCCATCAGCCCACTGCAACTGGAAACAGTCATTAGAGAAACTGCTAGAAGCACGATGTACTCTGAGAGATCCTTCCAGGCAGGAGAGAAGGATAACACATCAGACTGCGAGTGTTGGAGCTGGGAATGAGGCGGGGAGACAGCCTGACAATGCCGAGTATTAAACAAGCTGAGGACAGAGGGGTAACAAGATCATAGTCCTAAAGCCTTTCACAGCTGGCTTGAAAAGCCTTGGCTGAGAATTCCCCATTTTCAGGCCTTTGCTGTTGGGGGCTGTCGTTGTGCTTCAATCTGGACAGTGAATTCTCAGCTTGTGCAAGTTTCAGTGTCTGAATTTCAGCCCTTTGGTTACAGGTTGATTAGCAGGTTCACTAGCAGCAGATTAACTTCTTTATTTCTCACAGCTCTGCTTTGCTCAACATGTTCAGGAGCTGATCCAAGAGATTAAGAGACTTGTGATCTTTGCCACTTGTTAATCAAAACAACCAGCTCCCTTTATCCCTGCAGAACTGTTTCCACGGGACATTTACAATGGGGTGAGGTTACACGTATGACAGCTGAGGCTACAAGAACACTTCCCATCAGAGAGTTCTGGACAGTTTTGACGGTTCTTTCCCATGCCCTGTCCCTGGAAGTGTTCAAGGCCAGGCTGGATAGGGCTTGGAGTCACCTGGTCTAAGGGAAGGCGTCCCTGCCCATGGCAGGGGTCGGATGAGATGAGCTGTAAGATCCCGACCAACCTCCCAACCCAAACCATTCCGTGTTCCATGTTCAGTTCTGTGTGTGTCCCTCAGACAGCAGAGCTGCTCCTTCTGTGCTGTGTCCCCACCATGTCCCCACGGCAGCTCCCTGTGCCTCCTTGGCAGCCTGGACCGCTCCAATATGAAGTGAGGACTGCTCGGGTTGCAGATCCAGCTGGGAACACAGCCCTGCAATCTGCTCTGCCACAGGAATAAAATACAGCATTGGTACTCCTAAGAGCTCACCAAGTCTGGGGCTGGGGGAGTCAGCACATACATGAGAAGCTTTTAATGATCTATGTAATCCCTTCACATTAATTAATGTCACTCAGCATTATGGTGAAGAGTGAAAAGGCAACAAACATCACAGCGATCACACTCCCTAAACTGGCTGCCATAACTGCTGCTGTGAACTCAGACCTTTAAACTTTTGCCAGCAGAAGAGAACATGTACTTGTTTAAAAACCAAAAAATTCCAGGAATTCTTTCTGTAAGAGAAAAGCAAAGAGTGCTGCAACCCCAGAGCAGAGGCAGGCAAGAACACCAGAACTGACAGTATGACCTGTCTCTGAGACACTGAATGTGTCAGCTGTGACCATCACGAGTGCAAAGCTTACCAGGATGGAATATTTTGGAATTGTTTGTGTTCAGCACAGGACTTCGGGTGTCAATACACAGCACTGAGTGGATTGTCACTGTGACAGGGAACAACGTGCACTGTCTGCAGTTCTCAGGAGCTGCATCCTTCCATTAAAAATCTGCTGCAGGAACCAGAGCAGGATGGAACTCCATTTCCTGCCACTGATGGAGGAAACCAATGTCCTGCCTCTGCTAGCATGCCTCTCATTTGCAACTGAAAAAACACAATTTGACATTTTCAACAACTTTCAGCAGACCTGTTACAGCTTTCCCAAAAGCTGGTTTACAATCTGAAACAGGAAATTTTCCAGGACAGAAAATCTCCAGGGAAAAAAAAATTAACTTGGCAGAACTCTGAGTATTTGGGAAATTGCCTTTTGCAACTAAAAAACAAAGTGAAACCAAAACTTTATGGTGATAAAGAAGGTTCAGCTAGTGAACCAGATAAGCCCGAGCAGCGATGTTTGCCTGCCAGTGCATCCCAGCAGCCTTCCACTGCCACCTTGTGGGAGCAGGAGACGCCTGAGCAGCTCCAAGGAACAGGATCACAGATCAGCCCCAGCTGAATTACACAAAATATCACTGAATATTAATAATGTATCAAAGATTTCCATTTCCCACTGAGCTCACATTGCAACTTCTTAGCCCGTGGCTTTGGTTCAATTTCCAGTGTCCACTGTTCTCAGGGACAGAAGATTAATTAAGTCTGCACAAAAACTTTTCGAATAGAAATCCCGGAGAGGTTATCTGGCTTCCTTGGCTCCTCCACCTGTCACATCCCCAGGTCAGCACTGTGGAACACAGTACCTGATTTAGTGCCGAATTAGCTCTCAGCTGTAGCGACACAGGATCTCTACAAATATTTCAGGTATCTCCTTGGCTTTAATGGCCATTCTGGACACAGAGAAGCAGCTGAACTCATCAAAGTTAGTAAAGCCCAGCCCCTGAACATCCAGGCAGTGGCACTGCGATGGCACCGGAGCCAGAAGGTGCCGTTACTGCTGTTACACCGAGGGTGAAGCGCGGGCAGCAGGGCAGTAGTTCCCATTAGTAAGCCAAGAGGAACTGCACACAAATTCGGCATGGACGGGGCTGGGGAAAGGCAGTTTTACCTTCTGCTTGCTCCACGGTGTGAAGCTCCAGTTCTTTTACAGTGCTTAGGTCAAGTGGTCCCTGCTTCCTTTCCTTGACCATTCCTGAAGGATCCTGCATGGATTCCTGCTTTTGTTAGCAGGCCAACCTACAGCCTGGGCTCCCCTGCCCAGAGCAAATGCCAAAATATCCACCCCCCTTCCCCTGAGCCCTGGGTGGATAAAGCCCTGGCAGCTGAGCATGCAGCACACACCTGCTCGCCGCCCTTACAGGAAACTGCACTGACCCCGGCCCACACCTCGACCTTACTCCAAATAAAAATGCAGCCTGATTTCTGATCCAGCAGGAACAATCTCGCCTCTTCCCAACATGGACAATCCCATGGCCAGCAGAATTCCTGCCCTCCCACGTCATCTGCACCAGCAGCCTTTGAAATAAGGGACAACTTTATCTGAAAGCGATTAACTGCAGAGGCAGTGGCAGAGAAATGCTGTCACAGCAGGTGCCAGATGATCGTTCAGTTCTTCACAAGAGAGAGAAACCTCTTAACTTCTTGTTGTCCACTGTGTAGTGTGGACAGGAATCCCTCCCTTGCCTTGTAGCAGCTCCTTGCATGAGCACCCCATCACTCTGCTTCCCCAGGGACCTTTCCCAGGAGATTAAGACCACTCAGCTTTACATCAGTCAGTGATAAGGATTATAGAGTCAAATGCTATTAAAAAAAAGGTAGCAGCAAGCTATTGCTCACAGCCTTTTCTGCCAGTTCCTCTCAAAGCGACATTTAAATACTCCTTCAATGCAAATCTCATCGTTTAACCTTCACAGAGATCAGGGGCTTTTATTCTATTTGTCACATCATAAGGGTTAAGGGACATATCAGGTGACACATCTGTGCTCTTCCTAGAGGAGACGCACTCAGAATGCCCACAGGACAAGAACCATGAGGTAAAAGGACTTGCCAAAAATTGTTCATCTAACAGTACTGGTGGAGGAGGATTCAGTTATTAATATATTAATAATATATGCTACTATAATTAGCAGCTGGATCCTTAGAATGAAAAATAAATTCCTCTTGGGAGTGAAGCAGGAAACAGAAATGTTTGCCAAACACATTTACCTGGCACGTCAGTGAACTTCCTTCAGCTGAAAAACATGTCTAGGGGAAACTCTGGAGGGCAAGAAGGCATGGGTTGAGCAGGGCCGCCAGCCCCAAAGCTGCCCAGAAAACAAGCCCACCTCATCCCTGCTCTGGATTTATCATGGAATGGTGTGGGTTGGAAGGGACTTTCAAAGCTCATGAAGTGCCACTCCCTGCCCTGGGCTGGGGCACCTTCCACTATCCCAGGCTGCTCCAAGCCCTGTCCAACCTGGCCTTGGACACTTCCAAGGACTGGGCAGTTATGTGAGAAACTGGTCAGAATAAATTAAAAGTAAGGAGGAGAGAGATGAGTTTCCCGTCTGTAACAGAGTACCTGGTGGCAAGTGCTGGAACCACCCTGCTGGAACCTTCCTGAGGAACAGGAAGAACACACACAGTGGCAGAATTCAGTTGTATAAACACAGTGGTGGGGCGTAAAAAAATTAAAATCCTAATTCTTGCCAAACCAGGAGAGATTTCAAATTCAAGAGTCCTTTTAAACTGGCCACATAACTGAGAGCACAGGCCTGCCTTTCAGAAGTTCTCAGGCAAAGCGTGTCTCACCCCACGTGCCAGCTGTGGGCTGCAGGATTGCCTTTCCAGCTGTTCTGGGAACTAAAACTTCCATTGAGTATGAAAAGCTTCTGCCAGATCTCCCAGACTTCCCTTCCAGCATGGGTATCTCATGGCTCAAGTGACATTCCAGTAGGGCAGGATCTCCTGCAGCCCCTTTCCAAGCCCAGGGGACAGAGCTCTGAGCAGCCCGGACCTGTGACACCAGGACTCTGGTGGGGGCTGCGGTGCAGGACTACTGGAAGAAGCTGTGACCAGAGCCCTGCACTGAGCCTGCACAGACAAGGGTCCAGAAAATTTGGAGAAGAAGCTTTTGGTGGCACTAGAGGCCGCTGTCACCCTGGATGAAGGCGGACAATCCAGCACTGGGCTCCAACCAACAGGATCCCCCATTCCCCACCATCTGCGGACACCCAGGAGAAATGAGGAAGCTGTTAGCTCTGCCCCGGGAAGAACAGGGTCTGTGTCAGGTATGGTAGGCACAACATCCACACAGCTGAAATCCAGCCTCAGCAGAGCCAGGGCTGTTTGAGTTCAGTGGCCAAACACATCGACAATCGGAGGCAATTTGCTTTTGGCAGATCATCCAAACAGCCAGACCGCACCGTTCATCAGGAGCTCCAAAACTCCCAGAAAAAACCCAAAAGAAACTGCCTGGCACGAGCACCGGCTGTGGGAGATGGCACGTTTCCAGCTCCCGGCAGCAGCACACCGCAGGGCTGCAGAGGAGTGTCGGGAGGCTGGGATGTGCAGCAGGACACACGGAACACGCGTGGCAGCAGCCGGGCTGAACCTCCGGGACACGCGGCCCCAGCCCCGGCCCTGACCGCGCACGGCCCGGCCGGCACCACGCGGGCCTCAAACGGACCTCTGCTCCCCTGCCCCTCTGCCGGTTCTTTCCTCCCCCTTGTTATTTATGCTATTTTCCAGCTACTGGATCGTTTTCTGACCAATTCAGCTGGAAAACAAGGAGCAGGTGAACCACCACGGGTCAAATGCTGTGGCGGGGCAGGGTGAGGCTTGCTGGCCACCACAGGATGCAAACCAGCACTCCAGAGCACTCTGCCAGTCGCTCCTCCCCAGCCCTAAGCAGCCTATTCTGCTTTAACCTTTTGGCTTCACACAGATAATTTTAAGGCCACAAGTTCAGAGACATCCCTGTGATCTAATATTAGATGATCAGCCTGTTTATGTTTTTGTTGCTAAGAGCAAGCTGGCGCTTTGGAAACACCGAAGCAGCCCAAACACTCCTGCAACAGCTGCTGCTGGGAACTGAAATCCATACAGCACTGCCCTGACAACTGTTTGCCATTTGCCTTTTTATTTTACTGGAATTGGTCTCCTTCCCAAATAAGCCTTTCCCATTTAGGTGACTTCTCCTGTCTCCCTGGGTCCATGTTTCCTAGTTCCAGTCTGCAGGCAGCTCCCAGTCACTCTATCCCACTGTGAGGACATACATCCATCAGTAAGGTTTCCTCCCCCATGAGCACAATGCATCATTTCTGGGCTTTTTTCCTCTCGGTAGTTTCAAAGCATCAATTAAAGGTGGGAGGAATTTTCTGGTGTTTTCTCTTTACATTATCATAATTCACAGGAGATGGTTCTCTAATAAAAATGCAGGAGACAAACAGATCTTCTGTATTATTTATAGAAACAGATTTGGCAGCAAATGTCAATGCAGTAATATTAATGGATGCTTTTTTGGGCATCTACAAGTAACTATCCCAGTCCAGTTCTCTGCCTGCAGACAGTGCCAGAAGTCTGGGGGGACTTTGTGCAGCCCACTTCTGCAGGGAAAAATCTGTTCTGCAACTTGATTCTGGGCTTGCCAAAATGGAGAGACCATTGTGAAACGTCTGAAGTGAGAACTGAGAGCACAATACTCACTCTGTTCTCTTGCACAACCTCACTGGGCACCGGCAGTATCTTTTGGCAGCTCATCTCGATTCAATTGCAAATGACCCCAAGCCAAGTGACCTCCAGCAACACAACAGGAGCACACAGAGGCACTTCCCGGGCTAACCCGTGTTTTCACACCAAAGATACCCTGCAGTGGCTACTGCAAGCTGCACACAAAGCTGAAGAATGTGGCTCCTCCAGAACGTTTGCAATACCTTCCAAGTGCTCCCTGTGCTAGCTCTGGAAAAAAAAAAACCCAAACAGCATCACAATACAAGTATTTTCCAGCAGCACAACCCACCTTGCTTGGATGTGCTGCAGAGGAAGCTGAGCAACAGCTCAGCTCCACCACCTTTAGCCTTGTAGGCTGATAATTCCTGTTACTGCTTTTGCCATCCCTCGGCCTCAGGCCATTTAAGATGTGTCAGAGCACTGTCTGCACTCAGGAAGGGCTGTATTTCAATACATCACTGTGACAGTTTGGAAGAATCCAAGCACTATACACTCTGCATGAACTTGTTGCTGGCTACAAATAGTCAGTCCATCGCCGTATTTTATTTATTACTATTTGCTTTCACTGATGCCATTAGAAGAGACAGATTTTGGAAAAGTTAACCTGTTTGCAGGAGAATATATGGATCATTTCATATTCTGTAATTAATGCACAGGGTAAAGTTCCTTTGAAAAGAGCTCTGGTTCCCCAGGTTTGTATTTCTCCAGCCTTAAAATAGCACCATGTGATAAGAAAGAGATACCACCAGCTGGGGTCAGTCATTCCCAATGCTGCTCCTGCTGGAATGGCCCCAGCTGCACATGGCAGACTCCCACCTCTGGCCTTTACAGTCAGTCAAAGCCATACTTGCTGCTGGAGTCCATCTCCTACTGTGTCACACACCTACACACTCCAGGAACGTTTGTTTTCTCCCACTAACTGCAGAGGGAATCCGGGGGACCTGTGCAGCACAGATGTTTCCATTGGGGCATACGTAAACACAGCTGAGCCACATCAGAGGGACAGATTTTATCTGAATGTATCTCAGTACAATGGTCTTTTTAGGATGGGATTCATTTTACCCAACCCACTGCGAGCGGCTGCTCTGCTGTGTGTCCCTGCAAACACACTGGGATGGGGCTGAGATTAGGAGATGAGATTAGTACTGAAGAAAAAGGCTGAGATGCTGAAGAGACAAGTAGGAAATTGTGAAACTAAATTGAACCTACAAGCCAGTGATGACTCAGTTCAAAATCTTCAGCGCAGGGACAGCAGCCTGGGAACTTCACAGAGCACCTAAAAACCAGTTCTTATACCCCCACCATCACCATCACGTGAGAGCTGCCCATGGAAGGGGCCACCAGAGCCCACTCCTCACTGACCTTCTGCGCTCCCTGGCCTCCTCAGCCGAGAGGTCCTTCCCCGGGGTGGAGGCAGCCCCGGCATTCACGGTGCCGTTGGCAGCGCCGAGCACAGCACGGTTTGTGATTACACCTAGAGGGGTGCTGGCACAGCTGCCCTCTGCGTTTTTCTCTACAGCAGAATCAGTTTGTTGCCTGAAAGGGGCTCTGAAATAGAGAAGACATATGGAAAGCAAAGCAAGTGAACTCCAGTGCTGACCGAGCCCAACCTCCTCGAGGGAGCATGGACAGTTCATCCTCCTCGCTTTACACTTGTGTTTGTAGAGAACAGCCACAGCAAAATGAATTTTACAAAACTTGGAGAAGAATGAGCAGAAGGAGCTAACAGCCTTCACATCCCTGTCAGTAGCAAAAATGATTAGAAAAATGTACCTGGTGAATAAGAAGAAGGAAGAACCCCAAGAGCTTGTACACCGAGCGCCCGAGGGCAGCCTGAGCACGCGCTGTGTCACAGGGACAGAGGGCACAAGGGACACACTGCGGGCTGTCACCTGCCTGCCAGTCACACCCACCGCTGGAACTGTCCAACATCACCATCCTGGGATTGCTTATCATTTTGGAATTGCTTATCAGCACTTCCTACGTGGAAGCACACCTCCAATCCCTAATCCACTCCAGAACTCAGAACTTCCAACCCGAACGCTGACTTTCGGAGCTTTACCTCTGCTGGGAGCCATTACCTGGTGTTGTGGCGGGCTGAAGCAGGAGTGTTCACACCGAGAGATGTGGGACAGCAAGAGACAGGTTGCCACAGGGTGCCCGGGGAGGTAGATGAGCCAATGGCAGTGGGTGAGGTAGCTAGAGATGGACTGTGACTGGCTGAAATGTAGGGACTGCTCAGGTCACTACTTCTACCAAATGAAGCACTGTAAAACATCACAAAATCACGTCCTTCAGAGCACAGTAAATATTCAACAGCACATCCCACAGCTGGGCCGGCAGCTGGGAAGGGAGCAGGTACCACAGGGCAGCAAAACGTGTGCAAGGAGATCAGAGAGCGGCAGAGCTGTTGCCGGTCGCCCACACAGGCCAGAGCCTGCAGAGCCTTGCTTAGCTAAGCCCAGCTCAGTTCCAGCGAGAGAATAACAGCGTAGGGGCGAACTGGGGAGGATCAGGGAAGGAAAATCCCTGCTGCAGTGAAAGCAGGGCACATGGAGCACCCTGTGCCCTGGGGAAGGGTGGGTGCAAGGATGAGGATGCTTAAAGCAGGAAAGGAGAGAGTGACATAAGTGCGTCTGGCTGCATCATCCCTGAGGATGTCCAGGACTTCCAGTTTTAAGAACTTGTTTCCAGTGGCTTAAAGTTTTGGCAAAGATGATCAGTTTAGGCTTTAATTCCATTTAAGACATGTTTGGCACAAACTGTATTTCTAGAAAATAGCTAGCACAGCTGTCCAAAAATATTCAAGAATAAGCAAGGGAAATACATATTTTGCCAGTTTAAAGCAAACCCTGAAAACCAATCTGACTGAGAAGCTGTGTTCGTGTTCATATTTTGGAGAAGAGGGAGGAGGAAAAAAGAAGGGCTCTTACACAAAGATGGACCCTTTCACTTTTTCAAAGAAAATCCAGCCTAAGGGGAGAGAAAATCCACTCTAGTGGGAAAAGCTGCAAACCTCTGAAAACAGACTCGATGAAATCTGGCAGAATCTCCTCGCACATGCCCAAGCCCTGCACACAAGCTGAGCAGCTTGCCTGCACAGTGAGCACTGCCTACACAGCGCGACCCGGCGGGACCTAGGGCCCCGCCACACCTTTCCCAGCAGCTGGCATGCCTGGCTGCTGCTGGTCAGACTGGACTCTCTGAAGGATCAAAGGCAAGGAAGGCTGGCTCTCCCCTTCTGCATCCTAATGGCTCCTGTGGCAGGGCACATGGACCAAAGTGGTTGCACAGGAATAAAAGCTGACCTAGAGGAAAGCAGCAGGCCAGGACAGAGCTGCAGGTTTTAGGGAAAGCCAGGGACAACAGAATGAAACTGGAAGTCAGCTCTAGAGTAAGAACCCAGAGAGCAGCCTGAGGCTGAAATAACACTGGGAAGGGGCAGGACCACAGCCAAAGACAGGAGGCCAGAGGAAGGATCCAGTCCTGCTCACCCAGGCACCCAATTTAAAAGCCAGTTTTACATGCCAAGGCCCCCAGCCAGCCCAGCATGAGCAGCTGATCCCTAGGGAGCCAAAGGGGACAACAGAGCATCCTGGAAGGCCTCCATGGGGCATCCTGGAAGGCCTCCACAGGGAGGAACCTCCCATGTGGGCTCCTCAGTTGATGGCTGCCTGCCACATCCAGGTCACACAGGAACAAGCATGTCATTGTCACCAGGTAGCAGCCTCTGCTGGGCCCTAAACAGAGCTTCCTCTGGAATGCTGGCCCCTGCCTGGAGCATGCGGGAGCAGGAAGTCCTGTTGGAAACAAGCGCCTCCCCTCTTGGCTCTCTGCTCCAGAGGGAAAGGCCAGGCCCTGGAGATGGGCTGGGAGGAGGGTGGGAGTGGGAAGAGGAGCCTGGCTGGGGTGGGCGTGTGGAGCAAGCGGCTGTGGAGTCGCATAAATGAGTGTTCTGAGGAGAGGATGGCAGTGGGGCCTGTGCCTGGGAAGGAATGAGAGGATCACCAGGGGAAAAGGTTGTGGCAGCCCTGGGGGAAGAGAGTTGATGTGGCATCATCCTAGGAGAGCCCAAGGTAGAGAGGCTGGGGAACGAGGGTGGCTGCAAGAGAGAGAAGGAACTTGGTCAGGGAGGGAGGATGCAGGAGGGCTATCAAGAAAGCCCTGACAAGGATTGTCCTTGAGAAGGGAAAGGTAATGGGTGAGGAGGATGGAAGCAGCACCAGGTGCCTGGGAGAGCAGTGATGTGGGGGATGAGAGGGAAGGAGGAGGAAGAATGGAGGAAGAGGGCAAAGGGATGGCATTGTGCCAGCTGCAACACTCACATGGGCATAGAAATGTGGTGCTGGGGCACCAGGAACACACTCCTGCTCCCAAGGGAGCCAAGGCACTGCCACCTCTGTGGGAATCCACCACCCAGCCTGTCCCCCTGCATGGGTGGCCCTGCACAGTGTGAGGAGCACTCCAAGGCATTTACTCCCTTGTTCACATTTGATCTGAACGGGACCAGAAAACTGCAATATAAAGGTTAGCCAGGGAATCCTGTTAATTAACAGCTGTGTCCATAGGAGCCCATGAAAAGGAGGACTATGGATTTATGCTGAAGAATTCAACATTAGAAATAGAAAAAGGCACTGGCACTCTGCTCCTCATTCTCTAACATTATCACCACAACAGAATCATCAGGGAATGAGCAATGAAATGTAAAACAACATTTCAAAGCAATAAAAATAAATACTTCTGAGAACAGCAAAGGCATTAAAAACTTTAACTTAAGAACCTTCACACTCTTAAAAAGCTTCCACATGTGCTAATAAAAAAGGTTTGCACAAAGCACATAGCTATTTTTTAAAAACATACTGCCATGGGGTATTGCAGAGATCAAACTAGGATCTGGGTATGGAAGTTGGCCACAGTGGTGGCTATTAAGAACAATGGTTAAATATAACCCCTGGCTCCTAAATTCCTGATTGCTGGAAGCAAGGAGAGTGTGGGAGGTGGAAGCTCTGAAGTTATACTGGCTTTTGCAACTTCTCCTTCAAAACCAACTGCTGTCATAAACAGTCTGGGCTGCAGGGACCGTTGTCCTGGCTCACTGCAAAGGCTTTTATGTGACCAGAACCAGCAAGGAGGCATTTGCATAAATGTGAAATGAAGGAGAAACCGCGTGGCTGAAGGATTTCATTCTGGTGTGTGAGCCCTTCCTGGGAGGCAGCACTTCTGGCTGATGTCAAAGGCAGGATGCTGAACTAATCCAACCTGCTATGCCAGTGTTCCTCCATATCCTTTCATATGCAGTCAAAGTGACCTGGCTTTTTGAAGGCCACACCAAAATGGACACCAGGATATCAAGAGCAGGGTTCTGTGGATTTCTGGGCCAGTGGTACACTCAGAGAAAGCATGACAAGTGCCAGTACCATGACAGAGAGAGCATCAATATCTGCTTTGACTAAAGCTGAAGAACATTTGTAACATTGCTGCAAGTTATTTTGTTCCCTTTTAATTAAAAAAAAAAAAAAAGCAGCCTTTTTCTGCATCTTAAGATGATCTGCTGCTGTTATTCATTCGGTGTTTGGGGGGGTCATATAAAACACTTAAAGAACATAACTAGGGTTAGATGGGATATTGGGAATTTTTCCCTGTGAGGGTGGTGAGACCCTAGCAAAGGTTGCTCAGAGAAGCTGTGGCTGCCCCAACCCTGGCTGCCCCAACTCTGGAAGCGTCCAAGGCCAGTTTTGTGGAAGGTGTCCTTGCCCACTGCAGGGGTGGAATGAGATCGGATTTAAGGTCCTGTCCAGCCCAAACCAGTCTGTGATCTTTATGGAGATTAGTCAAATGCTGAGGCAAAGCGGAGCTGCAGATGTACACAGTCATCCCCTCAGTGACATCCAAGCATGTCATATTCCCTTGAATTTTTCCTCTCTAATAAGAAGCTTCTACCTTTGGAGCTGTGTTCAGAGTTCTGATAATATTAGGAAATGACAAAAAGTTTATTTTTTTAATAAAGTCTAACCAGGTTCCTTTCCTCCTCTTAGGGGTGGATGCACAAGGCTGGAGAAATCAGAAATTCAACAGGATTGTATTCCATTTCTCTGTGCTCTCCTACAGAAAACTATATGGGATAAGGGTCTAATTGATCATGATTTTACTGTTTGTATATGAAATGCAAACCCATTTCTCCTTTAAAAGCACATTTATTCCTGCCTGACAAAGCTATTCTCTGTACCTGCTTCTGAACCAGTCACTCTCTTATAAAAGGCCAGAATTCAGCCTTTGTGACAATAACTCAGTATTAGTGACATCCCACTGCAGCCTAAACCTTCCCCACTCTCTGTACAGTTTAACCAAGGAAATAGAGCACAACTGCGTGACTGCAACACTAAAGCTGGTGCCGGATTAGCTGGGATAAGCCAGCAATGTTTGTAAGATTGCCTGGGGGTGACTGGGCTGGCCCTCAGAGCAGGGAGCAGCAAAGGTGTGCCAGCTGCAAGGGGCAAAAGTTTTCCAATGTAATCAGCTGCAGCTTGTCAGACCAGCTTTGGAGTGAGACAAGCTATGGAGGCTGGGCTGTCATCACATCCCAGGATAGCTGTGAAGTCACTGGAACGGATCAGCAGAGCAGAAGGCTTCTGCTTGAAGGGGCTGCTTCACCTTTTGTGGCAATGGATCTGTACGTGCTCAGCAACTGGCCACACATATCCTTGAGCACCACTTACCTCTACAGCATAAACACTGGAACAAATTGCCTCTTCCCAAGTATCTCAAGCAATTGCTCCATCTTCGGCACAGTTATTTAACTCAGGGTCTAGAGTCTGGTGAAACTCAATCTAAAACCTTGAGCTACTGCTGCTGTTTTCCTTAAGCAGAAACGCAATGGCTTTGCATGTGACGTTTTTTACAGGCTGTTTTGATAGTCTCCAGTATCAGCTGAAATAAAGCTGAGGTGCTGCCACTGCTGATCCTCCTGCTCACAGCTGAGATGAAAACCCACCAATGCCCTATTTGCCTCACCAGAGTAGGGCACTGCTTCAGCTCACTCTGAGAGCCGTTAGCTGGTACCTCAAGGACAACAAGGCTCTGCCTCCCAAGGGGCCCAGGACACTGCAGTTACAGAAGTTCTGCCTGGAATTGCCTTCCTGCCTCTGCCTGGCTCCTTTACCAACAATCAGCCTCTACAGCTTCACACACCCTGGGCACGAACTGCTTCCTTACTGCCACAAGACAACGGTGGAAGCATCAGTTTTACTCCTTAGTACATGCTGTACATCATGCGCAAGATCACTGCCACTTTCTGATAATACCATAAACATGGACAAATATAAACCAAAATTAGAGATAAGCTGTAACTTACTCACCAAGAGCTATCTGAACAATGCTTTCAGACTCTTATTACATTAATCTGTTTTTATCATCAATTTTGGTTTTATTCTCTAACCATAGCACCAGCATTAAACAGAGAAAATACCGCATTTGAGTTATGGAAACGAGAGTATTTAAATTCAGTCCAGCAATCTGCAAATTAATAAAAATTATAGCCTTTAAAAACACTATTTAGCATGACAAACATCAGGAAGTCTTAACTTTTCTTTCCTGCTCTCAGTAGAAGAGGGTCCCAAGGCCAGTGAGAAGAGGCAGGAGGCAGCAAGCAGGAGGCTGAGGTCTGGGAGGCATGTTAAGAGTAGTTCTGACTGCCTGAGAACCCACGTAAGACAGAACTGGACATACCTTTTCAAGTAGGTGGATACATAGGTAGTGGGTGCACCAGAGTGGGGAGCTTCGTTTCCCTTTGGCTCGTCCCTCCAGGGCTGCCGGGTGTAGGAGCCACTCCGCACCAGGTTCACAGCGGATTCTCTAAAGCAGGACAGAGCACAGGCTTTGCTTAGAAAAACCTCTGGAGTCTGCTTTTGGCTCCTTTACAGTTTCACAACACAGATCCTTTCCTTACACCTATGTGCTTCATCGTTCAGGTGACACAGCTCAGAGAAACACCTGCTCTGGCCTTAACATCAACTCCTGCTCTTGCCAGCTCACTTCAGAACCACAGATGATGTAAGGTTTTGCATAAAGAAGAACAAGATCCCTTTTAGTCAGAAAATTTGCAAATGAAATTCAGATTGTCCATAAAGGTAATTTAATGTATTACATAGTGTCATTTAATATTCTCTCTTCTGTCTGTATCAAACAACAAGGTATAAATGGGCAGATATTGGAACTGCAGGGAAGCTTTTATTCTCCGAGGTATCCAAGCAAGGACAAAAGCAATTCAGCTCAGCAAATCCTTTCACAGAATCATTAGGCTTGGAAAAGCCCTCTAAGATTACTGAGTCCCACAATTAACCCAGCACTGCCAGGTCCACCACAAAATCATGAAGCAGAAAACAACAAACATTTACAGTATCTAAAGCTACTTGACAAGTTATCAAGAAATTCCTAGTAGTCCTATTTATCCTGCTTATCTGGAAACAGGGCTTTCCCTATGCTAATGCACACTCTGGCAGTGTGTCCTGCTCTCTTCTGGTCCTGGACAGGACCTGGAGCTTGTAACGCAGCACTAATCCATTCCGCCATCAGCCTGCAATTATTTCTCATTTCCAGTTGTCGTGCCCACTGATGCTCTCTCAAGACACCTGTAGGTTCCAGAAAAAAAACCTCATATATTTTGAAAGGAAAGAATATTGGGAAAAATCTGTACTACACAGCATGCCTGGGTACCATCTGTTCCTGAAGGCCAGTTCTCCTCAGCCAGTCCCCACTCCACCCAGCAAAGGACACTTGTCAGCACCCATAGCTGGATGTGCCACTCGATAGCAGCCTCTGCCAAACCTGCTTGAGCTGATCAACAGACACATATTGTCTGCAAAACTCCGGATCTCTGAGACTGCCTGCGAGTGAACAAGAACACAGCGGGGAGGTTCCAGCACAAGATCAGCAAAGAATCTCAAGCTGTGCTGAAATTCTCTCAGGGTGTCATCTGCCACAGCTCCTGCCCAACAATTACAGTTCACAGCCACTGCTCTGCATGTGCCTTTTCTCCTCTGTTGGGGAAGTAGCTGGAAATGAGGCTAAGGTCAAATTTTATTCCTGCTAGTACAAACTGAATCATAGAATGGCCAGGGCTGGAAGGGACCTTACAGACCATCCTGTCCCACCTCCTGCCATGGACAAGGACACCCTCCACCTGCCCAGGGTGCTCCAAGCCCTGTCCAACCTGGCCTTGGACACTTCCAGGCATGGGGCAGCCACAGCTCCTCTGGGCACTCTGTGCCAGGGCCTCAGCACTCTCACAGCCAAGAATTTCTTCTCATTATCCCACCTAACTCTGCCCTTTGAAAGTGGTAAGCCATTCCCCCTTGTCCTGTCACTCCAGGCCCTTGTCCAAAGTCCCTCTCCAGCTCTCTGGGAGCCCCTTTAGGCACTGGAAGACCCCTGAAGAAGTTGCTTGTAGAGGTCAGCTCCTCAAATACATCTGGAAATCCTGGATATATATCCCATTTACACCATGGTTCCATCCAGGGGCATCTACACACACCAACTGTAAAAACAGCCCTGCAGTGAAACAGTCCCTACATAGGAGAGTTCACAAGCTCAAGTGAATCTCAAGTGACAGAGGTGTGAACAAAAGGACTGAAGGTGACTGCTGAGCAAGTGACAAGTACAAGGTGCAGCCACAAAATGAGGCACCTGCATATAAAAGGAACAAGGATCCATAAATCTGGTTGCCTGGATGGAGCCTGTGCCTGTGCGAGTACAGGGGTGGAGGAACCAGTCTGCTGGCTCCTGCTCACCTAAATGAAAACCAGTGTACCAGAACTTTTATAGACAGAGTTGGCTCTTGATGTTGTGAATTCCTGTGTACTTGAGACTGCTGAGAAAATACACAAAGCATGACTACAGAAAAATTATATTCCAGAAGTACTACTGACAGGATGGAAGCTGAGCATTAACTTCAGCCAGTCTCACCTGTTTTCTTTTTCTTCTATATCACTCGTACTGCTCAGTCTTCTGGGGACTATGGTGGCAAGATAACTCTTGTTGTCTCTGTCCTGGTGAAGCAAAAGAGGAACTTCAGCTACACATATCCTTCCAGCACGTTCAGTGGAAATAAATGCATGTTCAAATCTCTTCAGCTAAGAAAGTGTTCTCCTACCACCTGGTTTAAGGCAATTTCTTGGGCAACATATACCACAGCATAGAAATATCAGTTCTGAAATGGATTTCCTGATGAGCATGGTAGTGAATAAAGCATGTTCTAACTTAGAGAATGACTTGTAAACCACAAAATCAGAGAATGGTTTGGGTTGGAAGAGATCTTTAGTCCACTAGACCAGAGCTCCATCCAAGGTGGCCTTGAACACCTCCAGGGATGAAGCATCTACCCATGGGCAGAAAATCTGCAGTTACTGAATATATGGGATGGGATTTACAAATGCAGCTGGTGGATACAGGAGGAATCCATATTAATGACAGGGAAGGAGAACCTCCACTGCAGGTATGTGCTATTGTCTGTACTGGACATTTTATGGTGAAGAACTGGCTGTGCCAGACTGGCAGCCCCTGTTCAGGGGCAGCCCGGTCCAAACTGAGCAGGAATTAGGCCAAAGGGGCACCGAGCTCCAGTTCTGGAGAAACAAGTGATAGGAGGGAAATATTTTTCAAAAGAAAAAGAAAGGATGAAAGAGATTCGCATTTGTTATGGATACAAACCCCAGCAATAACTCAAAGGGAAGGGGATTTACACCTGTGGGGTAAAGTGGATACACTAAAACATCCTTGCTGAAAGCCAAACCTTTTCCTTGTTGTCCAGCAGCGCAGATATCCGAGGGCTGGACGAGGAGCGATAGATAGAAGAAGTTTTATCCCTCTGTGCCTCACGAGTGGCAGTGACTTCACTCAACATGTTGTGGCTGCCAGTCTTCCTCAGGCCCAGCCGCCACGACGAAGGTGACTCATCCTTCTGCTCGTCTGACTTGCTGAGCCAACTGAACTGTGGAGGAGAAACAGGGACATTTGGAAAAAGGAAGACCACTGCAAGGCACACTCTAAGTTCAGAAAGTGTTTCAAAAAGCCCCACTTTTTGCTGGGCTACGCTTGTAAGACAGAGTGACTTTTATTTGCTGCTTCACTTTAATTACAGGACAGAGCTCAAGGTGAACTCACAGGGATGCAAACTGCTGTAGTGCCTCATCCCCAAGGAGGGGATGAAAGGAATCTTGTGTCACTGTGCAGGTCTTTGCCTACACAATGCCCTCCTCCAGCTCTGAGGAAAGAATATAAGGAACAATGAAGCTTTTATTATTACCCATTTAGGAAGGGGGAATTATTCAGTAAAGGCAGAAAACCAAAAACAAGTACTCAGGTCTTACGGAACTAGCTGCAAATAAACCCCTCACACCAGTGGAGTCCAGGAGAAGCCATTGAGATCATCAGAGAGCTGTAGCCAACAACACTGCAAAGGAAGAGACTGAGGAAACCTGGATTGTTTACCATGGAAAAGAGAAAGCAAAGACAGGTTTTAGCGTCTCTGCTCCTTGGGGGTGGGTTTACAGAGGACATGGAACCAGATTCCTCTACAGCCTACAGCGAAAGGAGAACAGACAAGTTTCCATGCGGGAAATCCCAGCTGACATGGAGACATAACTCCTGGCAGGAGCGAAGCTGCAGTGGGACAGGGAGTAAGGGAGTAGAGCGTCTCCATCCTCAGAGACCTTTTAATACTCAGCTGAGCTCAGGTAGGTCAAAGCCACATGACAGGAGCTTAATCCTGCTTTGAGCAGGACACTGGACTTCGCAGAGGCCCCTTCCATGGGCAGGTAACTGTGCACACCACAGAACAGGCCTTTGTGCTTTTTGTGACACGAGGCACTTCTGACCCGCTTCTATCAGTCCTTAAAAATACACGACTGCCTCAATGCACAACTGCTTCCACGCACGACTTCAGCTACAGTCACCAAGTCTTACAAAAGGCTGCCCACTGCCATTCAAGAATGGAGCCTGAGCAAGAGATACTTGTACAGGGCTAAGCACCAAGTTGTACAGGAAATAAAGCAAACGAATTACTAGGAATTACTGGAAAAGTACAGAATACAAAACACACAACCACTGTGGCTCTGTGTTACGGCAGGGTACAATCACACCTATGGTACCACACACAGATCAGCTCCAGGGCTCAGTAGCAGCTGACAGGAAGGGAAGAGATTCAGGGAAAAGCAGCAAGAATGAGTAGAGCAAGAGAGGTTTTGCATGAGGAGATATTCAGTATATCAGTAGTCTCCAGGCTGAGATACGACCAAGGTACAAGAAACCCTCAGTGGCACACAGGAGGCTGAATAAGGAACAATTATTCCTCGGTCTTTCCCATAAAGGAATGAGGGGCAGCAAAGAAACCCAGCATGTGGTAGGTTAATGGGACAGGGAGCTTTGTAGAGTTTTTAACTAAGCTGAAAGACTCTTTACCACTGGACATTAGAGGATCCCAATCAAAAAGTGACTGTATAGAGGAAAAGTCCTGTAGGGGCTACTGAAGACAAAAATTACACCAGGTTCAGCAAGTCCCTGAAATGCCAATTGCTGGAAGGTGGGAGGGAACTCCTGCAAGATTCTGTGTCCTCTAGTATCTTCTCATGGTCACTGTTGGGCAGGACACTGGGCAGACAAGGCTTTTGATCAAAGCTGATCTAAGCATTATTATACCATATCGTATCTGACACAAACCATCTGACAACTACTCAGAATAAATGGAGCTACTGGGGAGCTCTGCCCTCAGACTCACTGTCTGAAGACTGCCAAGCTAAAACTATCCCTGCAGTATTTGAGCAATGTTTTCAGCTCATGTCATTTCAATGCAGATGCAAAGAGTACTCCACCACTTCCAGCACTTCTAGTCTACTGAGCTACACAGCACCAACATTTTCATGTAGTTTTGATGCTTTCCTCAGAGAAAGCTCAAAACCACAGCAAAAGCTGCCGTCTGTAAATTCTGAACAACATAGGAACAGCACATACTAATAACTCCCCTAAGAGAGGGCAACACAATCTAAAGCCCAGCCTGTCAAAGAGAATTATAGAAAAATCAAACAGGTGAGAGAAGGTAAAGAAGCTGCTCTTAAGTGACTGAGGTCAAATCAATAATTGCTCTACTCACCCGCCAGCTTTTATATCCTAACACACTTATTCTGGGTTAAACAGCTCAAAGGAGTGAGACCAAACCTCTGCAGCTGGGAAAAGGTTAACTGAAGTGCTCACACTTCCCAGCATCCTTCTACCTCTAACAGTTCCCCTGCTAAGCCAGCCTGAGCTGAACAACACCCAGATGAGCTCTATTTCATTTGATCTTGGTTACACTCAGTTGCATGTGGAAAATAAAAAATTGTGACTAAGCAAGAAACATTTCCCTCTGACAAGCACTGAGTACTTCAGCCCCGGGCTGGGTGTCTGTGTTTTTTTCTCCATAGTCTGGTGCAGAAAGAAAGCAGCAGCACACGACATGAGTCCTGTGCAGAGCAGAGTCTCCTGGTGCCATCTAGCTGAGTGATCTGAGAGCTGGAGGATTCACGTAAGATTTCAGTGACCACTTCATCTTTCAAAGCTTGTATGGCCCAGCTGGCCAGCCACATGCAAACTACCCTCTGCTTGCTGGGCTGTAACATCACACCACTGACTCAACTGGCTTTGGCAAGTCAGAGGCACTTTGAATGATGGTGCCAAACTCACCGCTGATACGCGAGCGGGAATCAGCTCTGGTGACAGATCTGCTGGGAAGACATTGGCACCAGCCCCCTCAGAACTGACAGCACACAGAGCATGTGCTGTAGGCTGGGTTTCCTTCACCACAATTTGCTTTGGAGGGTCACAGATTCAAGAGGAACAGTATTGTACCAACGGCCTCCTTGGAGGCAGCCCTACACTGCTGTTAACACACATCTTTATCAGAATTTCATACTACCAGGCTTTTCAAAATTCAAGTCTTAAACTCCTCTGAAGATTGGTTTCAGAGCATCCATCTCTCAGTAACACCTTCTGCTTCTGAGCACTGCTGGAGTCTCCATTGATTCCAAATTCACTTACTCTTCTGGCAGATGCAGTGAAGGAGTTGGGCTCGGGTGGTGGCATTTGCTCAGTGATGCTGGGCCTGGATTCACAGCTGGAGTGGTTGGCAAAGGGCTCTTCCTTTCTCTCTACAATTTTAAACAAGAAGAGAAACCAAATGTTTCAGTATTGCACTTCCAAGGCCCCTCTTTACACCGAGTGTGGTCTGCACTCCAGTTCGGCGCTGTGTGACCTCAGTCTCCTCGGATCACAGAGATGTCAGCGCCTTCTGCACTGTCAGGGCTTTCTGCAAGGAGCTTCCCACTTCCTAAAGAATAGGATGGATACATTTGCCAGGCAAAGCTTTTGAACTTGATCCTCACAGACAAGCAAAATCTTTGCAGAAAGCACCATAAAGAGGACACACAGGTTTTTTGTTTTTCACAATTTTGTTTCCTGTCTGGGAATTTCTTCCCTGGTAAATCTTGGAATGAAAAGGGGCACATGCTGCTCCTGCTGTAGCATGAGTGTGGTACAGCCAACAGCTCTGAGTGCCTAGTGCTGGGTTTCACTGCACAGTTCTCTGCACTTGCTTGTGCTGCTGGGCAGAATTTCTGGTCTGCAGCAAAATCCATTTTCCTACAGGAAGCCAGGACTGCTGCCCAACAAAAGCCCTTACTTGGGCTCCAAGCAAGCTAAGCAACCCTTGGTCCCCGCTCACACCTGGCTCCCTGCTTGTTAGATAAGTGCAGCTGTCCAGTATCACATTTATTTTTCGTATCTATGCACATGCTTGACAGAAGAACATCCACCAGACATTACTGGGGGAGAGTAAGCAGAAAGTGTGACTCAGGCAATAGATTCACTTGACAGGAGAGCGCAGGCTGGAGACAGACTATTCACCATAAACCCAGGCACATGGAACCTGCCTGAGAAATGATGTACCTACACCCACCAACCAAAGTTTTCCTTACAACTATGAGCGCTCACACAGTCATGGCTTGGAAAAATAACGTAATTTTAAGCATAAGCACCCAAACAGTCCTAGCAAATAACGTGTGTGCAGGGAATAAGTATCTGCTGTTACACATTTGGAGTAGTTTGGGATGGAGCATCTGGGAGGATGGCACCTTGGAGCGTGAAGATCAATCTTTCTGTAACAAATGTTCTCAGTCCTAGGAAAAAAAACGATTCAAAGGACACAGAAAACAGAAAAGAGCAAGCCAAGAGAGACATTTTAAAATAACAGGTAGTCAGAGGACTGACAGAGTCTGAACTAAAGAGACAAAGACAGAATCATGGAATCTCCTGAGTTGAAAGGGACCCACAAGGATCACTGAGTCCAACCCCTGCCCTGCCCGGGACAACCCAACAATCCCACCCTGGGCATCCCTGGCAGCGCTGCCCAAACGCTCCTGCAGCTCTGGCAGCCTCGGGGCCGTGCCCATTCCCTGGGGAGCCTGGGCAGTGCCCAGCACCCTCTGGGGGAAGAGCCTTTCCTGATCTCCAGCCTGAGCCTCCCCTGGCACAGCTCCAGCCCTTCCCTTGGGTCTGCATGAGAATGGATTCTCAGCCACTTTTCCCTCTCTGTGAAGCAACAGATTTCAGTTCTGGAGCTGAATCCTGGGGTGCACTCTCACCCACCCCTGGGGAAGGGGCAATAGATGCCCCCTTTCCTCCCTGCAGGCCTGGCCTGCCATATTTGGCATCCAAATCCATGGAAATGCCCATGGAAAAGGAAAGACGTGCTGCCATTTCTGCCAGCTGCTAATTCTTGTGACAGGCCTGTAAAACACAGGGCACTGCAGGAAGGGGAGGCTGCAGCAGCTCTCCAGGCTGGGCTGGATGGGCACTGGGAGCCTGTTCTGGAAGTTTATAGCACACAGGTCAGCTTTTAAGGTCAAGCCTAATTAGAAGGGCGCAGGCTAAAGTGGTAATGACAGGTTGGGAAGGGCTAACTGTGAGCAACGTGACTGGGAGCAGTTGACTGCAGAAGAGAGACAGGCCGAGGCACTGTGCTGGCAGCATTGGGATAGGACGGCCGCTGGCAGCATTGGCTTCAGGCAGGATCCTACATTTTATTCTACCAAAATTTCAGCAATAAACATTATGAATTCCAGACAGGGGAAACCGGTCAGGATTAGTTCAATCTCCTCAAAACAAATTCAGTAAGAGTAAAAATTTAGGTTTCTAATTCCTTTTTTGTAAGGGTTTTTGGATAAGAGTTTTTGTTTAGTTGTTTTTTAAACAACACTAAAAGCTTCCATGGCCTGCTTTAATTCCCAATAATTACATATTGTAGTAGTTCCCAGCACAGATAATCACCACAGAATTATATACTGATCTTTCTCTTGTTTTTCTCATTGTTGGTCAATGCCAAATGAATTGTCCTCAAAATGAATAAAGTGACATTAATGCCCTCAGCCTCCTTTGTTTGAAGAACACAAATTTCTTACAGATTATAAGAAATCTACTACTCTGAAGCCTTCCACCAATTTCACTGCTTCTCTCATCCAATTTCTTCCTCCCACAGCCTCTGCAAATTCAACCAATTAATAGCAACCTGAGACTCTTCAAAACACACCTCAAAATAAACTTGTGTGTTACGCTGCCAGCTTCTACATGTCCTGCTTTATGTTCAGCTACCAAAGGGGTTGGAATTTTTAGGTTTAAAAAGATCCCTCAGAATTTTATCTGGACTTTGAACACTTGAGAACAACAGTCATAATCTACATGTCCAGCATGGCTCAGAATGGTAAAGGTATGGGAATATTAAAGAAAATGAAGAGGCAAAAGGGAATAATTTGCATGTTTTCATACTCATGCCTCCTGTACCATCCAAGCATGTAAAATGTTGAGCAGATAAACACAGAACCTCAGATTGGTTTGGACTGGAAGGGACCTTAAAGCTCATCTGATTCTACCCCTTGCCTTGGGCAGGGACGCCTTCTACCATCCTAGGGTGCTCCAAGCCCTGTCCAACCTGGCCTTGGACACTTCCAGGGATGGGGCAGCCACAGCTTCTCTGGGCAACCTGTGCCAGGGCCTCCCCACCCTCAAAGGGAGGAATTTTTTCCTAATAACCCATCTAAACCTACTCTCTGTCAGTTTGAAGCCACTCCCCTTTGTCCTGTCACTCCAGGCCCTTGTAAACCATCTCTCTTCATCTTCCTTGCAGGCTCCCTTCAGGTCCTGGGAGGCTACAGTATGGTCACCCCAAAGCTTCTCTTTTCCAGGCTGAGCGATCCCAATTCTCTCAGCCTTTCCTCCCAGCAGAGCTGCTCCATCCCTCTGACCATCCTGGTGCCTCCTCTGGACTCGCTGCAGCAGCTCCACGTCCTTCCTGTGCTGGAACCCCAGGGCTGGAGGCAGCTCTGCAGGTGGGGTCTCAGCTGAGCGGGGAACAGGGGCAGAATCCCCCCCTGCCCTGCTGCCCACGCTGGGGGCTCAGCCCAGAAATACCACTGTCTGTCTTTGAAATCAGTAATACTGTGACATTTATCATTTTCATTACCAAAATGAAAAATCTTATTTCTCTTTGGAGTCCTCCTATAATGTGGGCTGATGCTGTTACCTTATAGAATCTTGCTTTAAAAAGAGTACCAAAGATGTGACCCTCAAGCACATATGCAACAAGTGATAGCTGTGTCTCCATCCAGCTGGGCAAGTCCACACTCATTTTATCAGAGATTTCAGAAGTTTACAAGGTGGGGTTTCAATTCTGATGGAAATTTCTCAAAGGACCCAATAATCTTTCCAGGAAAGGAGACTACATGTAACAAAGCCTGAAGCTTAATCATTACCTGAGTGCTTGTTGTCTCCCATTTCTATTACCTCTAGTGGTTTGACATAGACTCCTATAATGTGCTTTGCTCAGTGAATTAATGCAGTAAAAAGACCTGTTCTGGCTTTACACAAAATTTAATGCTGAGTGCTGTATGTTTTTCCTTGCTGAAGGCTCTTAGGCTGTTCCTGACTCAAACCCCACACAGCTCCAGGTCTTACAGGTGTGCAAACATTTGAGTTGTTTTGGTCAAACTACCACCATGTTTACAAAAATTACAAGCATTGGCACCCAGCTAGATAGGTATAATTTATATATATAGAAATATGTATATAATCAGGGTAAACCCCTGATTTATGGAGCAAATGTATGTGACT
The DNA here is from genome assembly GCA_013400235.1 of Oriolus oriolus. NCBI lineage: Eukaryota > Metazoa > Chordata > Aves > Passeriformes > Corvidae > Oriolus > Oriolus oriolus. The sequence continues at coordinate 185,143 of VXBT01014007.1, forward strand.
TGTACTGCATGTCTCTTTCTACCCCTGACATGTCCACTAGACCTGCTTGATTTAAAAGCCCCGGGATCACTTCCCTGTGTTACTGCCATGCCCAGCCAGCTGGTGCAGCAGTAGCTCTGCAGAGCCCAGACAGGATTTTCCACCCCTCTCACCCTGCCCCAACAGCATTAACTGACCCAATCCCAACACAGGTGACAATTTCACTGGCATAGAGGCACAACAAAACTTTAAACTGCACTTCTCCTCAGGACCTATTTCTCAGTATATTGGATATAGACCAAGTAAGTTGATGTTAAAAGTAGTTTAACCGTTAAACACATCATAGTCCAAGATCCATCTGTATTTGCAGAATATTAAGTACAAGTAACTCTTGGCTTACTGTAAAATTAAGTATCTGTATTTAAACTTTCTGTGCTGCACATAAACACTTTTAAAACTAATTAAGGAAGCCACAGAAATTATGGCAAAGGAATGGGAATAAGATGCCAGCAATATACTATAATGTAAATGCTACAGTGACTCTGTGCACTCAATCCTTATTTTCCACTATCTCTTGCAATCATTATTCATCACAGCCTGGAAAACAGAAGTTCCTCACCTCTGTAATCACCCAGGACAGCTTCAGCCCTTCGTTTCAGACTGATCCGAACACAACAGGCTATTGCCTTCCTACACCTTCACTTGCTTTCCTACCATCCTGCAGTACCTGAAGGATTCTTCTTGAACTGGGCCAACAAGAAAAAAAACCCTGTTTAGGAACAAGCTATAGACAATGTGTTATCTTCAATACATGTGAGCTGGAAGTAGGAGTTAAAATAGGACCTGAAGGATTTTTTTTTTTAATAATTATGCTGACCTGGGAGTCAGCATTTGAATCAGCTTTTTTAGCACAGCAGCTCCAGATTCCTCCAAATTCTGTACATCTACGCTGGAAGTAAAACTTTCAGGATGTCCTTAACAACTAATGCAATTATTAACAATAACAACAACAACAACAATAATAGCTAGGCTAGTTATTAAATCCAAGACTGTACTAAGTCTTACCTGACTCCTTTTCAGTGTCTGATTCTGAAACTTCATCTTCAGCTTCTTCCTCTTCAGAACTAGAACTGCTTGAGTCCTTGTTCTCTTCCTCAGTTTCCATGGACTTCAGCGTGTCTTCCTCATAAAGAATCTTCTCTTTGCTGCAAAATAGGAAATTTTAAGGACTAGGCGAGCAAGTTATCTGAGTTGTATTTCTCAGGAACACACAGACTTGATTTACTACATACAGAACAAGCAAAGGACAAAATCCATCTACAGACTGAACACTCCAGCACTTCCATCATGGCCAATTTGCCACGGATTCCACTGCCAGTCTCACATTTTCTAATTCTGCAAACAAAAATGTGATCTCTCCTCTTCTAGAGCCACGAAACGCAGAAGTTGGGCTGTAGGGCTCTGTGCAACACAAAGGTGCCGTTCTCAGCCCAAAGCTCTGATTGATCCTCAGCCAGAGCAGGAGAACCAAACACCAGCTCAAGCCCTTGTTCCATCACTCACTGGGTATGTTAAGACACAACTAAAACTGTATTTGAGAGTGCTCAGATTAAAAAAAAAAAATACATGAAATAAACAGCAGTGAACTGTTTCTGACTCAGCTGAGGCCAGCTGGCTGAGGGAGATGAAGCTGCTCTCCCATTACTCTCTGGGCAGTTTCTTTTCAACCAAGAGGGAGGGACTTACTTAGTGAAGAGTCTGTTTTGAGGCTTCCCATTCATGTCAGCTTCAATCAGCTTATTCCTTGTCTCCTTCTCACTTCGCAGCTGTCAAAAAGTCCAGGAAGTTGGGGGAGAGAGAATGAGGACAGACGTTAACCAGCCCCGTCAGCATAACGCAGCCAGCACCACAGCACAAGGTCAGCCCAGCTTTGTTAGACCAAACCACTGCAGATTTGTGTAAGAAGCCACTTGAACAGCAGCACATCTGCAATGGCACTGTGAGCCTTGGACTGGAGCTCCTCCAGGGCACAGCACCCAGCATGACCTTGGAATGCAGCTGCCATTTAATAAAACCTTCAAAGGCACCTGCAGCTGCCCCCACCGAGACCAGCGACAAACCTTGACTGCTGCCCAGAGAAGCTGTGGTTGCCCCATCCCTGGAAGTGTCCAAGGCCAGGTTGGACGGGGCTTGGAGCAGCCTGGGATAGTGGAAGGTGTCCCTGCCCCTGGCAGGGGGTGGGACTGGGTGAGCTTTAAGGCTGCTCTCAGCCCACACCATTCTGGGATTCTGCTGGCAATGTGTGTGTGCCCATAAAAGCAGGCTAGATTCAGCTAAAAATCTGCTGCCTTCGTGGCTATTATTTACTTGCTGTCAGAGGAAAGAATTCAAGTCTGCCCTGTCCAGGCAACCAGGGAACTCCTGTGAGGATAGGTCACTTCTTAAATCTCTCAAATGCACAAAGTCATTGTACAGGAATACCTGGGATCACACAGAAATGGAAAGATTTTGTGTAGAGAGCAGCAATATTAATTTTACCATCATCGGTGGACAAAACAGTACCCAAAAATTGTTTTAGTACCTCCCAGAAGCACAGAAACAGCTGAGGCAGAAGTAGGGATGGCAGTTAGGGGTTCAATTTAAGGCTGACTCTGTTGTGTCATGGCCCACCAGGTTATTCTTTCTCTTCTGACAGCAGCTGACACCAGGCACAAGAAGTAAAAGCAATGTAAATTCTGAATCAATGAATCCCAGAATGGTTTGGGTTGGAAGGGACCTTAAAGCTCATCCAGTCCCACCCCTGCCATGGGCAGGGACACCTTCCACCATCCCAGGCTGCTCCAAGCCCCATCCAACCTGGCCTTGGATACTGCCAGGGATGGGGCAGCCACAGCTTCTCTGGGCACCTTGTCAAGTGGGAAAAGAGACATGGATTTCAGCGAAGAGCAAAAATTTGGGGTACAACACTGTTAAACTGACCAAACTGCTGGAACACAGCAAAGGGAAGTGCAGCAAACAGCCTGCTCCATTCACAGACTATTTAGGAACTGGGAAAAAAATTAAAACCCAAACCAAATTAATTGCTTCCAGCAAACAAAAATCCCCCTGCTTTCCAATAACAGCAGCAAATCTTTTAGCAAGGGTGGCACAGTGTTCTGCTTTAGACTGGAAAAAAATATCTGATTTGAGAGCCATTTTGGAAGTGAAATAATGTCACAGAACTGCCTGTTTTATCCTTAACAAATGTAAGTTTTCTATTTTTAAGTGATAAAAATGGCACATGACAAACACATGATAAATTGGCTTTTTCACTAAAAGATCATGTCCATTAAAAAAAAAGTGTGATAAAATCTGGATTCTTCTGCCCAGTTCTAAACTGACTGAATAAATGCAGAAGGCCTTTATATAGTGCTTCTATATAGAGAACAGTGGGGTTGTAGCCCCTGCAAAGCAGCCCTAGAAATGGGTGAGCAGTCACTCAAAAAATATTTGTTTTTGTTTTTCTTTACTTTTAAGAAGTGCAGTTATCTGCAAAATCCTGGGTAGTGAGAGAGAGGGGAATCAAAAATACAACCCTGATAGTATTTATCAACACCTCATTTAGGGAGAAGCAGATTAATTTTTAAGAAGTTCCTGTCAATGCTAAGGCTGCTATTTGAGGATGGCAGCAGCTGTGTTGTGATCAGAGCTGGAGTTCTAACCACCCACATTGTCAGTTCCTGAAAATCCTTTCCTGGGGTTTATCAGCAGTGTTCCCATTCTGTCTGCTCCTGAACCCAATGTTTTAAGTGATACTTACAGGTTTTTAATTCTTCTTGAAAGAAGGTTAGCTTGTTTTTCGGAAGCACCCAAATGAGATCATTCAGTAGACCAGATGAAATAGGAAAAAATTCAATCCAAACCCAACTTTCTGGCTTGACAACTGCCCTTACTTTGAACAAGATATATTTTGCTTTCCTTTTTTTATGTCAACTTTTGGCTTATAATCCCTTCCAATATCTCCACTGCACTATGAAATGGCAATTTAATATGGTTTTGAAACTACCCATTTTTTCAGTCCAGAATTCCCTGAACTTTATTTCTTCTTCCTCAGTCCAAAGCCTCCCTATTGTAAGAAAGGCACACACGGTAACAGATTTCTTTCTCAGCACTGACAGTGTATTTCCTTGGATGCAAACACAAAGCTGGCTTGGGTAATCACTCATTAGGAACAGAGCAGTTTGATGCTAGAGAGCCTGCCAGCCAACAAAGCAACTGCAGGATAATAACAATTCCAAAGATGAACATGAATTCCTTACCAGTTCCCATATTTCTGCATGCCATCACACTACTGACCTGCTTGCTGCAGTCATCCAGTTATCTAGATTTCTAGCTATTAAAAATATTGCCGTGATTAAAGATTGCAAATGAGTAACTAAAGAAAATAGCTGGGCCTCAGCTTCCTGCATCTGTTAGCACCATATGTCTTGGAGAACACTCCTGTGTGAAAAGGTAATTGGAGAGGTGGAAAATGATTTCCAGAAACTCACCACAGTCTGTTTCTTCTGCAGCATTTCTAAATGCTCCACGAGTCCCTCATCAGCCACGTCAAAGGGCGTCTGGCCCTGGTGCAACGACAGAACACAAGAGGATACCTGAGATGGCACAGTGGTCATACTCCAAAAAGTCCTATTATCAGTGCATATGCTCCACAGCCTCCCTCCCCAAATGGTGAGTGACACTGTTTCACTCCAGAGCAAAGAAACCCACGTGACAGTGATCATGGAATCACAGAATCATTTTGACTAGAAAAGACCTCCAAGATCATGTTTATGTTCAGTGAGCAACTTTTACCAGGGCAGTGCAGCTCACTGGTTGCTGCTGCTCAAACCCAACAGCCAGGACTATGTTTGAGTTTCCAAGTTTCTAAAAAGGACGCTCTTGTAACTGAGAGGGAATGTGATCAACCTCTCCTCACGCTGGATCTCAGGGAAAGGTTCTTCTCCCAGAGGGTGCTGGGCACTGACCAGGCTCCCCAGGGAATGGGCACGGCCCCAAGGCTGCCAGAGCTGCAGGAGCGTTTGGACACTGCTCCCAGGGTGGGATTGTTGGGGTGTCTGTGCAGGGCCAGGGGCTGCACTGGATGATCCCTGTGGGTCCCTTCTGGCTCAGGATATTCCTGATTCTGTGTTACTTTATCATCATGTATTTAAAGGTTCTGAAAGGCTGCCAGAAAGCCATAAAATTTGGGATCCATTTCCACATCCATGGGCATTTATAAACTAAAACAAATCAGAAGAAGTACTCTAGGGCACAAGCCAAGAAATTGGTTACATTTTCACCATAACTAAAGCTCTAAATGCCATTTCATTAACAACACACCATGAAACCCGATGGCTACAGGTTAAAAAATAACAGGCAGCCCTGTCCATCTGACCCAACAAGGAGACAATTCTGCGCTGGAAGGAGCAGGTAATGCAACAAATACAACTGCGGCTGTTTCTTTTCAAGTATGGCGTGATACAAGACCCCATACACATCCCAAATACTTTGGAAAAGCACCTGATGGCATTTAAACAGAAAAGATTCCCCATATTTTGGGTGCCAAAGAGCTCACCAGGCTGAAAGGGCTCCTCATGGAGGCATTTGTGTTCCAGCAGTTTCCAGCACACCTGGAACACACAGGGCCCTCTCTTATCACATCCTCCTGCCTGCCTTCATCCCCTGGTGCTCCTCCAAGCACATCCAACCCTTCCCTCCTCCCCCAGAGGCTGCCATGGCACACCTGACCCTGTTCCAGTGGGAAGCAGTTCACAGACCAGTGCGGTCATCCCAGCAGGGCTGGGAACACCAAGAACAGCCCTGGACCAGCTCTTGAAAATCCAAGGGCTCTTCAAGGAAAAACCTGCACCTATTAGAAAGGAAGAGAAATGTTCTTTCACCTTTTCTTCCATCCTATTTTTCTTCACTCATGTGTCACAGATCTTCAATTTTCTTTTTTATTACCAATAAATAGAACAGGGAGGATTTAAAGCTGCCAGTTCCTCATGGGTTCACTTGTTTTCAGTGCTTTACACCTTAATATTAGTATACTATTTTGCACTCCCAAGACTGTTTCTTTGTTGCCGTTTGATTTCTCAGGGTTACACTAACTCAGGATGGCAAAGATCAGACCCTATCCCTTCTCACAAGCTCAGTCCTAAAGTTTCATCAGGTCACATTTCCCATAATATGTGAAATCTTTTCTGCCTTCCACCAGTCAAGATTCTTCATTTTCTGATGTTTGTAAATTATCCAGTGCACAGGCAAGGAGAACTGCTGTGACTTGGTCACGATGTTGGATCATGGTGTTGGATCTCTTATGAGACCCCCCCGGAGCTCTGTGTCCAGCTCTGGAGCTCCCATCTCAGGACAGACCTGGATCTGCTGGCAAGAATCCAGAGGAGGCCACTACACTGATCACAGGGCTGGAGTTCCTCTGCTCTGGAGCCAGGCTGGGAGAGCTGGGGGTGTTCCCCTGGAGAAGAGAAGGTTCCAGGGAGACCTCAGAGCCCCTTCCAGTGCCTAAAGGGGCTCCAGGAGAGCTGAAGAGGGACTTTGGACAAGGGCTTGGACTGACAGGACAAGGAGGAATGGCTTCCCACTGCCAGAGGGCAGGATGAGATGGGATAGTGGGGAGAAATTCTTCCCCGTGAGGGTGGGGAGGCCCTGGCACAGGGTGCCCAGAGCAGCTGTGGCTGCCCCATCCCTGGAAGTGTCCAAGGCCAGGCTGGACGGGGCTTGGAGCAACCTGGTCTAGTGGAAGGCGTCCCTGCCCATGGCAGGGGGTGGGATGAGATGAGCTTTAAGGTTCCTCTGAACCCAAACCAGTCTGGGATTCTGTGATTCCATGATCATGCAGCAGGCAATAGTTGACATTAATCTGGCTACAGAATACCCTGCATTAGTTGTGTACTGACCAGCTTGTTCCTGATGTCCATGTCACACAGAGCCTCAGCCAGGATGGAACATGCTTCCTTCACTCCCCAGTGAGCAGCAGCGTGGAGCGGAGTCCAGCCATCATTGTCCTGGACGTTCAAATTAAACCCAGCCTGGATCAGGAGCCTGAGGAAAGAAGCAGGATTGATCTCTGCTCATCAGGAATGACTTCCTGACAGAGCAGAGTGTCCCCTATTATACACCAAGTGGGCAGCCTGGCTCCCTAACAGCCAGGAGCTTCTAGACTTGGTTATAAACCAAAGCAACATCCCACGTGATGTGCTTGAAACTGTAATGGAAAGGGCAATGAATGAAGAGTGATTTTGATGTAAAACCTGCTGGAACATGTCAAACTGATAATGTTCCCTTTCAGCATGTACTGAGCTGGGAGAACACCTTGATTTCCCATCTGGCATTGGTGACCCAGTCTGAACTCCTGCTCCAGTGGAGGAGAGAGCCTGGACTGGCTCAGGCACTGAGCACACAAACAGCACCCCTGCACCTGCCATCCCTGTGCCAGGGAGCCAAGCACAGCACCTGCCAGGAGAGGGACATTTGGGAACTGGAGCTCAAGCTTGGCTCTCCAAGAGCACTAGGCCACAGTGCGGGTGGTCCACAAGGAGACCAACAGGACTGCCGGGGAAGCACCAGTGACATCGACAGAGGTGAAATTTGTATGCTAAACAACCTTTATTTGGATTAAACAACCCCAAATGCATTTTTTCAGCGTAGCCCTTACAGGGTTCAAGCAAATCTTCCACAAGTGAACCTGCCTGGGATCTCCTTTCCTTATCCTCACTGCTGTGCCCCTTCTACCCTCCCTTCTCCATCAGAGCAGAACACTGGTGTTTCACAGCACCTAGAGCTTGAATATTTAACACCAAAACAAACACAAGAGGGTCAGGGGCAGTTTGGAGCTCCAGAGCCATGTGCACACTGGTGTGGCAGTGATCAGGTGAGAGCACTGAGCAGCTCCTGTATCAAAACTATTATTCAAGTTGCTGAAATATTGAAGGACATCCCAGGGGAATTCTGCAAGTCTGGTAAAACTGCTCCTGAACATTTCCATTGTGGGAAATTCCCCCATCCAGAGCCACCATTGCACAGCATGAGGGAAATCCAGCACGACCCCAACATGGCACCAACAGTTTGGAAACTCCTGCAGCTTTACACCAATGTGCTACTGTGCTAAATCAAACACAGTCACAGCAGAGCAGCTGTGGGCTTCTCTGTGAAAGAAATTGTAAATTAGGTGCTGAGTTTCTGTTGATTTTCCAGCTGGCAGAAGGGAGAAACAGAGCTGCTAAGAGACTCAAGGTCACAGACAAATTCCAGTCTCGTTTAGAGTTAGCTGGCTCCTGGCTGTCAGCCCCTTCGGTTTAAGTCACTAAAGCTCTGGATTTGAACTTCAGCACGGCCATCACATACACAAGAGTGCAACAATGTCAGCTTGCTGTGAGATGTGTTTATCATTACCACAATTAATGCCAAGGAGAAGCTGTCCAGAACTAACTCACCCTGCAGACACTGAACTTCATCAAGAAGCACTGGATTCACAACCCTCCCCTGACAGGCCATGGGACCAACACCTCAGATTCAGAGATATTACATTTCTATTCACATGAGCTGTGTTAGATTCCTGTTCTTGGGCATGGTACAGGCACAGACAGCTCATCACTCAATTATAAGTTCTAAATGACTGAATACAAATCAGAAACATGGAGTACAATAAAATGCTTGAGCTTGGTATCAAACAGCTCTTTAGACATCAAGTCATGTAACTTAAAATTATGAAATTTAGGATCAAGATAGATGAACACTTCCAGAATGGATTTTAACATGGGTAATAGAATAACCTTGTAAAGACTGTTTACAAGAGCATGTAACAAGACAAGGGGGAATAGATTCACATGGAGAGAGGGCAGGGTTAAATTAGATATGAGGTAAAATTTCCTCCTTGTGAGGGTGGGAAGGCCCTGGCACAGGGTGCCCAGAGAAGCTGTGGCTGCCCCATCCCTGGAAGTGTCCAAGGCCAGGTTGGATGGGCTTGGAGCAACCTGGGATAGTGGAAGGTGTCCCTGCCCAAGGCAGAGGGTGGGACAAGATGAGCTTTAAGGTTCCTCCCAACCCACTCTGGGATTTGATGATCTCTATGTTTATGGGCAGCTGCACCCACACATAAAGAGCAGAGAAGAAAGCTTTATTGTTGGAAACCTTAATTTGACATTACCTGTAATAATATTAATGTTTTTTACCAGGAAACCCTACACTGGGCAAGTTTACGTTCATAATAATCTTGTTAGTGCCAGGGCAGCAGAGCTGTCAGGTGCTGGAATCCCTCCGTCACTGCAGGAGCAGTAGCATGAAGGGGCAGAGGACAGTGAGACAGGGCTGGACACTGCATTTTCCCACTAGTTGGTCATGTTTGTGACTGTCACGCAGTGTCTGTTGTCACTTTGTTTGTTAAAATGATACTTACTTTTATCCCCTAATACTGTTTAATTTGCTAGTCCTAAAACTATTACTCTAACAGTGAAAATTAGACCTCATGATCCGAAAAATTAGAGACCTCCTAATTTATGCCTCACTCTCCAAAAAGCTTTCATTACTTCAAAAAGGCCTGGAGGTATGACAGGGAATCCTCCAGTCCCTGTATATTTCTGGGTGAACCACTATGGTTGGACACATAAAACCACAGAGCCTTTTGAGAAACAGCAGCCTGAAAATCTCAGTATGGAACAAATTTCTCTGGAGCAAGATGTCCTCTTTAGCCTTAATTTCACACATCAGCCCTGGGAGGAGCTCGTACCTCATGACTTCAGAATAGCCCTTGGCTGCAGCAACATGAAGAGCTGTGGCTCCTGTCCGAGGCTGCTTTATGTCCTCAATTCTTCCACTGTTCAGCCACTGCCGGGCATCCTGGAGCATTTGCTGCTCCTCTTCTTTCCTTGCCAGGTCTAGGTCTATACCTAAGAGGGCGAAGCACAGAAGAAGAGACGAACAAGAGATGAAAGCTCTGAAGTACTTGCTAAACTTACCTTATGTTCCATTTGCTATAAAACATTAGTAACTATTTTGGATCCTCCACAAAACAATCAGCAAAAGCCACTTCTATGAACTGGGAGAGCTGCTCTGTCATTGACAGACTTCACAAACTGCCTGAGTTAAAAATTTTGAAAGCTGGGCCAGTGGTTGCAACCCAGCCCAATTAACTAAAAGCTCAGCTGAGCACTAAGGGTAGAAGGATTGAATTCTATATGGGCTGTGTCCTAGACTGAAACAACAGAGCCATGAACAACAGCTAAACTGACTGAATAGATCTGCAGTGAGGGTACAATCTACAGGGAAGGTCTGAGGATCCTCAGATGTCTCCTGCAAGAGCACGGTGACCCCAGCTCTGTGCTCACTCCAAATTCAGGACACTTTGCGTGTGACACACACAGGGATTGGCACTGCTCCAGAGGCGCTCATGACAGGCATCCTGAGAGAAGTATCGAGTTATTCCACTGAGCAGCAAACCCCCAGATTCCAACAAAACACAATTTGAAATCATTTCAGCATGAGAAGGCCAGAAGAAATCTACTCTGATGGCCTAAGTGACTGCTTAGGGGCAGGTGGAGATGTGGAGAGGCAGGAGGATGACATGGAGAAGGAGGTGTGCCTGGTTGACAGACCGTGTCAACTGTCACTAAACCAATGAGAGGCAAAACCAACCTTGACTTGTTTTCCTAAGTGGAGTTTTCACAGTAATGAGATCATGGAAGGACAATGTATCAGTCACAAGTACTGATACCAATCCAAACAGGATTAATCAGAGTAGAACTCTCCCACTCAGGATAATATACAAACAAGAAGATGACTAATCTCAAAAATCAAGAACGGTCCTGAAAAGCAAGTGCCCCTATGGATTAATACTTTCAGTGTAAGACTGACATGACTGCCAATTAAATTATGGGGCATTAGGTTTAAAACAGAACCAAGGAAAACACTTAACTCAAGAGTCTGAGCTGTGAGACCCACCGCTGGAAGATTTTGCAAAGATCAGAAATAAATTGGCTTCAGACCAAGGACTAGACAAGTTTGTAACTATTGCACACAACACTGAACGTGTTGGAGCTCCCAAGGAGGGCGGCACGAGCTCAGGAAACAGAAAGCCAGGGGGCACTCACAAGTACACAGAAAGCCAGTTTGGCTCAGGAATTTCTGGAGGCACAGGGGCTGGAGGCTGGGAGGGGAATTGTACACACTCGAGCTGTTGTTACAGTCTGCAGCAGGCATCTGCTCACAGCCCCCGCTGAGGGCAGGCTGCAGAGCTGGACAGATGCTTATTTAAAGTTCAACCCCATTTCCTCCAGCAGTTACGATCCTTTAAACTGTGTGATGGGAATCTTCTCGGTGGAGACAGATGGTTGTTCCAGGGCATCTTAGCAGGATGCCACTAATGTGGTGAGGCAATGCAAGCAGAATCGCAAAAAGTGTCAGGCAAAATACCTGCAGGTGAGGCAGAATCACTGCTTCAGTGTCCTGTAAGGTTTGAACCACATCATTGCCAGGTTCGAGAGCATTTAAGGAACCTGAAGGTGCACAAGTCCATGGAACCTGGTGAGGTGTATCCATGGGTCCCGAGGGAGCTGGTGGAGGAAGTGCCTAAGTCACTCTCCTATTTGAGAAGTTGTGGCAGTCTGGTGAAGTACCCCCGGACTGGAAAATGGGAAACACAACCCCCATTTTTAAACAGGGAAAAGAGGAAGATCCGGGGCACTACAGGCCAATCGGCCTCTCCTCTGTGCACAGCGAGATCATGGAGCAGATCCTCCTGGAAATTATGCTAAGGCACATGGAAAATAAGGAGGTGATTGGTGACAGCCAACCTGGCTTCTCTGAGGGCAAGCTGTGCCCGACAAATTCGGTGGCCCTGGAACATTAACACAGGTGACAAAGCAGAGAGGGACTGACCCCTTCCTAACTGTACCTTAAAAAATAAAGTAACCACCATGTGTCAGAATGTATCTGATAGAGCCACTGGATTCAATCCAGGATTCAAGCAACCCCCCTGCCAAACCTGCAGGAATAAAATAATCCAGACTGGAGTCTTTGGGGGTCTGTAGCCCAAACACCCACGCCAAGGAGGGTAACTTCAAAGCCAGATCAGCCAGCTCAGACATGAATGCAGCTGAGCTCTGACTATGTCCAAGGATGGAAGTTCCAGGAAATCCTTGGGGTCCTTTTCCAACATTCTTGATGAAATTCATAGACACGATTTAAACTTTTCACACACATGCAGATCTTCAACCACTCCCAAATGAATCCTGTGAGTATGAAGAAAGTTTTAGACTGATAAAGCATTTCTTAATCTTAACATCAGTCCAAAACTATTCTTCAGCCAAGGATGTTTGTGCAGGGACAGGCTGGAGAGCAGCCCCTCAGCCAGGCACACCTGATGAGAAAGAGGATATGGCAGAAAAAGTCTAGGGAAAGCTCAGGATAAAGCATGTCACTCCAGGCCTGGAATATTCATTTCCTGGTCCCTGCCTTTGGCAATCCCATAAATCTCACCTCGGTTTTATCAAGTCTTAGTGAAACAAGACCTTCCATTGATATCAGAGGTCAGAATTAAATCTCACTTTAAAAGGAACTAGACCTGATGAATCAGATTTCAGGACTGTGGTGTCTTGCTCTGAAGAATCCCAAGGACAGTGACAACAAACCTCCTGCATCTGCTCCGCTGTCCTGATAGCAAAACAATTTGTCTGCTGCTTCCTGGGCCAGATCTCAGATCTCTTCACCAACAGAGAGCAAGGCAGCAGAATTCTCATACAGAAGCTCTTCGGGGTCCCAACTCTCACATATTCAAGCCCTTCCTTTACCTTGTTTCTTGACTTGCTCCAAAAGCAGGTCCTTCATGGCCGCCTCCTCAGCGATGTCGGACGGGACCTCCCCCTCACTGTTCACAGCAGCCACGTTGGCCCCATGGCTGATCAGGTACCTGCAGCAAGGACACCCAGGCCAGCACGTCACACCTCGTGGGCTTGGCTTCAGAGCAATGACACAGGCAATCAAACAGCACGACAAAGTATTTGCCTTTCTCGTGCAAGTTCAGTTACCAAATGAGGACCTTATTCTTAGCCAATTTCTAGACTAAAAACGCTCATTGTAAATGCAAGGTCCTTGCCAGGGGCTCAGAGTTTTTCTTTCTCCATAGTTACTTAAATACCCCCGTTCTTGCATTAATCTGGTTGATTATCCCTTTTTTTTTTTTAAAAGAAAAGGAAATTATACTAATTTTTAAAAAAGCCTCATCAATTATCATCAATTTTTAAATTTGTCCTTTTATAACTTAACGAAAAGTTAATTCAAGAACAACAGACGTCTTCTTTGGCTTGTACATCTTTTAATCAGTAAACCTCTGAGAAGTAAAAGAAGTATCTGTTTAAGCACACAAATATAGGAGGGTGAGGTTGCTTGGTTTTATAATTTATTTTCAATGCATTTAAGAAATAGTTATCTTAATTTCAATTTTGGAAACTTTCTGGTAGCTGTGGTGGACGAAATATATAAACACAGTATGACTGGTAAAGAATAATGGGTTGGTGTTCAGCCTGGAGCAAAGGAGGCTCAGGGGGGATCTTCTGGCTCTGCACAACTCCCTGACAGGAGGGGGCAGCCGGGGTGGTCGGGCTCTGCTCCCAGGGAACAGGGACAGGATGAGAGGAAATGGCATCAAGCTGTGCCAGGGGAGGTTCACGTTGGATACTGGGGGAACTTTCTTTCCAGGAATAGTGGTCAGGCACTGGCACAGCTGCCCATGGCAGTGGTGGAGTCACCATCCCTGAAGTATTCAGAAAATGAGTGGATGTGGCACTTGAGGTTTAGTGGTGAACATATTGGTGGTGCTGGATTGACAGCTGAACTTGAAAGACCCCACTTAACCACAGCACTGCTCACACCAGTCTGTCTGTGGTAGGGAAATGTAGTCACAGAATCCCAGCCTGGTTTGCATCAGAAAGGACTGTAAAGCCCATCCAAGTCCCATCCCCTGCCACGGGCAGGGACACCTTCTACTGGACCAAGCTGCTCCAAGCCCTGTCCAGCCTGGCCTTGGACACTTCCAGGCATGGGGCAGCCACAGCTGCTCTGGGCACCCAGTGCCAGGGCCTCAGCGCCCTCACAGGGAGGAGCTCCTTCACTACACATCCCTGCACCAGCTGTCCCATTTCCTTTTTGCTTGGCATTTTAGCTACAGTATCTAATGAATCATAAGACAGTCTAATGGCAGCAGCAAAAGGTAACCAGCTGAAGGCTCCACCTTAATGCTCAGAAGTTCAGAATTCAATACCAAGAGAAAAGCACCTATTTTCAGCATTGCTTTCCAAAGCACTGTACAAGGGTCAGAGTACCCATCACCTGTGTACCTGCTCTGAAGAGAAAGGCACAGGGAAGTGTTATAAATACCCAGAATAGCCCCAAACTCACTCACTCTGCTATGTTCAGGTAGCCACACGATGCCACTGCATGAAGAGGGGTCCAGCCCTCGTTGTCTTGCTGGTTCACATTGGCTCCATTTTCTACCAGGAATTTCACCATGTCCAGGTTCTCATCAATACAGGCCTGAGGGAGGAGGGGAGGGGATGTCCGGGGGAGGAAGGATTGAAGGGAAAAGGAAGAGAGAAAAAAAAATGGTGTTGGTGTTAAATCAAATGTACAACCCTCAATGGCAGCTTATTGGCAGCAGGAAATTTCTGGGTTGAACTTCCCATGCTGTGAGCAAGCATACCTTAAAGCTTTGGGTAGCTTCAATTTGTGAACTAAAACAAATTAATTTCAGAACTTTCAAAAATTAATTGTAATTCAGAGTTCCCAGATGGACAACCTCTGAATTTGCTCAAAGTTCACTCTTCACCACTGATCTCCTTCCTCTCTTGCACACCATTCCCTCCCCACAGTGGGGACACTGAAATGATGGATCTGTGTTAGTTTTAGGTACAGCATCAAATCCCTTTAAGCAAGGCAAGTTGTGAATTTACTCAGATTATATTGGTCCTCAAAATGTCAGTGAATAAAGGTTGTAACAGTGAACACAATGAGGCCTCACTAGGGGCTGGGATGAGAAGGGAAAGCAGCAGCTCCAGGAGCCAGACTAAAGCAGCCCAGTTACAGAGGTAATAATTGAAAAAGCAGAGTTCTAGAGAACGTAGTAATTTCTTTATTCAGCAGTATCTCTTTGTTTTCCTGAGTCTAACACAGGAAACTTTCCCTGTTTGTTCTACAGCCCCATGAGCTGCTGAAGAGAATGACAGCCCTTGATTAGCTGCTGTAGTCATTCCTGAGCCTGCATTTACAGAGAGCTCCCTGCTTTGAAGTTGCCAGAAGAAAACCTAGCTCGATTTTCAAGTCTCAGCAGTTCTGTTGGGTGGAATTCCTCCTTCCTCAAATTCCTGGCTCCAGCATGTTCTGTGTTGCCTTTACAGTTCACTGGAAGCTGCTATTCAAGGATGAGCTGGCAACTTAATACACACATCCAAATGTGTGTGCCTCTGCTGGGAAGCACAGGGCATGAGCAGGAGGTGCAAGGACTGCTTTTTACTGCATGTCTGTCCCCAGGCAGAAACACAGTTCCTTGTTACTAGAGAGGGAAAGAGCTTGTCCATAATTCCTCCAAATCCCAACACTTGATCCTTTTGCATAGCTTGATGTGGGCACATCTATTGTTTACAGCAGTCAGGTGACTCCCAGATGATCCACCTAAAACGAGCAGCACTGCCTATCCATCCATTCCTGTCCCAGAAAGGAATAAAAATGAGGAAATCCTCTTGAACCAATATCCTCACACACCAAAAAGAAACAATTCTGGTTTATCAACACTTTCATCTGTGTTGATGTTTGTTGTTCATGTCAAAGGAGAAGCATGTCCCGGACCAGGACAACCAGCTCTTGCTATTTTTACTGTAAGGAGAGTTGGACTGGATGATCCTTGTGGAGCTTTTTCAACTCAAGACACTCTATGACTCTCAGTGCAAATCCCAAACTGTCTGCTCAGGACACAATCGTGAGTTACTCCTCCATTTGCTTGGTTCACAAGCAGCCACACACAAGCCCAGCTTTGAAATCTCCAAGGAAGCACATTCCAGATAACTCCTAGTGCATGTCCTGGGCAAACACGAGGGAACACAGGGAACATCCATAGCACCGGGAAAGGATGCCCCAGGAGCAGGCTCAAGTCCCAGCTGAGCCTGTGCTGAAGTGTCAGTGGTTCCTGGCCCTGCTTTAGACCAGTTTACCTGAACCTTGGCCAGAAAAGCACAAGCAGAAGTCGAGAAGTCATTTACTTCAGGGGCTGCTCCATACCCAGAACGGCTGAGCCTGATCTGGACTGGCTCTATCCCCTCTACTCAGTCCATCAACACCCTCCCATCCTCAGGCCCAAAACAGTTTTGTCCTGTAAACCCTGCTCTGAGGGGCTTCTCTTAGATTATTTCAAGCAGTAAAATTGGGGAAAAAAAGCCCAATACAAACAAAACATCTTGGGGACTGAGGAGCATTGCCACAAGACTGGAGGAGCCCCGGGGTCCAAGCATGATGAGGCAAGACATGGTTCCATCTTAGCAATGTGGACGCAAACCAGGTTCTATCACCAGCCTCAGGAGCAAGGGTTTGGTCTTCCTTTTGTTTATGTGGTCCGACCCCCTGCTCAAAACAGGGCTAAATCTTGTTAGATCACATTGCTCAGGGCCTGCTTCAGTTCAGTCTGCTGGGATGGACACTCCCTATCCCTACGGTTCACCATCGTCTCTGTGGGTAATTCTTCTCACAATCTAATCAGGATTTTCCTTGCAACTTGTTCCTTCAGCAACACAGACGTAGCCTCCAAATGTCAGCAGGTGATGAGGGCAGATTTGGCACAAGCCAAATATTTCTACTGTCCAGGGGAACTACTGCATGCCCAATATGCATGTGATTAATTTTAAGATATACTGTAAAAAGGATAAACTCCTGATTTCCATAATCCTGCAAACTACACAAACAAATCTATTAATGTCTTCTGTCTGTACCAATGCATTGAAATGCAGCAGGAAGGTAAAGGATGTGATGCACACAGAGGTGGGCATGGATACACATGGATTCATAATAATCCCTCTTCAGCTCAAGGAGAAATTCTTTGAGAATTCAATTCTGAGCCTGCAAAACTCAGATCTAATCTCTGTTTTATTGCCACTCATATTTATTGTGATTTATTTCAAGCTTTCTCCCAACACACCTCAAATAAACTGCACTTAACATCTTCCTGATGAGTTACTTATATTTTGACCTGGGAACACCACCAGTGCTGACGTCATCTAAAAGCATATTGCTCTGGAAATAGCCAGGAAAGGTTTGCCCACGCACTGGTTTTCTTTTGGGCACAATCCCTTCTGGCTGCCCACAACACTGGAGCCTCACAGAGGAATTTTATCAGCCAAGGCAGCGAGGTGGATGGATGGTTCCTGCCTGTGCACACTCACTACTCTGCTGGGTTTGTTCAAGTGTTACCTGCAGGTCAAGTGTGAATCTAAATTTAGACTGAAGAATGTCTCTAGAGTGTGAGCTTTGTATGTATTTGATAGAGAATTATATTTACACTGTTTATCAAATACACCCACTACATCTGCATAGCCTGGGAATAAGCCAAGGGAGAAGCACGGTTCTTGCTCAAGCCACCGGATAAACTGAACTCTAAAGTTAAATACCTATTTAAATGCATAAAAGAGCCCCTGTCACTCTTTTAAATTTCTCCCTATTACTGGCCTTGCTGTTGTGCTAGTCCCCACCCTGCCTGGTTCTGACAGAATGCATGCTTGAACCAGCAGGGCAATGGGATCAATCCCCACCTGTTCCTACACTGAAATCTGCTGAGATTTGCCTCTCCCAGGTCCTGCAGAGAACAATCGATGATGAGGTGCCAGGGCCCTGTGGGTGCTGACAGCAGCAGGGACTCACTTCCCAAGGGAGCCAGGACCATTTAACACTTGTTGTCTGCATTTACCACCAAGAGAAAGCCAAGTACAAAGGTGGAGTATCCTTAATGGAGCAGCAGAGTATTCTTCAGTATGTAAGAGAAACAACCGACCTCCACTCTTGCGTAGTTCATGAAAAGCTGATCAAGGTATGTGATCAAGGAAAAGCTGCTGTTCCACCTCTGTGATCCAGCCATGGGACACTGCCAGGCAAATATTGATTTTAGTGCGAGCTGATGACACACAGAAATAGAACTGAGACAGACTGGGAGTAACATGAACAGCTTTTTAAGTGACAGGTATGACCTTGCCTACCCCAAATACTAAAATGCAAGAATTTTTTGCGTTGTTGTATCATTACATGCTACTAATTACGTTGGCCGAGATTTGAAAAAGTGAGGTGGAAAAGGAGTTTCCAAAAACGGCATTGGACAAAAAAGTACTGAGTAACTCCTGCTCAGCTCTGAAAATCTCATTATGGTGTCATGTAAGAAACTATCAGGGACAGGATTATTTACCTCATTTTTTAGTCAGACACCCTAAAAGAACATACTTCTCATATCTTAACATGATATGACATGTCTAATACAACTCAGAGCAAGAACTATGAGGTCAACAACTTGGATAATGAGTAAAATTGGCAACTTCTAAAGATCTTCTGAACTTTAAGAACTTTAGAAAGCCTTTAAAAATGTTACGACCGATTAAATGGCAGCTTTTAGGGGTTGCGATCTATTTCTGTGTGTGCTTTTAAGTTATCAACTCATTAACACTGATGTTATCAAGGAATTCATACTTGCACATACATTAATGGTATTAATAGTTTCATACATAACATCATTTAACCAAGATACACACTAAAGAACCAAATTCTCACTGTTTAGAAGTACTTAGGGCACACATTTGTCCACCTAAAATTTTTGAGAGCCCTGACTGCTGATACCCCTCTAGCACATCTCTGCTGTGTGTTTTCTTGTGCAAATCTACCAAAATTAAGCCCTGTGAGCCAGCCTGTAGGAAAAACGCCTTCACTGGGGTTCAGGGGTACAGCTCACCTTCGGGCTGAGCCAGCTGGGTTACCTGAGGTTACTGGAGGAAGGAGGAGAGGACAAAGAGGAAGTAAAGGGGTAGATATGTCCTCCTTTAAGGACTACTAATCCTCCAACCTTAAATTTAGGAGAGTGGATAAGTTTAGTAACCCGAGAGGATCTATTGCTATGCAGAGTTCTCCTCTCTTATTTGATCCGTCATTCCTTAGGAACACAGTAAGGACCACAACCTCGGGGAGCAGAGTCACAAAGCAGACACCTGCCCTCAGCCCCCAAATGGAGGGGAGATAGTCGAAAAGAGTTGGCTGAGAAGTAATGTTGCCTTTTTGGTGGGTAGTTACTTCATGTGAAAGTGAAACACTCCCTCCCTTAAATTGCCTTTGGAATCAAGCATGAAGAAAAATAGCGGGATAGGCTTAATTCTTTCCATTTCAGGCCTTGCTAACCCTCAGCTGCTTGGTTCACACATAGGAGAGGCTAAAAGCAAGGTTAACTACAGAGCATAGCAATTTTGTCTTTAAATTTTTAATTCCTTCTTTATCCTCTGCCTCTGTACAGGCTCTAACACAACCTTCAGCGTGATGTGACAGGGTGGGAGTACAGGGTGTCTTTCCCTCTCATCGTGGATCTTCAGCAGGCTAATCTCTTGCCATCCCTGTATTTTTCTTGGCAGTTGATAAGCTTCAAGGGCTTCTAGAACGGCACTAATGTATTACAGTTTTAGCAGTCCTTGGTGCAAACCGCATCCAGTGCCCAGAATTACCCACTCAACACGCAAAGAAAGTTGGCTCATAGGACTTAAATCCCAGGCATCGCCGGGCAAGTCTCCATCCCCAGCTCATGGTGCTCCTCCAGCTCTTGGCAGGAGACCAGCATTTAGCAGTTTTTCCATAGGGAGGAAGTGCTCAGTTTCTAAAATTTGCAGATACGGCATATTAGCTTCCCCCCTTCGCAGCTAACAGGTGGAGCCCTTTCCAGCCAGGGGCACTTGCTGCAGATTTGAGTTTTGCCAGGAGCAGTTGCCAAGGCATTCTTCTTCCGAGCATGAAGTTTACATTACAGTAACGAAATGGGGACACCAGGAAATGGGATAGAACAACTTGGCTCGTCTGGCAAGGCTTGTCCAGCAACCAGACAAAATCTGATCTTATCTTGAATGAAACCTCATTATTACAATGGTGTTGTGTTTGCTCTTTCCTCCAAGCACCCAGAATGCACAAGCACCACCGAGTCCTGATGAGTATCTGCTCCAGCTGCCCGCCAAGGGTTTGGTTTGCATATCTCCTGGGCATCCCCTGGGACAGAGATTGGAGGATCAGGAAGGAAAAGGAGACAGATGGGATGAGACTGAGGGTTCAGAGGACTGGGAATCGGGCTCCAAGAAGGTGTGAACACTGTGACACTGCTCACTTTCTAGGGGTGCATCACATTTAGCAAAGCCCCAGCCTAGGACTGGTGTTACATTCCACTACATTCTAGATACACACAGGATAGCAGTGAAGAGAGCAACTAAACCACTTGACAAATTCCTAAGAAATTGCTTTGGATCAGCTGAGAGGAAAAAAAAAGTATACCTTTTTATCTCCACAAAGAGAAAAGCGGTTACAAACCCGAAGAACATAGAAGCCAGGCAGTAACTGCACATCCGCAGTGCTGTCACACGCACCCACATGAAGGTGGTTGTTTTCTCCACAACTTGCCCAATTCTCAGTGTTTTAACATAAATACATGAACAACATTCAGTGCAGCTGTTTGCAGGCAGAACAGTTCTGGCCAGGATGTCAGTGAGAGCCCCTCAGCAGCAGGGCCACGTCCTGCCCTGTGTTTGCACAAGGTGCTGGCCCTGCCAACAGCAACACCTGTAACAAGGGGGAACCTGGCTGAAAGCAGACAGCGCTGCTCCCTGCAGCCCCTCTGAGCCAATACTTAGTTTACAAATAATATGTCACATCCCCCAATGTCATATGATCATGGGATAAAGCAGCATGTAGGAGCTTGGAATCAGCCAGCCAGGAAACCTGTAATAACTGCTGTGGGCTGACTTTGGCTGTATTTAATTCCCTAGTGCTTCCTATGTGGTTGGTTGGGATTTGAGAGAGAGAGAAGCCATGCATTTGCTCAAGGCAGAAGGAAGATGCAGGAAGGGGAAAGCAGAATGGGATGCATGCTTGGCTGCTGTGCTACGTGTTTCTACTATGAATACCCCAGTCTTGTGACAGAACCCAGTCTCGGTGACTTCTCTGCGCACAAGAGTGAAAATCTCATAATCCTACCATGTCAGATCCTAGGGTAGCAATCCCCATGGTTCCCACATGGAAATCACACTTGGCGGTTCCACTTGTCACACATAAATGCAATACATAAACTGGCTGCTCAGGCACATGCTGGCTTTTGAAATGGAGTATGAGAGACACCGGGCCAGGAGCGGCCATGCTTCAACTCTTTTTGATTACTCTAGGAACTACCCATCTCCAAAGCCTCCCAGCACTATGGTACCTCTTGCCCTGTACAAAATGCTGCTGTTGCTAAATCAGATTGCTCATGAAACCCCCATTATTAATTCTTCTACCAGACTCTCCTCCAATCTAGAAATCAAATGTTGAACCACGTTAAAAGCTCTTTACACACCCAGCCCTTCCCTGACATGGTTTGCTTCCCTCTGTTCCATCACCGATCCAAATTTCTGTAGCTCTTGAGTCAAAGTATTGACAAACAACTCTGAGATTCTTTCATGCAACCGCATATCCATCATTCTTGCACTGATCTTCAGGAGCCTTCTCCATAAGTCAGGGTGCCCAAAAAGCCACTTCATCCTTCCATATGGTGAAACCACTGACAATTCATATGGAGAGACCCTCAGAGCAGGAACCATCTGCTATTGCTTGAAGAGCACCCAGCTCTCAACACACCCCAGTGCCAGTCAGGTACAGAACAGCAACAGATACACCATGGAATCAGTGCAGTTGGAAAGTACCTCAGGAGACTTTTAATCTAGTGCCTTCAGTGCCAGCAGTGAATTTTCCTCGCCCTTCCAGACTGTGGATTTCTGTGTGGATTATCATAAGCGTGTGCATATATGTTCACATAGACATACACAGACACATTTATTCCTTGAAAATTCAGGGAACTCTATAATTGTGAGGACTAGAAGACAGATTTGTGCAGCCATTCTGATCCAGACCTGACTCATCTCCATGGCTTTGACACTTAATGTGCCCAAGCCTCTGGCTTTTGCCGCCTAAATTATGTCCTCATGCTGAAAACCTGATGTAGACTCATTTGGGTGACAGAGGCTGCACCACCCAGCAGCTACAAAAAATTCTGCATCAGACATGGGGTGAAAAAAGTGGGTTTTGTTCAGACAAACCAAGGGGAGACAGCACACTCAAATTATTAAAAGGTTTGCTTTGTGCTAAGTGAAGAGTCAGAGTGAAGTCAGGCCATCAAAAGCAGCAGTCTAAAAGCAGAATGGTTTCTGAGTGCATGTAAGTGCAGTCTGAATTCAGCCCAGGACCACCACAAGAGCCCCAGCAGGTTTAAGCCCAGCTTGCCATGGTTTCTCCTGCCCAGCCATGTGCTCCCACACCTTGCCTTGCACAGGATCAGTTTCATCCACATTGTTAAAATATAAAGACACAGATGTTCCCAGAGGGTGTTGCCTGTCCAAGCTGGGTGGGATGTGCCTGTCCTTTCCCACTGCCTGCAAACCAGCACAGATCCAGCGACACCAGGGTGAGCTGAATCCCACCCTCTAGGACTGACCGGCAGCCACAGGACAACCCTCCTGGAGCCAAGATCTACCAGGTCATTCCTTAACCTGAGCTGTGAGAGGGTTTTCTTTACAACAACTTTTTTTCTATAGGACTGGTGTAACAAGACCACTTTGAGGAGTTTTGGAAATGGTTAAAGGGTTCCTGCAAACGAGAGGCCAATACTGACACCAGCAGCACCATTAACTGTCACGCATTGGGCTGGAAGCACTGGCAGGGCAATTCAGTCAGGCTGTCACAGCACAGCCAAAGGGATTAAATGACAAGACTCACTTCTCGACTCTTCTCCTGTCATAAATCTAAAATATATGGAACAAGGTTAGCCAGGAGATGGAGGGAGTCAATCTTCCAGCGAATGCAAGGCAAGAGTAAATACGTGATGTCAACATACACCTCAAACCCACAAACGAAGGCAGGGCCGATGACAGCTAAACAGCATCAGGGTTAAATCTGGGAGCACAGAGAGAGGAGATCACAGAAAACAAAGGGAAAAGCGCTCCCAAAATAGCCTGGCAACTGTCAGCACTCGGACTGTCGGCACTGGAAGGTATGACCTTGCCTTGGTGTCCCATGATCACAGCTCTGCTCTTAAGGGGCTTCTGTCAGAATCGGCACTGCCCAAAAATTCCACATCCAAGCGATCCCTGTATCTCTGGCAGCACAGATTACACTCACCAGTGATTTGGGGAACAACAAACAGCTCGTACTGCTGCTCCTGCAAAACCACAGAGCTTTTGCACCTTCTCTTCTCTCTCCTCAGCCCCAGCTTCTGTGTGTCCTCATACCTTGACACCCTGCACAGGCACTTCTGTACCACCAACCCAGCTTTAAAATCTTTATGCTTTAAAATCCTTGACAAATCTAATTCTGAAACAACCACATTAGAACCAGAAGAAAGAGGTAAATCCTGTTTTAAAGAGAACAGGGGGAAAGGGAGTGAAATGAGATAAAAAGATTCATTTTCTAGTCTGATTAATTAGCTATGGAGGTTCATTTTTTTAATAGCAGTTGAGTCATACTTCTCATGTAAGCAGGAAGAGAGATATGGATTATGTCAGATTTTTCCACTGGAAAAAAACCCCCACACAACAAGAAGTACTCAGCAGTATCCATGTCAGTCATCAAAAGAAACCAACAACAAGTCTCTTACAATGATTAGCACAACAAAAAACCCAGCGGAGCACATGGGAAGAGAGGAATACGTGCAAAGGCATAATTATACCATGAATGTAGCATTTCCAAGACAAAATAGCAGCACAAAATGTCAGGTGGAGAAGTGCTTTGAATAGAAGCCACATTTTGAAACTCCCCACACCTTCATATATGCACTGGGGCCATCAACTTATTTACAGGGAGTTAGATGTAAATACCTGCTGCACTAAAGCAGAGATGGCTTGGCTAAATGTCTGTGGAATTCTTTAGAACTGCCAGGACTCCTGCATGCGCTGCAGTGATGGTGCTGCCAGTGAGTGCTGAAGCACCACATTTGCTTCTCCCCGACTGGACAGGAGCTGCCCTCACCGGGGCAGCCCTCGGAACGCCAAAGCTTCCAGCTCGGCTTCTGTGAAGGAACAGGAGCCACTGCGGGAAGGAGAGAGAAGGTCAACTGGACACTCACACTCTGTGTTACTGAAAGGGGAGGGAAATGGGAAGAAAGCTAAAGTGCTCTGCTTTTGCTCTTGCTAGGATGCCAGGCACAGGCATGCAGGATTGCCAGCTCTCTGCCCCTCATTTAACATTTCTAATCAAAGAGCATTTTGGCAAACCTAGGAAGATCAGCACGGACCACACAGACATGGATCCCAGGGACCAGGGAATGGTCACAGCCCAAAGGCTGCCAGAGCTCAAGGAGTGCTTGGACAATGCTCTCAGGCACAGAGTGAGATTGTTGGGGTGTCTGTGCAGGGCCAGGAGTTGGATTCCATGATCCCTTCCAACTCAGGATGTTTTACAGTCCTATTAACCTCTCCAGCCTCACAGTATTTGCGCTCCCAGGTGTCCAGCAACTTGCACTGAATTCACCTCTCATCCAAATAGGGCCCAAGACATTGATTTTCCACTTCCACGGTGCTCCTCCTCTGCAGCCGACGGACTGGTCTGCCATTTGTGTTCACAGCCCACAACACAGCTCTAAACCAGCACCAGGCCATGTGGGACTGACTTCAAAATTCAGTCCAGATCATCATTTTACTCCCTTCCTTTTCATCATCATCATCCCACTAGTTCCAACATGATTTTTAATACCCATTATTTCAACAGCAGTCGGAGGCTAATGCTTTGTACCATCTGAGAAGAGCTTGAAATGAGTCCAGTACGTGATCAACTGCCAACACTAAAAATAAAGTCTTTCTGTCACTAAAAAGCAGGGACTGCCAGTTTTCTAATGGTGTGGAGCAGCACTGGCTTTTCAAGTCTCACCAGTTTAGTCATTCTGACCACTAAGTATGTAATTTCTCTCCCCCTCAGCCAGTGCTCCCTGGCACTTGATCAAGACAGTCTACATAAAATCTTGCCCTTAAATTACTGAAATTTTCGTTCCTGCCCAAAATAACTCTATGTTTCATAATTAGAAAGCTCACAAGCATTTTACTCCTGTGTGGAAAATGGAAATTTAGGTACTGCAGATTTGCTTAGCAAAGAAATGTTCTGCTGGCAATCCTTTGCCCTGACAGGTGCTCCATCAGGGGCTACACTGCACTGTTCAATGCAGTTCTTTAAGACTTCATTTTCACAACACAAGCAAATATAGATATGGTTCTGCCATCATCTCTATAACACAAACATATCCTAAACTTCCAAGATGCAGCCTTAGATCAGCTTCAGCCAAACCAAGGTGGTATCCTGCAGCCCAGGGCTGACACTCGCCCCACTGCCTTGAAGGGCTGCTAGTGGTGGCTGAGCAGCACGATATGGCCAATGCCAAACGGGGACTCTCCTGGTCAATAATGGGGGAAGAAAATGTAAAATCACTTTGCAGCCCACTTGGAAAGGTGGCTCCACTCACACCACACCTGCTGGAAGGGCAAGGTGGGGTGGGGAGGCCAGGCATGGCCCCTCTGCTGCGGCAGAGAAGTCTCTACAAGAAGAGCCTCTCTAGGTCTTCTCCTACCCCAGCAGAGACATGGAAAAACAGCTGCAAATGATTTTAGCTCCAACTTGGCAAACTAAAGGTGAGATTTGTGTTGCCTAACTATAGACCTCAAAGGCAGACAGAGAAATCTCTGTGGATCACTCCAGGCTTTCTTTAGTCTCTGCCATGGCAGGATTTTGCAGCAGGCTCTGCTGAAGCCAGGGCTGCCCTCGCTCTGCCTTATACCCTGCCAGCAGACCCTCTCCCCCAGCAAGGGCACTGACACTCATTTGATATCCCACTGAACAGATCCAGGAGCTAAACCGGCTCACAGTGGGACCAGACAAGCACTCGCACTGGTATGAAAGGCACATGGCAGCAGCAGCAGGAAGGGCAGGACTGAGATAGTCTTAAGCTGCCACATAATACCTTGCTTATGTCAAGACAGACAGCTCATGCTGCCTACAGCCCAAGGAAAAATGGGTTTTTCAACACAGAAAGCATCCAAGTCACTCCAGGGCCGGTACTGCTTTCACAGAAACCAGCTCTACCTTACAGACACCAAAGTTCATGTAGGAGAAGTTTCATGAGCTCCTGCAAATGCCAAAAATGCTCAGGTAGCACTAAGTGACTAAAAACCAGCAGCTGTGAGCAGAAACACCTCAACACAACTGCAGGTGAAGAGCAAAAGGAGATTCCTTGGAGAGATTCATCGTCAGTTTATTCACAAACTGTCAGGCCCTTGGTTTCTGTGCACATCCCTGTCTTGCTGTCTTGCAGCCACACCAACTTTTGTTTCAAGATCTGAATCTCACCTTTGTGGCCAGAAAAAAGAAGCTGCTATATAAAAAGAAAAACATACAGTCAGTAATTCTATTTATTCATT
This sequence comes from Oriolus oriolus, assembly GCA_013400235.1. Classification (NCBI taxonomy): domain Eukaryota; kingdom Metazoa; phylum Chordata; class Aves; order Passeriformes; family Corvidae; genus Oriolus; species Oriolus oriolus. The sequence continues at coordinate 211,845 of VXBT01014007.1, forward strand.
TTCCTTTCCAGTCTGGCAGTGTGCAGGAAACTTTAAATTTCCTGCTTTGCAGATATATATTCAATGGCTAAAACCTCTCTAAGGGTGAGTCCTTGTGCTCCTAGAGGCAAAAATCATCCCCAGACAGACATGTGGCAAACTGCTTGGGCACTTTCCAGTCCTGTGCCACTCAGAGCCTTCTCAGTCAAGCAAACAAGGGGATTTTCTGAGTTTTGCCACTCTTCCTGCCCACACCAGAGCAAGAGCCCAGCATCCACCATGGCTCAACCGCCAGTCACTATTCCCAGCAGGAAAAGGCTCCACATTGATCAGAGGACACAGATTTTTTTTTTTTTGAAGCATAGCAAATGATGGAGCTGACAAAGAGGGGGTTGGATAAAAAAACCTTTCTAAAAATAAAGTGATTCCACACTGTGCCTGACAGGCCCACAGCTACAATTCTGCAGCATTTCCATTTCTAGTGCCATCACTGGGATTTGCAACATCACTTACCACAGTGCAGCTTTAAGGAAATGTTTTCTTTTAAATGCTGCTGAAACCTTGATATAATTAGATATTACAGCAGAAGTTAAGCTAGATATTTTCCCAAAACACAGCAAATAAACCTATCTGAACATAGCAATTTAAGCCTGGACTACAGCTGCATTTTTAGTGCAGCAGGTAAAGGAGAACACAGGAGTTCATGGTCCTATGACAGAGTCTGCACATCCCTCCCCAGAATCCCCAGACTGGTTTGGGTTTGAAGGGAACTTAAAGCTCGGGAGTCCCTCTGCTCTGAAGCCAGGCTGGGAGAGCTGGGTGTGCTCAGCCTGCAGAAGAGAAGTCTCCAAGGAGACCTTAGAGCCCATTCCAGTAGTTAAAGGGGCTCCAGGATTGCATGGGCAGGGACACCTTCCATTAGACCAGGCTGCTCCAAGCCCTGACCAACATGGCCTTGGACACTTCCAGGCATGGGGCAGCCACAGCTTCTCTGGGCACCCAGTGCGAGGGCCTCCCACCCTCACAGCCAAGAATTCTTTCCCAATATCCCACTATCCCTACCTTCTGGCAGTGGTAAGCCATTCCCCCTTGTCCTGACACTCCAGGCCCTTGTCCAAAGTCCCTCTCCAGCTCTCTTGGAGACCCTTCAGGCACTGGAAGGAGCCCTAAAGTCTCTTAGCCTATGCTGGAGCCCCTTTAGCTACTGGAATGGGCTCTAAGGTCTCCTTGGAGACTTCTCTTCTGCAGGCTGAGCACCCTCAGGTCTCCCAGCCTGGCTCCAGAGCAGAGGTAAAAACTTTTCAAGAACTCCCAGTACTGGAAAAATAGATATGTTTGAGGATCCAATTTGTATGAGTTTTCAAATGCCAACCACACTTGCAGGCAGAGCTCATTTGCACTTGCCTTTATTCACAGGAAAAAAAAAAGAAGAAAAAGAAATCAATTGACACAGTTAGGGCTGCTCAGTCATAGCAAAATGTCTTTGGGTTTTTCTATTCCTGTGGGAAACAAACTAAAGCAAATCTCAGCACAGCCACCAGTAACAAAATCCTTCACTGCTGGTTTCTGAGCACATTCCCCTCCTGCTGCCATCAGCAGTCCAAAGAAAGGGCACGGACTCCATTCTGGTGATGTCCGTGGAAAAGAGAGGTGGTGGCCAATATGGTACAGAGAGAATCGAGCTGTTAAAGAAAATGACCTGTGGAATAAGGTCAGTGCAGAGGGACAGGAACCACTTGACCGCCCTGTGAGACTCTCACAGGGTAGCTGAGTGTGCCAAGGATGTGGCCATGCACTGCCCCGTGTAAGAGCACGACACCAGATATCTTGGTAGTTTGAAAGACGGACACAGCTAAGGTGTCAGCTTTCCCCAGTGGCACATTTCAAATCTAATCAGGAACTGTGGTCTCTGTGATCAAAGAAATACAGACCTGATACAAACTTTTACGTTTTCCTCAGAGTAACATAAACCCAGTTATTGCCTCAGCGCTGCGCACATGCCCCGCGTGGCTGAGGTCCTGGCAGCCCGCTGCAAACTCTGACCGAGTGCCCTGACAGGACTTCCACAGTGTCATACAGATGCTGAAAAAAGGTCGCAGCCAGAAATGGTGAGAGCAGTGAATGCATCCAGCAAAGGGAGGGCTGGCAGGAGAGCAAACTCCTCACCTCTGTAACCACCAGGAGTACCAGCCAGGCAGCTGCCTGGGCTTACAGGTGAACTACAGCACTTACTCATCCCTGAAGTAAATAGAAATCCGGTGGAAGTCCAGCTGGAGGATGGTGAATTCTCTGTTTATTGTACTGTGTCTCCTGAGCATGAGTCTGCCCTGCAGGTGGGTGGCACAGGAAATCCTCAGGAACAGTGTCCTACAACCTGGATGGTGAACAGAAGAATTCAGGAGAGGGCAAGGTTTGTCATCAAAGCCCGGCTGCCAGAGGCATGGAACAATCTTTTGTCAGAGCAGATCACCCCAGTCCAGACAAAGCCACCAAGTTAATCAGAGGGATGGAACACCTCTCCTATGAGGAAAGGCTGAGAGAACTGGGATTGCTCAGCCTGGAAAAGAGAAGGCTTCAGAGTGACCTAATTGTTGCCTTCCAGTGCCTTACGGGAATTTACAGGAAAGATGGGGCAAGACTATTTACAAGAGCATGAAGTGACAGAACGAGGGGGAATGGGTTCAAATTGAAAGAGGGCAGGTTTAGATTAGATACTAAGAAAAAATTATTTACTGTGAGGGAGGTGAGGTCCTGGTACAGGTAGCCCAGGGAAGCTGTGGATGTCCCACGCCTGGCTGCATGAGGCCCTGTGCAACCTGGTCTAGCTGAAGGTGCCTCTGCCCATGGCAGGGAGGTTGGAATGATGGGTCTTCAAGGTCTCCTTCCAACCCAAATAATTCTATGATTCTATGGTTTCTGCTGAAGAGTAAAGAGACACAAAGAGCATCACGCAGGAAGACTTTCAGAGGGATCGCAATGCAGCCCCATCTCTGTGCCAGCTGTGAAGGAAGAGCTCACAGGAGGGAGCATTGAAATGATCCTTGGGAGAGCAATCCTGGGTTTGTCTCACTGAACGTGACTGCAGATCCCTGAGACTATGGACGCACCCCCAGTTGCAGGATGAGTTCCCAGCTTGAAGCAAGAGCAAGGCCATGAGCAGGTGGATTTCAGGCACAAGGCTGGGCAGGTGGTGATGGCCATGCAGGTGAGTTCCCTGCTGCAGGCATGACAGGTGCACAGCCAGGGGAGGCTCCAGAAATCAATGGCTTTGAACAGGAGCTGGACAGCAGGATTGCTTGGGTAGCAGGACTGCTTGGGCAGCACTCCTGGAAACCACGTAGTCAAGGCTATGTGTATCAGAATCATGGAATCTTCTGAGTGGGAAGGGACCCACAGGAATCATCCAGTCCAACCCCTGCCCTGCACAGCCACCCCAACAATCCCACCCTCTGCATCCCTGAGAGTGGTGTCCAAATGCTCCTGGAGCTCTGGCAGCCTGGTCAGTGCCTCAGCACCCTATGGGGGAAGAACCTTTCCCTGATCTCCAGCCTAACCCTCCTCTGGTGTAGCATCAGACAAATGGACAAACAGCAAGTTTGTCACTATACGGCTAAGAAGATGGAAAGAAGGAGTCACTGAGAAGTGAGGAAACTCCTGGAAAGGAGAAAGGGAAAGATTTCACCAAACCCAAGAACCACAAAGTTGCTGGGGCCACATCAGTGGATGGTGCAATGCAGAAGAGCAGATGTATAAGAAATTGTGATATTTTGGAAAAGATCCACCAAGGCTTCTACAGAGGGAAGTCGTGACAGAAAGCCACTGGAGTCTTTTGAAAGGTAAATAAGCATGAAGACAAGAAAGATCCAGATGATACATGACATTCAACTAAGATATATGATGTGATTTTTTGGGTTGTCCTGTGCAGAGCCAGGCCATGGACTTCATGACCCTTGTGGGTCCCTTCTCCACAAACTCTGGAGATTGTAGGAGTCCATCCACAGAGACTTTCTAAAGGATTCTCACCAGGCCCCTCACTGTGGGTCCTGAAGCCACTGAGTTGCCCAGGTAAGAGGGAAGATCCTTGCACAATTAAATGTATTTTCATGATAGGGAGACCAAAATATTGATAGATCTTCCTGGAGAGCTCTGCAGAAAGCTCTCCCCCAAGGTCTGTGCTACCAAATGTGCTACATAAAGGACCTGGAAGACGAGGTGATCAGTGAGGTGAAGTTTACTGGTGAAACTATTCAAGAGGTAAAGCAAAGGACGAACTTGAAGAATCTTACAGTACTGAACAACTGCTGATAAAACAGCAGATGAAATGCAGTGCAGATCACTGTAGAGTGAATCACAGGCACAAAATACACCTAACATCATGTAACAAAATGAAAGGCTCTAAGCTTATTACTGAGTTCAGGGAAAAGCTCTTAGGATTATAACAAATAGCTGTAGGAAAATATCATCTCCAAGCTCAGAAATCAAAGCAAATTCTAGAAATTACTTGGAGTGGAACAAAACAAACCATAAAACAGAATTAGGCCTCTGCATAATGCACCAGATTTTCACTATCATAAGAAATACTAGTCTCCACAAATGAAAAAGATATGAGAGACATGAATGGGACATGAATGAGAAAAAGTTCATCTTAAAAAATGAAAAAAAACCAAACCAAAACAAGAAACAAAACCCACTCCAAAACAAAAAAACCCGAAAAACTTACCCCATTTTCCAATAGCATTTCTTATGGATTTTTGTGGCATCATAAACAGGGTTTATACTATTTATAGGGTACCACAGAAATAAACACCTTGGGGAAAAAAACCTGGCTGAAGAAGATTTCAGAAAGATAAAAAGAGAACAAGCTGCAAAACATTTGGGGAAAACCAGGACGTTTGTTCCACATTTGCTCCCCACAGCTGCTACCCCGACCCACTGCAGCTACACAGCAGGGATGGGGCTGGGTAGGGAATCCACAGCCTGCAATTCCCTGAGCCCGTGCAAACGCTCCTCCAAAGGTCCCATCAGCACAGACTAACGAGGCCCAGCTCTGTCTCTCCTGTTCAGCAAAAAGAGAATCAGAGATCATGTTTTACTGATGTGAGACGAAACCAAAGCAGAGGAGGTGGAGAGCTCCAGAGAGCAGAGCCTAGCCACCCATAAACAGTGTCTCTCATGAACATTCTTACAATGAAGCAAAATAGGAATATTCCTACATTTAGGTGGCAGCATCTAAAGGCAAAACAAGAACATAAAGGACACAGCACTGACAAGGTGAGAGCAGCCCCAGCACTGCTGTGCTGCAGCACACGCTGGCTCCACGGCGACCCTGACAGCTCCCACGCTGCTTCCTTGGGGTCTCTGTCTTCCAACACAGCATTCACTAATATGTTGTTATAGCATCAATGACTGATACCATTACTTCTCATCTAGCATTTCCATGCCCTCCTCTCCATGCCCAGTGGGTAACTGAGGGCTGGCTGAATGACTCAGTGGGGTGCTGCTGAAGCAGGAAGCACATCATCCATGGTTCCAACTGAGCCTGCCAGGCACTGGGGCTGCTCGGCTTCTGGGGGAGGTGCTGACAAGCGCTTTGTGATGATGTTTCGGAAGGGATTAATTAACTGTCTTTTCTAAAAAGCTCTGATAAACCTGGTCATGTCTCAGTGCAGAGGACTGAACTAGAAGGGTTTCTGTGACCACTTCCAGCCATGTCTGGAACTCTCCAACAGCAGCCATCTGCCCTTACCACCGAGACAGCCCAGTCTGGTTTGTGGGCAAACAGCAAAAGGCCAAACACATGGCAGCAGAAGAGGTGCAGCTTTCAGCATCCTACCACAGAAGGAGAACTATCCAAGCACTGCTCCAAGGAAGCCAAAGCATTGGAAAACCAGTTTAGACAAACTGGAGAAGGGGTAAATGATTAGAGACTGAGACCAGGCCAGAGCAACACATTATCAGGACAGGGGTCGGCCTCTCCTCCCAGGCAGCAAGAGACAGGACAAGAGGAAACAGCCTCAAGCTGTACCAGGGGAGGTTCAGGTTGGACATCAGGAAGAATTTCTCCATGGAAAGGGTGGTCAGGCATTGGAAGGGGCTGCCCAAGGAGGTGGTGGAGTCTCCATTCCTGGAGGTATTTAAGGACCAACTGGACAAGGCACCCAGTGCTCTGGTCTGGCTGACAAGATGGCTGGTCAAAGATTGGAGATAATGATCTTGGAGGTCTTTTCCAAACTTAATGGTTCCATGACTCTTATGTTTAAAATAAATAAATTATAAAAAGAAGCTAGTAGCTTTGTCAACAATAAGTATCCCCAAATCTCCAAGACTCTGAAGGTTTGTTTCATCACCATAACACTGTAATTCAAAAGATGCAGCAGTTCTTGTTTAGGCTGGGGCTTGAATTGAAATCCCAAGCACAATTTGCAGGAAGCTGGGTGTGCTGTCAGCACATGGATCTCCTCCCAAGGGCTACAATCAATTCTTTGTTCCTTGTTCACTTTCTGCAACACTGAACTATTTTCTTACAGATTAACAGCACCTAAACTAAATGGAAAAGAATGGATTTTGAGGAGTGAGTTGTAGATGTAGAGAAGCAAATACTCAGAGTAACTGTAAGACGGGATTTGGCCATAAGCACAGGGCTCCTTCTATAGCAGCTATTAATATATGGGAACAAAAATAACTCATGCAATATGTTCTGAAGTTCAAACCCTGGCTCTGCTGCTGTACAGGCTGGCAGAGTCCCGAAGTCTCTCATCGAGAGACAGACACATTTACTACTTATCTTTTTCAGCACGAGAGAATGCTTGTTCAGAATGACTCAAGTGATACCCATTTAAAAGACAAACCATTTAGGGCTGTGAAGGTCAAATTCTGTTTGTCAATCATCCAGAAATGAAAAGAAGAGCAAGTGCAGATGACGAAGAAATGAGGAAATCCATCCTTTGCATGAACACCTCGACACTGTGTTCAGTCAGATGTATCAGTTCAGGCTACAGAGAGTCAGGAGTAGAAAAATGCTCAAAACCTCCTGGATTAGCAAGGTGATATCCCACACATATATTCTTTCTAGTTTAGAGGACGCTATGAAATATAATCTTCATGCCACTGCAGCGAATTACCCAAAAATTCAATAAAATTGCCCACTAAACACAAAGCAGAATTGCCACCATTTCTGCAGGATAGCATTATGAGCCCTCCAAAAAGAACTGGATTTTAAAACTTTTCCTTTAACATTTGAGAAGGTTTTTGGCCTTACTAGTTTTCCCCCATCTTATTTTCTCTTCTTGACTTTTACCTGCAATAAGTAATGTTTTTAAAATTTAATTTATATCTTCCACCTATCCTAGAGCCTGGCAATCCAGACTTTAACTTGCACAGTTAGAATTTTACCCACAATGCAGATTCTGAACACATCGAAGCTTTTGGCATGAGCTGTGTCCTAAAGCAATTAGTTCCACAGCTGAGTTTTACACTGGATGAGAAAAACTATTTGTTTTAAAACTCTGATGTCCTTAAGTTATTCCTTGTGGGAAAAAACCCGAATATCCCTAATGCCATTTTACATATAATTTTGGATACCTTTATCATATCTGTGCTTGTGGCTTTCCTCCAGTCAGAAGGAATTGCAGAAGTTTTGCTCTTTCCTGGTATAGAAACCAAATCAAATGACTTTGATCCCCTTGCTGTTATTTCCCATCTCTTTCCCTTAACTATGTATTTCTTTTTGAGATGGTAGAAAGAGAACTGCACATACTAATCTGCACATGGGCACAATACAATCTTTTCCAGCCTGTGACAGCTGGATTGGAAGCCACTGTTTCCCCATAAACATTACTCCCCATTTACAGACCAAATTTTGCCAGCCATTTTATCAGCAAATTGGCCAATACTGACACCCTTCAGGGCCAGCTCACACTTCATTATCCCGGCTGTGCAGGAACCTTTGCAAACTGTGACCTCACTCTATATTCCCTTTCCTGTCTCATATAAAGGTGTGCAGAGCAGCATAGACTCCAGAGGACATGCACAGGATAACTCTCCTTCCTCCTGCAGCTGATCTTTTACTGCCAGCCTTTGCTTTCTCTCTTTCAGACAGCAATTAATCAATAAGATTTCTTTATTTCGCAACAGCTTTGTTTCTTAGAGCTTCCATAGAGGGATGTTATCAAAAATGTTTTGGAAATCCAAACATACCATCTCCACCAGATTTCTTCTCTCTTCATACTTGTTGCCTGCTTTGGGCTCATCACTTCCCAGGTTTTTCTTGGAGTTCCTTTTGGAAACTGTCCCTTCCCGCTGACATCCCTTGGTAGCTGCTTTACATGATACATTATACACAATGGATAACAGCTCAGTGACTTCATGTGCCAGTTCCAGCTGATGCTGAAGACGTGACACTTTTCATTGTCTGAGCAGTTCTAGAACCTCTTCTGTCAATACTACAGCTTGGGAAAGCTCAGAAAGCTGCATTTTAATTTTTTATCTTAAGAGATCTTTGTACAGGAAAGACTGAAGGCACGCAGCCCTGGTGTGACTGAGAAATACTACAAAACCATTCAGCACACAATGCCAAAACTGGGACAGATTTGTCATTTGAAACTATTTTGTTGAGCTGTATCCAAGACTCAGATTCTCTCAATACACTCCAAAAAAAAAACCCCAAAAATGGACACAGTGTGCTCCCTGAATCAAGCATGTACCTATTACAGTGATTTATGATAGAGAGGAGAATACACACAGGCCACGACATATAAATGATATGTCACAAGGAACAATATATAATTCTTTCCATTTTGAAATAATTAGGATTTAAATTCCACTAAATCATCACTTTTCAAATTTCTTCATAGACTCAGTGTGTAGATGCCTGCAGAAGTACTATTCATCTGCAGCAAATATGCTCGTCCTCATGCACCCACCTCTCCCTGTACACCCCACCTTCCAGATCCTGTGTGTGGGAATAGGGAACGGGTGCAAACCCCAGGAGAGGTGTGGGTGATCTAACCTGAAATTTGGAAGGTTCATGCCCGGAGCCTTTGCACAGAGGGCTGACACACCAATACCCGAGTACCTCTGTCTACAGCGGTATCTCAGGTGCAGCTCAGATTGCACTGGGGATCACAGAATTTTACAGGATGGGTCAGATTGGAAGGGACCCCAGCGGCTCATCCGGTCACACCTCCCTGCTCAGGCAGGGTCATCCCAGAGCACATGGCACAGGATTATGTCTAGATGGGTCTGAGATACTCCCAGTGAGGGGGGACTCACTGTTCAGGCCTCGGTCACTGCCCAGGGAAGAAGTTCTGCCTCATGTCCAGGTGGAACTTCCTGGGCATCAGCTCCTGCCCATTCCTCTTGTGCCAGTGCTGGGCCCCAGGGAGCAGAGCCTGGGCCCTGCTCTAAGCCCTCCCTGCAGACACTGACACACAGGAATGAGATCCTGTCTCAGCTGTCTCCTCTTGAGGCTGAACAACCCCAGCTCCCTCAGCCTTTCCTGGGCAGGGAGATGCTCCAGGCCCTTTCTCATCTCCACAGCCTCTGCTGGCTCAGCTCCAGGTTCCTTCCATCCTGAGGAGTCCAAACCTGGACACAGCACTCCAGGTGTGCCTCATGAGGGCTGGGATGGGCAGAGGGGCAGGATCACTCCCTGACCTGCTGGGAATACTCCTCCCAATGCACCCCAGGACACAAGTGGCCTTCTTGGCCCCCAGGGCACCTGGATGAAAAGTGAAAGCCCCTGAGGACCTGGTGGGAACTCTACTGCCTTTCAGCTTTCCACTGAATTAATTAGATTAAGAGAAGTGATGGAGGGTCTGGGAAACACATGGCAGTGGGCAGGCAAGTGACATAGGGCCTGGCAACAAGCTCAACAGCTCCAGGGCAATTCGAATCCCCAGAGCAGCACTTTGGTCCAGAAAGCATCTGGGCAGCCCTGAAGCAGCACACGCACCCTGGGGACGCAGAGCAGCCAGCACATGGTGGAACTGCCCAGGAACAACAAACAGTCCCACCCAGGACTATCCAAAGGAACACAGAGCCACAAGCTGTCAAACAAGGCTGTTATCCTCACTGGCTCCTTCCCCTTCTAGCCAGAGGCTATTCCACTTGGTCCAAGGGAGGGACTGCAGCTGCCAAGCCCTGCTCTCCCTTCACTGCCCTGCTTGCTGGTCTCCAAACCACTGGAGCCGCTGACTCCTACCTACCAGCCTCACCAGCTGGCAGGAGCAGGGCTTTGCCTGCACCAAGCTTTGGCACTCAAAGCTACTCATACCCAGCTCCCCAGGGTGGCACATGCGTCAGTTGTGCACATGGGACTGACTTGTCACAAGCCCGTGCAGTGCTGAGGTTAAGCAAAGTGGGACTGAGACATTCTTTTTGCAAGGACCAAGCTGAGCCTGCTGACTCATGGCTGTTCAGTCTTGAGCAGCCATTGCTCACAGGCTATGCATCCTCCCCAGAGCCCAGTCCCTACCTGGTGCCTCCTGCACCCCCTTTCCATATTCACACAACACTGAGCAACAGTTAATATCTGAAGTGCAGCAGTGACTAAATTGGTAGCTGGACTGAAAGTAGAAAGGGCTCCACTAAAGTGGGCTCACAAGCCAAAAATGTATGTTCAGCTTTATAGCATTTCCTACAGTGTCAGCACATTGGAGCAGCGAGAAGCATTCCTCAGCAACTGGAAGGAATTGCTAAGCCCATTAATAAAATTAAGGCAGCCAAGTTCGATAAGAGAATACATCCAGCCTTAAGAGCCACTGATGTCTGTGCTGCAGGATGGGGAAGAAGCAGTTACCAAAGTGGCAGCAGAAAACCAGGATCCACAGTCATCACCTCTCTTGGGAGACATGACCTGGTGGCACTTCTGATTGCGTGTCTGCTCCTGAAGAAAAGAGGTCACGACATGCCTTAGAACTGAACCGCTGCTGACAGACAAGCCATTTGGAATTGCTGGTGAAGTCGTTGTGCAAGTTTGCACCAAAAAGTAGGGAAGGCATCACAGGTATGAGACGATGGCAACTGCTCACTGGCTGTGTTCCTGCAGGACTGAATGCTGAAGAACTAAGAGACAAGTCAAGTGGAAGGAACATCTCCTATTTCCCTCCCGGCAGGGACTTCACTGTGAAACTTACATTTTTTAGAAAAGGGGGGGAGGGGGGGCAGAGGAAAACCAGGGTGATAAGGAAATCAGGAAAATACCCTAGGAATGGCTAGTTTGTATTCACAGGAATGTACCAACCCTGGAAGTGTCCAAGGCCAGGTTGGACAGGGCTTTGAACAACCTGGTTTAGTGGAAAATGTCCCTGCTATGGCTGGAACAATATGATCTTTAAGGGTCCCTCCAACCCAAACCATTCCATAGTTCTGTGATTCTAGGAATGTCTGACAGTCACTGCAAAGAGTCACAGGCAACTACGGCTGAAGCTTCCTGCAGGCCCACAACTCCAGCAGCGCTCCAGATGACAGCCCCGGTCCAACAAGATAGACATGTGCTCGAGGGAATGGACTAAGTGCAGTTCTCAGGAAGCACAGACTTGTCCTGTTAGCGCCACTGTGCAGCACCAGAGCCTTGACTCAGGGAATGGGGGGGAAGGAATGACGATGGACCACTTTTGAGACCAGGTGGGATGCAGATGTGGCTTAAGAGGGAGCTGGTTGACGTCACTGCAAATCACTGTCAACTCTCAAAGGTCATGGTGACAAAGGGAGGCCTGATGACATGCAAATACCACCCCACCACGTTAGAAGGTTCCAGGGAACATCGGACTGCTCAGCCTCACCGTAGCCCCTGGAAAGGCTGCGTAGCAATTCTTCCTGACAGCCATTTCCAGCAGGAGGTGGCAATGGAACAGCTAGAGTGGATTTACCAGCGGCAAATCTTGCCTAACTTGACTGCCTTCCAAGCTGCCCTCGTGGAGGACAGGAGAGCAAGTGTGGTACACCTTTGATACCGTCTCTGGCAGTGTTTTCAACACGCAGGAGCTGGACTGCAGAAGAAGATGACTGATGTTGACAAGAATATCAGGCTCAAAAGGTGATCAGCTGTACAAGGTCCAGCCAGCAGCTGGTTTCCAGCAGCATCCCTCAGGGCTGATATGGGGTCAATACAAATCCATGTCTTCATTAACAAACTCGATTAACACCAATTATGGGACAGAGAGCACTCTCACCAAGTCTGCAGATGATATCAAACTGCTGGCACAGCTGGGGCAGGAGATCTTTCTCAGAGGGACCTACACAGGCTGGACAAAGGGCCTGATGGAGGGTTTATGAAGGCCAACAGAGGCAAACAGTGTCCTGCCCTGGGACAGAATGAGCCCTTGCACCGGCACAGACTGGGGCAGCTGGCTGTAAAGCAGCTCTGCAGCAAACGACCCACCAAGCTCTCAGGGAGAGCAAGGGGACAGAGGCCAGACAATCACAATAAGCTGCTTCTATGGACTATCCATACAACTGTCTAGAAGAGACTCTGCAACTCAAAAGTGACTTCCCGCCTCTCAAAAGTCTTTGAAACAACAAAAGTCCCTTTGAACACAACTTCTACCTTTCAAAGCCTTGCAGGGTCCACAGATTCCCCTAGAAGGGTATGGTGAGAACATCAGCCTGCACTAAGTCGAGCTGGCTGAAGCATGGAGCAGATCAGTTGGCTTCCTGAGAACACAGGGAAGGAGCATGAAGCCAGGGAAGAACTGAAAGCCAGCATCAAGTGATGGAATCAGCTTTGAAGGTTTAACCCAGATGCTGCCTCCTTTGGAAGCAAGTCAGCAGCTGTTCTAGAGAGCTATTTCAGCCCAGAATTCATAATTCTGCTTGAAATATTTGCTGCAGACTCTTAAAACCCACATCTTGCATAAAAAAATGGAAGATGATCTGGTAATAGACTAGAATGTAGCATTTCACTGCCATCAAGTTGCCTTGAAAGCATCTTGGCCAGTGTAATATTTTTTGGTAACACCAAAATGCAATGCGTCAGTCATACCTCACTTGCTATATTCATTAAAAGGCTCAAATAAGGCCCTGGGGTTCACTACCACAGAAACTACCACTGGCATGTTCACAGCACTTGAGAAAAAAATTAATCAGACACTTGGCAAGTGTGAAGTGTTTGTGTGGCTGTCACTGGTGCAGTCAGACTCCTGCCCAGGCTCAGGATGTGCACCGCTTCCTGGACATGTGTTGGTTCTGCTAATGCAACCAGTTACTCAGATTTAGTTGTTATCCACAAAAACACCAAACCTGTCTACGCTGAGTGTATCATCTCACTTGCAGAAACCACAGAGCAAATGGGGCAGAAAGAACGGCTTATTAGATAAAAATTTAGAACATTTTATCCTCCAGTACCACAACAGTATTTAAGGTAAATGTTCTGATGATTTCTGTTGGCACAGGCAGGGACTCTGCTAATGATGTAACTCAGAGCAATGATATAAATATATACATACACATACATATATATATTTGGGTGTACCAAAACAATTAAAACAAGCCACTTCACTCACAGCCAGCTGGGTCAGAGTTCCCCTGTCCCACCAATCTTTCAAGGGGGAAATCCCTATTTACATATCTCACATAAAGTATCAAATTGTCAGAGATCATAGACCCAGGCTTGTTTGGATTTGAAGGGAACTTCAAGCTTGTCCAGTTCCATCCCCTGCCATGGGCAGGGACACCTTCCACCACCCCAGGTTGCTCCAAGCCCCGTCCAGCCTGGCCTTGGACACTTCCAGGCATGGGGCAGCCACAGCTCCTCTGGGTGACCTGTGCCAGGGCCTCACCTCACAGGGAAGATTTTTTTTCCCCAATATCCAATCTAAACCTATTCACTTTTAGCTTAAAACTGCTCCATCTTGTCCTATTGCTATCTGCCCGTGTAAAAAGCCACTTTTTTATACAATTTCCCCCTTTTTATAATTGTCACTCAAGATAATTCATAATTAATAGTTGTTTTGGGTAAGGCTGACAATCCATATGAATTGAAATCCTGGAAGATGAAGATGTTTCATACTTTGACTTCAGAATGAAACCAGCAGCACTTCCGGATGCTTCAATTCAAGCACAAAGCCTGTGTGGTGAACTGGGAGCACCTTCATGCTGGTTTACATTCCTCTGGGTGATGCTACTCTATTTACAGGTCCAAACTAAACAGACAGAAGCTAGGTTTGGGCAGAGCCCACACACAGTCACCTCACTTCCCTAAACCACTGCTGGAGTCCCCTCGCTAAGCCAGCACTTGTGTTTAGACACACCTGGACCAGGACTTGCTGCTATCGCACCATTTCAGATGTAAAAAACCATCAGGCTTTGATATGAAAGTGCATTAACTGATACAGCAGGGAATGACAAATTATAAATAGGAGGTGGCTTCAGAGAGATTCCAGAAATGGATGGTGAGCAATCACTGTGGCAAATCAATGCTCCGGCTCGGGGGATCAGACCGGGGCCAGGTTTAGTTTTACCCTGAAAAGGCAGTGACACATAAAAAGCTAATGGCAGGTGGTCACTCTGCATTCTGTACATCTCACAAAGATTTATGAGCAAGGCTGAATACTGGAAAAGCAACGCTGAAGCTGCTTGTGTCCCTCTGCAAGGTCAGCCTATTGTATTATAAAAACATTTCCAGTGAGACTCCTACGAGGTGAGTGTTCTATTTTGTCCAGCCACAGGAGACAAGCTACAAAAATCCCAAACAACCTAGCATTAAAGAAAAAAAAAATCGTAACATTTACTCTTAAAGAGTGAATTTTCAGTTATTTCGGTTGTTTTCAGTTCAGCAAAGCCTATATTTAAGCTTAGAGTTTAAAGCTGGAAGGAAACCGATTTTTCCAAAATTTGTTTAACAGGAAAATATTTAACAAGAGAACACAAGGAGGTATTTTCTAACATACTAACCACTTGTAAGTAGTGCACGTTGTAATTATTATGAATGAAAACTGTCATGAGAAATTACGTAGGTGTCTAAATCAGGAATTTTGATGTCCTTGATTGTCAACAGCTTGATGAGAAAAGAGAAGTCTGACTCCCGGGACCTGGCTGTTAGCAATGTGTGGTATCGTGCTCACTAGCCTGGAAATCTAGAAAAGCAAATTTCTTCTGAAAAATATTCTAAGAATTAAGTATTTAAGAAAGGTCGTGTTTCACCACAGTAGGAGGTGGGACATCTCTGGAGTAGAGGGACGAAATAAAATTTGGCTTCCTGAAGCTGTGCAGGTTGGAGTTTCATCTCAGTCATACTCTGGGTCCCACTGCCTCAATTTCAAGTTCACAGCAGCTTGAAACATCTCTGCACAGGCCTGGCCAGGCTATACTCACCATCAGCTTGTTCTTAAGTCCATTCATGCTGAAGTGAGCCCCATGAAAATAGGCATCTAAATCCCCACCAAGTCATTCCTTCATAGAATCAGAAGCTGGTTTGGGTTGGAAGGGACCTTAAAGTTCACCTCATTGAACGCCCTGCCATAGACAGGAACACGTTCCACTGGACCAGGCTGCTCAAAGCCCTGTCCAACCTGGTCTCAAAATTTTTAGCAAGCGAAGTTTTCCTGCTAAGGCCCATGGCCCAGCTCCTCCCGCGAGCTGCACCTTTCCTCCCCATGCAGATCAGTTCGCTGCAGCCCAAGAAAGGAGATTGCGGGACAGCTGTGGCACCTCCCTGTAGAAGGACAGCTGAAAATAAACTGCAGACTCAGATCCCAGGATTTATACTGGGCACCCTCACCGTGCTGGGGCCATACCATTATCACTAGGTCAAACAGTTCACTCAGCTGGGGATCCTGTCACTGCACAGCAGGGGCTGCCATTCCCCTGAAAGGCTCTCGGTTTCTCTTTCCTTTATTTTTTACCCCAGCCCTCTGCACAAACACAATTTTTTAAAAATCATGTTTCAGAATATTTAATGCTCCACCTGCCTCATTTGTATTCAAAAGTTAGAAAGAATAAAATATCAATTTATACAACCACTTACGTAATGTTCCCCTCTCCCAACCTTCTTAAAACTGATTGCTCTAATATGCACAGTCTGACAGGGCTTTTTGACTTATGGTATATAATAATCCTCAACTGGGAGCCAGCATACCAACTCAGAAGTCCTATATTTTAAATATTAGTCAGTTATTATCTCAGGGTATTACAAAACACAGCACTTACCATGTCTCACAAGCCCCACAATATCTAGTCTGAATTCTAAATCTCTAAAACTGTTTGAAACAGAAACAGATCCCAGCTCTAACACTCCCCGTTAAAATAAGCAAGAGGCATTATAAATTGCAAAAAATAATGCCAGGATGATGGGAGTTTCATCTAGGTTATAGCTGAGAGTTCTGCACATAAATGTACTGAATATTTGAGCACAAACACTGAATGTTTCCAGCCATGCCAGCAGGAGCTGCAGGACCCTGTGCTGCTGGAGCAGGGACTGTCCACGCACTGCATTCATTGCTCATTCCTGCATTTTTGCTGAGCTGGCTTTCAATCTTATCAAACCATGTTGATTCAGACAAGTATGCAGCACGGAAAACTTGTCTCCACCTCTGATGCAGGCTCAAGAATTTCATTTGCACAAGTCAGAAAGCTTTCAGCATACATTAGGCACAACAAGCTTTCCCATAAATACCTTTGCTTTCCAAATGAGCTTTCCATGTGGGGCCAGAGCTCCAGACTGCCCATCAGCTGTAGTGGAGATGAGAACCTTTCCACAGGCAGCACTGAGGGACCAGGGTCAGCACTTCCAGCTGCTGCCATGAAGGAAGTTGATGCTGAAAATCCCACCAGCTCCCTTGCTCAGTGTTTATGGGGAGCAGTGGAGCCTGACGGCATGGAATCACTGGGTAGGATAAACAAAGGCTGAGGAAGGAAGCAATGAAGATGCACATTTCCCCTCCCAAATACCTCTCTACTTACTAAAACGCGGAGTTTCCTCCCAAGCACCCAGTACTGAGTAAATGATGCGGTTGTCTTCAGTTTCCAGAAGCCAAACCAACCAGTTGAAAGTGCCCCAAACCAAACCAGGGGAAAGTTTCTTGCCCTGCTGCCAGGAGTAGCAGTTCTCCCAGGCTCTAACTGCAGCTCAAGGTTAGTTTGTGCAGTCTAGAGTTAATTCTGCCCGCTCAGGAGATTGCTTGGAAATAGAGACGCAAGGGACAGAAAATTGAACCCACAGGGACAAAACATCAAGGCAAAAAAAGGACTGAGTAAGCCAAAAGGAAGAAGATAAAAGAATGAGGGTGATAAAACAGCACTTCAGATTTTAACTATTTTGTCTAATAAATTCCTGGTGTTTTGTAAGCATCTTCCAAGCTCTCTCACTTTATTCAGAGCACTGTGGGATGGTACATGCTACTGAATTCCCATTTATAACTGAAACCCAAAAACCCCACTTCATTCACCCTAGTGATAAACCCTATTTTTGACAGTACCATATTTCACTTTGACGAGCAGTGTTACATGCAGCACAAGAAGTCTGCAACTTCTATTTTTCCTGGCAGAAGAACACCTTCAGAAAGGAACTCTGCACAGGGCGATGGGAAAGGTATGACTCTCCCTAGATAACCTTCTATTCCAGGAATGAATGTATTTTTAGGCAACGCAGCCACCCAATCTTAAAAAATGCAGCCTGATTTATGATGCTATCATCACCAACTTAAAGATCAGAAGCTGAACTACCTTAAACCACAGCTGTGATGCCCCAAAGATGGGGCACCTGAACATTCATTCCAGAGTTTTCATGCCACTCTAAGTTGTGTTATCTCCTCACCTTTCAAGGCACAGACTGACTGTTACCTTTTGGTGATTAAGAAATTTTGCATCCAGAGAGGGGAATGGAGCTGGGGAAGGGGCTGGAGCACGAGGAGTGGCTGAGGGACCTGGGGGGCCTCAGCCTGGAGAAAAGGAGGCTCGGTGGGACCCTCTGGCTCTGCACAACTCCCTGACAGGAGGGGGCAGCCGGGGGGGGCTCTGCTCCCAGGGAACAGGGACAGGACAAGAGGAAACCACCTCAAGCTGTGCCAGGGGACGTTTAGGTTTAATATTATGGAAAATTTCTTCCCAGAAGG
This sequence comes from Oriolus oriolus, assembly GCA_013400235.1. NCBI lineage: Eukaryota > Metazoa > Chordata > Aves > Passeriformes > Corvidae > Oriolus > Oriolus oriolus. The sequence goes on from VXBT01014007.1 coordinate 229,874, forward strand.
GTGGTCAGGCCCTGGCACAGGTTGCCCAGTGATGTGGTGGAGTCACCATCCCCGAAAGTGTTCAGAAAGTGTATAGTTGTGGCACCTGGGGACCACTGGTTTAGTGGTGAACATGGCAGTGGTGGGGGAATCCTTTCTTCCTTCCCCTCAGCCCCCCGGTTTTGTGCCAGTGTTAGCCCCTCAATGACTCTTCCAACAGTCTCCAGACCGCTGTGATGGGGCAGAGTGCTCTCTATTACCTCTGTCTGGTTGCCGGACTGTCCAAAAATTCCGCTGTTTCCTGCTTTGCTATGGCTGCACGTAACCTGTATGAGGAAAGGGCAGATTTGCTGCGCAGCAACTGAAAATTGCCCAAACCTTTTGACATGGATGCTACTTTATAAAGCTCTGAGGAGCAACCAGACATGGCTACAGTTTTATAGCTCTGGCTCAGAAGGAGGAATAACAAACTGGGAACAACAAACAGCCTCCACCTAACCCAGAGTCACTGCACAAAGTACCTGACTATTCAGAAAGCAGCTCCTGAATTAACACAGGCACTCGGCACCTGAAAACAAAGTGAACAACGAGCACCAAGGTACTGCAGAGTACAGTAAATGACACAGGAGTTATTTTATGAGCAACCCACTTCTCCTTGGAACAGGCCAAAGGGAAACAGAGAGTAAATCATCAAAGGGCAGACAGAGGATAAACAATCTTTGCTGTCATCCTTTGTGAACCAGTCCTTGAAGACAAACAAGCATTGCTATTATTACGTTGGGAGATGCTTTCCCAAGTAGAAGCAGCAGAATGTTTTTCCCTTAAGACTCAATTTTCATACAAGTTTACTCTTTGGTTTTATCTGTCACCCAGGAGACAGAGGAGCAGTTCTTACCCATTTCCCACCGCCTGCAAACACAGAGAAGTTCAACTGCCACCACTAGTTCATTTCACCAACTGGTAGCAATTTTGTTGATGATTTCTAAATGTTCACTCACATTTAACTAATATCTCCTTTTCCATTCTGCATTAGACACAAAACCACTGTCAAAAATAATTCAGTGAATATAGTCTAAGTTAATCATTGAAAATACAGGACTGGTGCTCATCCAGCAACATTCTGCAGGCACTGAGGTACACAAAGCACAGCTGAAGCCACCCTACAGGTTCCAGACACTGGCTGTGGTGCAGGTCTGTGCTGCACCTGATGCTTCCAAAGAGGGCAATGACACAGGCTGCAGGCTCAGAAACACCACTTGTAATTTAAAAGGTTATTTTCAAAATACAGCTTTGTGGCTATAAATAGCCAAGCCAGCTTCTCACTTAGCAAGTACACAATGGGTCTTAGCCACAGTGGCCCAGATACCAGAGAAAGTGTAATTTTACCTCTGCGAACACACAGAACATTTGGGGCCACCCTGTGCTTTAAACAAACTAACCCCATTTGTAAGACTGGACACAGGTTTTGTGGGAGCAGCTGCCGACTCTGGCAAATTAAGTCAATTGACTTGGTTAACCCTTCCATTACCTAAAAAGACCTGATTACTCATCCAGAGCAAGTCTCACTTTAAGTCTCACATATTAAATTCTTTGACCAAAGAAAAATATTTTACCTGATCTTTCTGTCAACAAAGCCAGCTCTTTTCAATGTGTAGGATTTCCTTCCTCACTGAGTAGCCATTTGGTTGCACAGGTATTAAACAAGAGCAGACTGTCACTACCATCTGCCCTGTAATGTAATGTTGTGTTTCTAATACTAAGAGAAGTTATTTCAATACCCTCACATGTACTACAACATCAGTTGTCAATCAGTCCTCTGGGGACCCCCAACCTAACTGGCCTCAGCTGACACTTTACCATAGGTAGCATTATTCTCCAAGCAATGTGAAAATAAATCTATTTTGGACAGGTTCAATGAAAGGAACTCATAACAACCTCCCCAAGCATGCTAACAAACATTTTCATCTGATAGAGATTTACAGACTCGGGATACACATGCACAGCAAAACCTTTAACAAAACAGCGTTTGTTCCATTTGGGTGTGCAAGTACATCTTGTCACTCTTCAGCAAAAATGTTATTACATCCATGGGACATCGGAACAAAGTTTTTATTCCAATCACAATAAGGTCACCCTCCCTTCCTGTCAAGTTTGTGAAGAAACACTTCACGTAAGCAGCTGGCTGGTACTGCCAGCATCTGCTCCACTGCTCACTTATCCCAATGCTCTTCCAAGTATCAAGCCCTAGGTGTTACTGGTCAGTGTCACCGGATACTGTGCTCCTAAGGCACATATGATACAATTCTGTATCCTTTACGTAAACAGAATTCAATTTGCAGCCTGCCTGTCAATACATGGCTTGCCACCGTCTCCAGGAGCGTGACCTTGCTGAGCTCATCGCCTGTCGTCGGAGTCCAGCGCACTTCACCAGATACCTCACACTACCCACATCAGCAAGAGCCCCGGACCCTTCTGAGGGGATCACAATCGATCCTGGCTAGAAAACCCTCATGAAGTCATCCCAACTCTACCATGCATCCACCTTAAACTGAGCCTTCTTGACTGTCAAAATGCTTTGAATAACCAGCTTTTCAGTAGCTGGTTCTTACTAGTGTCTACAGGACTACTTATTTATCTGATAATAAATGTACATGTACTGGAGGTTACTAACGCAGTGCAATTTATTTCCTGTTGCTATACCAAACGCCACAAATAACCAACAAAAAGGCCCAGGCATTACAAAGGTCACTGCTTTGCCAGCTGAGGTCTTATTCAACCTGACAGTCTGTAAGCTTGCATGCTCTTGGCTTCACAACTTATTTTTGGAAGTCCAAACCAAAACGAATAAATCTCCCTGCCCCTTGTTCCCTGACAGCCAGGAGCCAGCAAGCTCCTGAACCACCTTGTACATGTCCCAAATGCTTCAGTAACATCAGTCCAGCGAAGAAGAAATCCTGATTAACTCAAGAACTGTCCTGCTATTTGTGTTGTTAACACGTTACTCTTTACAAACACATTACTTCCAGATGTTACTCCTGAACTGTGCTTTTTTCCCCACTCTGTTGCTACACTACATGCTTAATCTATGCTATCTTGAGCTATGAAAATTTTCTTCCCAAAGCTGGCCTGGATCCAAATCAGATTCATTTCACTGACCAGATGCACCAATCTGGGACACTGATTTCACATGCCTTGCTAAATTCTCAGTCTTGGATAGCAACAGGTTTCCCAATATTCCAGGGTGGCAATTTTGCATGTTCACTCACATTCCTGCTCATTTATACAAGAGCAGAAAAAGCTACGGATGGAACACAGCACATGTTTCTTGACAGTCAAGGCTTTACCGCTCGGCAGCCAATTCCTGCGACCACTTTGTACCATCTTCACATTAGGATGAGTATTAATAGAATCTACGTTGCTTATCAGCCATGTGGACACTGTCTGCTCTCTGCCAAGGAGCAGTTTGAGGAGTTTCAAGGCAACTCTGATAAAACGTAACACAGGAGCTGACCAGACACTCCTGACCTTGCAAAACCCGCACTCCTCCCGGGAAATCCTCCCGTCACTGCTGCCACTTCAGGAGACCCCAAGCACATCCTAAGTTTTAAAAAAATTAATAAACTGGCTACCTGCCCAGGCCCACAGCCCTGCCAGCCCCGCGCTTTATTTTGTAATTAACCTACTTAATAACCCTGTGAGAAGTTGGTACATCCCGCTGCCCGACTGGAACCACCTCGGTCTGTGCTCTGACACAGGTTGAACGCGCCGGACGGGGCTGGGATCAAAGCGTACTGAACCCTTTGTTTACCAACACCCCCGGCGGGGCTGCAGGTACCGCTGTGCCCTCGGCCCGGTGCTGACCGAGAGCACCCACAGCCTGGCCAGCCCCCCGGCCCCTGTACCTGGTGCAGGGCTGTCAGCCCGTCCACGTTGGTGGTGTTGATGCGGGCGCCGCGGCCCAGCAGCCTCTTCACCTCCTCGGTGTCGCCACTGGAGCAGGCGGCCAAGAACACGGCGCCCTCCTCGAAGCGGACGCGGGAC
>VXBT01014009.1:0-35807 GCA_013400235.1 Oriolus oriolus
TCTCTTCTCTTCTCTCTTCTCCTGTCCCTGATTACACATGAAAAAAGCAGCTGACATAAGTAAAGCATAGATGCAGGGAAACGAAGCAAAAACAATCCAGCAATTTAAAAACAAATTCAGCCTCAAATCTATCAAAACAATACAATGAAAATTTACACCAGTGTCCGTAAACAGCACATAATAGACAAAGCCAACTCTACACACATTGTTTCTGCTATCTTAAAATTACCTGAGAGACTATTTTGCCAAATCACAGGCTACAAGAAGAATAGAGAGAACAAATCCAAAAGAAACCCTAATCCAAACCAAGTGAAATAATCTAACAGAAAACAAAACAAAAAAAATTTCTTTAAAAAGGGGAATAAAAAAATCAGTCAAGAAGGAAGTTTAGATAAATGACTATTATTAATATTATATAAATTCTGGCTTAAACACAGAACTTACAGAGAGCAAGTACAAAAGTCATATTCTCCTAAACCATACCACTGGCAAATACTAATTAATATTCTCTCTTCCTTTGTAGAGTCTTCCCATTCTGTATGGTATTATGTTGCAAACACTGTTCCTGATTTTAAAGAATGCATCATTCTGTGAATTCTGATTTTCTTAGTAATGGATTAGCTGCTAAGGATATGTATCTGAGACTGCAACCTTATCTTTCACATTTTTGCTCTTTTGAATACTTTATGTTCTCCATTCTGCTATTATCACTGGAAAATAGTAAATTATATATTCATGAGATTGAGTTATGTTAAATATGCATGGTCGAGAAGAAAAGAAACATTTTTTTAAATGTCAGACCTTACTGTCCATGTTCAATATGCAGGTTTTATAACAAAGGGTATCTATTCCTACCTGTCTCACCTGTAGGACATGCTTTGGAGTAGTGATCTCATTCTGACCTTTTTGCTTTGAAGTTGTAAGTGAATTTGCACATTCACACCAACTGTTATGACTTAGAGAGTTTCTTTTAGCGAATATTGAAAAAACTCTCACAAAAAAGTATTTTATATTGAAACAGCAGAATGGCTGCACAGAAAATATGGCAAATCTAGCTATATACTTTGAGATGTTGCTGCGTTTTGCAGGATAACTGTACTTATTTCTCTTTTGATCCCTTAGGGTTATTTAAGGGGAAAAGGCTGTTGCTTCTCACTAGTTAATAACAGGTTTCTCTCTCTTCAGATGGAGCAAAAATAGACTGCCTTAAATACAAGTCTTATGGGGAGCAGCTAAGGAAGCTGGAGTTGTTTAGCCTGAAGAAATGAAGACTCAGGGGAGATCTTATCACTCCCTGCAACTATCTGAAAGTTGATTGTGGTGGGGTCTCTTCTCTCAAATAACAACTGATAGAACAAGTGGAAATGACCTCAAAGTTGCACCAGGAAAGGTTCAGACTGAAAGTTAGGGAAAAACATTTGTCCAGCCATGGAAGAGGATGACCAGCGAGGTGGTGGAGTCACCATCCTTGGAGGTATTTAAAAGTTGTGTCACTTAGGGACATGGTTTAGTGGTGGACTTAAGTATGTTGACGGTTGGACTCAACGATCTTAGAGGTATTTTCCAACCTAAGTGATTTTATGATTTTATATGCTGTTATTTACAGATACAATGTGGAGGTGAGGGTCACCGAAATACTCAGTCTAGGTTATTTGCATAGAACAAAATTCCTTTTTAAGAAAGAGTGCTCATTTAAAAATTTTTAAATTATACAAATCTCTGTCATTTTTGTGGAGTTTCTCACATATATGCTTCAGGCATGTCTTATTTTGGATAATTTATGATCTCTTCTACAAGGTATGAGGTTAGATTTAGTTAAGGAATGACTCATCACACAGCTTCTGCCACTGAAGGGTTTTAAGAACAGGATAGGTAATGATTTGCAAGATTGCCGTTGTGTCTATGCATCAGTATTTCTTGTTTCAGCCTACACCTCCAAGGAAAAAAAGTTCTCCAGACTGGGAGATTGCTTTGTTTGGGATTGGTTTGTGATTGTGCTTGCAAATAGTCTGGTTTAACAGGTTTTAGCTCATTTTCCATGTGGTCTTTTGACAGTTCCAGATTTCAGGCACTTGAAACAGGGACAAAGAATCACATTTTGATGGCATCTTCATCAGTCAGAGCAATCTGCTTTTCATTCTTCAAAAGGAGACGAACAAGGAAGATGTCTGTGACATATTTCAGTATTGGCAGGACTTCTGCCTTTGCAACAAACAACCTTACTACATATTCATCATATAAATATTAGGACCTAGCCCACTGACCACCTGCCTGTGATATTGAGAAGTCACGACACGAGTTTCAAATTATCATTGAAAATGCAGAGTGAAAAGGTAATATTTTTAATCCTATCCATAATTTTTTTACAGGTAACAGTTTTGTGTCTAAGTAGCTTCTGTAGCACACATTTTTAGATTAGCAAGGGAAAACTTGACAAAGATCTCATTTTCCACGGTTTGTTGAGAGAGATTGATATCTCAACAGTAAGACTAGTTGTCCTCAGCTGGTCTCCTCATCTGGTAGACTGAGATGGGGAGTAGAATGAACCCCCTGTAATCCAGGGGGAAATAGTTAGTGACCTACTGGGCCACTTAGATGCTCACAAGTCTATGGAACCGGACAGGATTCATTTTAGGGTGATGAGGGATCTAGCAGAAGAACTTGCTAAGCTGCTTTCCACCTTTTATCATTCCTCCCCTGGCTAACCAGACAGGTCCCAGATGACTGGAGACTGGCCAGCGTGACACTTATCTACAAGAAGCATTGGAAATGAGATTTGGGGAACAAAAGGCTTATCAGCCTGACTTGCTGCCCAGCAAGGTTATGGGGCAGATTACCCTGAGTGCAATCACACTGCAGCTACAGGACAGCCAAGGGATCAGACTTAGCCAGCAGGGGTTTAGGAAAGGCAGGTCCTGCCTGAATAAACTGATCTCCTTTTATAACCAGGTGATGCATCTAGTGGATGAGGGAGGGGCTGTGGACATAGTCTACCTAGACTTCTGCAAAGCCTCCAACACCATCTCCCATGACATATTCCTGGAAAAGCTGGCAGCCAATGTGTCCCAATCTGCATGTGCAGAGAGGGGAAAAGTTTAAAAATACCTGGAGTGAAATCAAGACATAAACGAGGTCAAATGTTGGTGAGAAGAATTATAATTCACTTTTATTTACTATCAAGGAAGAGAGCAAGGAGGAAAGACGGGAAAGTAGTAAAAAGCAAAAATTTACAGACAGGAAGTAATAGTCACCACCAAGGATTCAGTGGCGTCCCATTGATCCCTTCTTTCATCTGACGGTGGGGAGAGCTCTGTCAGGATTGCTGCATCTCTTGTATACCAGCTGAGTGGCCTTTACAGTGATGATTGGGAAGTTTTGCTCCAGCTTGGGGCTATGACAAAGGCACATTCACCACATGGGCATTGGTATCCAGGTGGCGTTCATGCAATATACCCAGTTCACTGCTCATGCAGGTCATTCACTTGTAATGGCAGGAGCATATTCACCACCACCTTTATGGACTAGTATGGCCCATTATGCATGGATGATCATGGCCCATTATCACATCAGGTCTTTAACTGCAGATCTTTCCGACACACCGGGCAATGGTGAAACAAGTTGGTCATTAACAGTTCTTTACACCATGGTTTGGACAGGTGCACTCTTTGCTGGGTTAAGAACTAGCTGGATGGTCAGGCCCAGAGACTGGTGGTGAATGGTGCTGCATCCAGTCTGGTCTATAGTAGTGTCCCTCATAGATTAGGGTTGGGCCAAGTCTTGTTTAATATCTTTATTGATGATCTGGGTGAGGGCACTGAGTCTACCCTCAGCAAACTAACAGACAATAAGGTGAGTCAGAGTGTCCATCTGCTGGAGGGCAGGAAGGTTCTGCAGCGGGACCTGGGCAGGCTGGATTAATGGACTGAGACCAACGGCGTGAGGTTCAACAGGACCGAGGTCCTACACTTTGGCTACAATAATGTCATGCAGAGCTATAGGCTTGAACGTGGCTTGAGTGGCTTGAACGTGGCCCAGCAGGAAAGGCCCTGGGGTGCTGGTTGACAGCCAGTTCAACATGAGCCAGCCATCCAAGAGGACCAGTGACATCCTGGCTTGTTTCAGGAATAGTGTTCCCAGCATGACTAGGGATGGCATTCTTCCCCTGTACTCAGCACTTGTGAGGATGCACCTTGACTGCTGTTGTTGAGTACTGTACCTCTCAATTCAGGAAGGAAACTGAGGAGGTGGAGCAGGTCCAGAGAACAGCAATGAAGCTGGTGAAGGGTCAGGAGGACAAGTCCTATGAGGAGCAGCTGAGGGAGCTGGTATCGTTTAGCCTGGAGAAAAGGAGGCTCAAGGGTAACCTTATCACTCTACAACTTCCTGAAAGGAGATTGTAGCCGGGTGGGGATTGGGCTCTTCTCCCAGGCAACCTGCAACAGGACAAGAGGACACAGTCTTAGGCTGCACCATGGGAAGTTTAGGCTGGAGACTGGGAAGAATTTCTTTACAGAATGGATTATATAGATATTTTATTGGGCTACCCAGGGAGGTGGTGGAGTGACCACTCCTGAGGGTGTTTAGACTGGACGTGGCACTCAGTGCCAGGGTGTGGTTGACAGGGTTGTGTTCCCTGTCACTATAGGTTGGACTCCATGATCTCAAAGATTGTTTCCTACCTAACTCATTCTGTGATTATGTGATCTTGTGATATGACATGAGTCTCCAGAGGGAGAGAACATTCAAAAATTTCCTGATGGCTACTAAGTCTCTAGAGCACAACCAAGAAAAAGAAAAATGAATCCACTTCTTCTTACTGTCCCTTTAGTCTTCTGAAGCTTGCAGGTTAAGAAACTCCATGTTTGTCAGTGAGTTGAAAACTGTGGCCCAAGGCAAATCACTGTCTCTATCTGATCATCACCATTTTCCTGATTTAAGCTTCAAATGCTGCAACTGCAGGGCATGAATAGCACCATTGGCCTTGATGTATGTCTATAAAGTTTTAACTGTGCATTTAAACTGCTAAATTATGAGTTGCAAAACTTTAAGTAGTGTCGTCTTAGCTCCCAATGCCAGCTTCTATGAGATTGTAAAAGACAGTGTGTTTTCCAAGCAATTAAGTTTATTTATAATTGGAAAACAATTCTGAATCATTTCCTCAATGATGTGCAATGTTTGAGATTATGAACAGGCAATTATCATATTACATCTGATGAATTATAGATTTTAACTGTCAGAGAAATAGATTTCTAATTGGCCATTAGGTATTCCAAAAAATAACTACAAGTATAGAAAAAAAAGTAAGTTTTATTCATACAACATTATATATTTAGGTAGAATTTTACTGCTAAGTAACTACATAGACCAGAATTAGAAAAGTGTATTCAAATTAATTTCTACCAGTTTGTTAAAATAAATACATAAATAGGTAAAATATTGTGAATGTAATTCAAAGCATAGGAAAATCAATTAGCTCTGAGGCCTTTAATAATCCTGATATGCACAATCTTGATTCAGATTAACACATTTACTTTTTAAATATATCTTTTTTTTCTGGTGAGAAGGCTAGTGAAAGCAAGGTACACACATGTGTGTGTGCGCAACACAAGTGTGTGTGACAGAGGGAGACACTTCATCGTATTTTTGAACAAAGTGAAAAGTAATATATACTTTTTACACTGTACTAGTGCTATATGATTGTGTTATATATAACAGCTAAATGCAAGAATAATTCCCAATAGATTTCATTGAATATCTAATGCCAGGCTCATGTCACCGACCCAGTCAGAGGAATAAATCATTTGGTCCATAGCCATTTGACAATACAGACTGGCACTAAAGAATCTTGTTAATATATAAAAAAAGCTGCTATTATGTTGTATACATTCAATTAATAATAGCTCTAGCCTGATAATATACACTAGTATTCCCAGAACCTAACACTAAGCTTCTAAGTGCTCAAATTGGACAGCTAGTGTAACTATGGTTTGGATATCAGTCACAGGAGCAAGGAAATCAGGAATGGAAGATGACATTAGGAAGAAATTCTTTACTGTGACAGTGGTGAGGCCCTGGAAAAGGTTGCCCAGAAGATGTTGCATCCCTGGAAGTGTTCAAGGCCAGGTTGGATGGGGCTCTGAGCCACCTGATCTAATGATAGGTGGGTTGGAAACAGATGATCTTTAAGGCCTGTTTCAGCCAAAATTATTTTATGATGCCATGTTTGATTCTTTAAGTCCCATAGAAAGGTGTGTTAAATTGACATAGATGTCAAACAAATGGTTAGATACTAGAGCAATAGATTTTTAGGTATTCTTGGGTACATATGGAGTACCTCCTCTGAAATTTTCCTTGACTATGCAGTTAAGGAATCTAATTTGGTACACAAAGTACATTTATATTAGATGGAAGTCTCCCTACTTTTGTCCTGGCCAGTCCCTCTTCAGGGAGTTTTGCAGCACTCACAGACCATGTATTAAATAGATAATACAGTGAATCATTAGGCAAAACATTACATTCAGCTACTGAGAAATTATCACTGGGACTTGCAGGCCACTTCTTTAGGTTGCTTTTATATGTGAATGCCCAGAATATACCACAGAATCACAGAATATTCTGAGTGGAACGGGACTCATAAGGATCATCTGGTCTATCTGTTAGGTGAATGGCTCCTATGGAGACTGAACCCATGACCCTGGCATTACTAGCACCATGCTTTAAACAACTTCTTGTCACATGCAAAGATATTTTGGTGGCAAAATGTCCATTATATTTACTGAAGTATAATCAGTTCTTCCAAGACAATAGGAAAACCATTTTGTTTCTTAATTAATGCGTGAAATAACTGCTACTGAAATGAAAAAGGACTTTCTCTTATTTATTCATCAAAAAGAAAAAGGCAAGGTTTTCTTTATGTTTGACTCCAGTGAACAATTTATCCCTTTAGGACCACATTATAAAGGTCTCCATCATATGGGGCTGCAGCTTTAGGTAGTTAGGAAGAGAGGCAAGTGCAATATGCAGAAAATTATTGTTATCGAGATCTCACAATGTATATGCACTGCATTTATGCTATGCTGTCGAACTGCTAAATCTTTACATGGGTGTTTGTTTAAATCTTTACGTCTTCTGTAAGCCACTTGCCTAAGAACTAGATTCTTCCCTTTGTGGCATCATTACAGTGGCCATAAAGGCAGGAGGATGAAGTGGACTTTCAAACCGAGTTTAAATGTGAAGGATTAACAGGAAGCAGTTTCCATGTGGCAGCCTTCTACATTCTGGCTTGCTAGAAGCAGGATGTGTAGGTCATTCAGATATTTTTCTGGGATGTTTCAGTAAACTTGGGTTGAAACAAAGATTCTATTATAATACTGTAGATTTTTGCCATTGTTGCTTCATTGATAAATTCAATAACTATATAGTCATGGTCCTATAAATATTTTGTCCTGACTTCTTCTATTTACATAGGCAGTAAAATATGGGATTGCAATTTTTTTTTTTTTTTTTATGTGAAAGGAGGCACATAAAAGTTCTGATAAGAAATGAGTCTTTTGAATATGCTAAAATGTATTTTCTGGAAATAACATGCCTATGTAAGAAATCTCGAGGGAAGTTTTTAATTTTCCTCCTGTTTACTTCAATATCAACTGCGTTCTCATCTCTCAACAGAAGATAGTGACCTTTTTCAGGGAAAAGGTCCTTCAAATATTTAAAAATAGATACTAAAAAATAACCCCAAACTTGTCACCCCTATGCTATATTATACTTCAAAGCAAAAAGCTCTCCCACAATCACCTCCTTCATTTGGCAGGGAAGACCTATTCAGAGGTCAATAAATAACTTCATAATGAAACCAATGTCCTTTTTAATGGAAAGAAGATTGATCCAAACTCTGAAGTTCCTTAAGCTTGTTCATTGACTGAAGGATATATTGTATAGATTGAGTATCTCACCTGACCTTAGTGAAGCAGAGTATAGAGAAGATGGTTTTCAGCACCAAGCCTAGGCCAGAAAAACTAAAAGCAATTTTGCATTCACAGTGTGGGTATCATCTGAATTACATGCTGGGATGACTCTTAAAATAATCTCATCTGCTTTTCCTCATTTGCCTATATCCTAGCTTCCATGAAAAAGAAATCAAGAAGAATATCTCTAACAAAAGCCAGTACATGTTTTGGAGCTACTCACTCTGGGCAATGTGGGGATCAGGTCAATATGAGTGCCCCAGTATGTCATGGATAAATGTGTGAGTGTATTGCTGCATAGAGGATAGTGTCTGCCTGTATTTGGAAAGCACCACTTTACATTCAGATATACTGGTGTAAAGTAATGAAGTCCCATGTGGTAAATGTCAATCAATACCTATTCCAAGGTTAAAGCACAACCAGCAATTCTGTGATAGGAATTCAAAGCACAGAATCAATTAACTTTCATTTTGTTTAGTGCTTTTTTTTTTTTTTAGTGTCTCCTAAAGGATGTTTATGAGTCTCAGGGAAACTTGGTATAAACTTCCTGTGTGTCATAAAAACGTATTCAGTATGTATTTTTGTGTGTACATATATGTCCATGTCAAAATAGAAGTAACATGTGGATTATGTGGATTTGTAAATTTTTATCATTTGCTGATTTATTGCACAAAATGATTGGAATATTAGTCCTAATTACAAAGCAAGCAACACTTCATACTCTAACTATGCTTAATCTTCAATGTTTCCCATCATTCATCTGTAGTATGATTGCATGTGGAGGTAGCTAATGAGAAAGTCAGATTAGGTCATGTAAGGCAGTTGCTACTTTAATGGACAAGCAGCACAGATCTATCACTCTAGTGACATTCCTATAACACATGTATATTTGCATGCGTGCATATATAGAAATGCATCTTTGTCTCATTCATTTGATTCATAAGGCAGGTTCTTACATAGATGCATACGTACACACTGAAAGAGAAATGGATCACTCATGGGGTTTTGATTAATTTAATATTAATTACGAAAATTTCTTTCAGAACACTAAAATTAATAAGTGTCAGAATCTCAAATGAAATGTGTTTATGTTCATGTCAGGTAAAAGTTTGTCAAATTACTGTACAAAACATGGAGTGATTTTCAGTTCTGATGATAGAAAAAGGCAGCTCTGATTCAGTAGTGAGTGAATACATCTGTAAGTGCCTTTACTCAGCAGAATGCAACACTTTCAGACAGGATAAGTGGGGTCAATTCTAACCAAACCTCACTAGCACAGTTTAACCAGTTTGGAATACACCAGAAGTCAGTGCTAAGCAGACAGTTTCCTTTAATGTTATATGAGTGTGTATTACAAGGCCAGATATACCACCCTAATGCCCCAGGGCACTTTATAGAGCACGAGGTCCAGAGAGGTGTGATTAGAAACACTGGGATTGTCACAGTCAATCCCAAGAAACTATCTATCTGGATAATAATCAACAGCAAAATTAAACTATCACATTATACACATATAACTTCATTTATTTGTTTTGCCAAGAGAAGCCACAACTAAGGAATGGGCCTTTTTTAGTGTATTTTCAAGGTCACACCACGTACTTGTTTCCCCTGAAAGGGCTATAAATTTGCTGAATGAACTCATATGAGCAAACATTAGATAACAAATTGACTCTCTGAGGTAATCTAAGATTGTGCACTCAGTTTCTAATTCTGCATCTTGACTTTTAAAATTACTCTACTTTCTGTGGTGATGATGAGACTGTGAGAAAACATCCAGACAGGCCACAAATATAGTGTGCAAGTACAAAAACCACACACTCATGGAGCAAAAATCACTTAGTCTGCTGTGTTCTGGGGGAGAACATACACATATATATAGACCCAACAGATTAAAAATCCAATTAGAAGAATGTTTACTTTGTTCACAATGAGGAAAGTTACTGCTTAGTAGTAATCTAAGAAATTTAGGGTCTACTGATGAAGTCATAGATATCATTAAAAAAAGTAAATACAAAACCAAAGAAACCCCACCCAACACCATCACTTGGTTTTCTTTCCAGGAAGCTGAAAGTGTTACATGACTGTAACACCAAGGTAAGGGAGAGTGGAGAATCACACTTTCATTTAAGCACTACTTTTCACCTGAGACAGGCCAAGGGCTTCTGTTTCAGTTCTCACACCCTGCTTTGAGGCCAGTGGGGGTTATTCTCCCACTTCTAAACTAGTGAAAATTGAGACATGGAAAGTGTAATTGACTCAAGTCTATGAATCCAGTTAGAGGCAAAAGAGGGAACAACCTCCAAGAGGTTTCCGTTTATGTTCTCTGGATCTCAAGCATAAAATATTTTAATGTGCATTTAGTTGCCAACGCTCTTGAGTTTTTTGTGCATGAATTATACTTTGTTCGTGTAGTTGGCTTGTGAGTTTGGGACTTTTTCCTTTTTTTTGAGTGTCTTTTAATTTGAATGACAATAAAGGGAATGCTACAATGATCCCAATGTTTTCTGTCCCCATATCTAAAAAGATGAGCTCTGCATGAATGATTTTGAAATAGTGTTAAAATTTGCTTTTCTTATACATAGAAAAGTTTTCCATATACCTATCTGTTTTCAAAGTCAAAACTCTAAGACTTATTAGATTGGGTACAAGGAAAAAATTTCTTCACTGAACGAAATATTGGAATGGGCTGACCAGGGTTGTGATAGTGATTGTCACCATCCCTGGAGGTATTTAAAAGACATGTAGATATGAAACTTATGAGAGTGTTTCAGCAGTGAATTTGGCACCTATTAAGTCAATGGTTGGAGTCTGTGACAGCAGAGGTCCTTTCCAACCTAAATAATTCTATGAATATGAAAGGGGAAGTGTTTTAGAATTAATTTGGTCTTGCAATCAATTGTCAGGTGTTTCTACTGTTATTCAGAGAAAGTCTCCAGATGAGTGCAGATCTATGAATCTCCAAATAGCTGGATTATTTTGTGTACTTAGAAGGTTGCAACAGCTGCCACTTCTAGGGAATGAGTTATACTGGGAAATTTATACTGTGCAATATGATGAATAATGACTCTCTTTTAATTTATACATTGTTTGTTGGCAAAAATCTGTGACAGTATCAATTTCTAACATAATTACTGAGTATCTCAAACTGAGAACAACTGATACTTTGCAGCAGGCTGATAGGCAATTATTATAGTGTTCACCCAAACATGCTCTGTGCTCCGTAAAGCTAACAGTGAAATCTTTTTGGAGCTTTTAGAGGTATGAGGGATGTGTATGCAAACCTGCCTTTTAATTAGATCTATACTAGAATGCACTTTTCAACTCATCTCTCATCCTCAAAACATAAAATACTGGCTGCAAGCTTGTCATTATTTCTCTGGTAGGCTTGATGTTTCTCAGCACATACATGTAGAAAAAACAGAGAAGAATCCTCTCTGAAAGCACCACTCAAATAGCTGTGACCTCCACTAGATTTGCCCAGTTGTAACTGATTGTCCTGCTCAGATCTGGAAAGCAAAGGGATAGAGGAACTTTGTTGTGTGACACTTGCTGCACTTACTTCACCCATGTAACACAGATAAACTGGAGAAGCAGCGGTTGATGCAAGCCATCAACTGGCCTCATATATGGTGAAAGCCAGAGGGATTGTCTTCAGCTTGGTGATAAACAGGGCCATTAGTGGTTTATGATGACAATCTATACAGAAAATGATGCACAGCTGGAATACAGTCCCTCAGAGTTGGAGAGGAGCATCTAGAGATACATGATAGTGTAGTGGAGATGGTGTTGTTAGATGAAGGAGCTGGATCACCATCTACTTGAAGAGTGGGGGCAAGTGTCCCCTTTCCTAGAGGTACCATGGATGCTACTAGTCAGCATTTGGGCAGGGGGCTTGCTTGGTATGAGTGTGTTCTGTGTCCTGTTCATTAAATTTTAAGCTGTGTGTAGCTGAGTTTTATGCTTTGGTCCTTCTGGCTACACGAGTTAAATTTCCCTGTAACAAGAAATCAGAGAGGAAAGGCTTGCTTTAAGAAGTGAGTAGATGTGCAGCCAAAGCTAAAAAACAAACGCTTAAAGAACTAAACTAAGAGCAGCAAAAGAAGTAATATTGCTGTACCAGAAGATAATTTCTTGGAGGTGATTAGATCCTCTACAGCATGTCATCTCCTTTCAACAAATCTTCACAAAAATAGAATTAAATATCAAATAAAATGAAATAAAATGTCAAGTGCATATACAAAATACATAATTCTTGAGGAAATGAAGCACTTCAAACTAAATAATAAAATGAAATCAAATAACTTGTGACATCCCATATTATATATATTTGCCAGGCAGCTGGAAAACACTTGTCAGTGTTGCATGCATTTACTTTTAATACATTTACTTGTACCAAGTTGTTTTGCTTTAAAGTTCTTGGACTTTTAGCTTAAGACACATTTTTCTGAGTGGCAGTTACCTAGTCAAAATTTATTATGAGATATAATAAGTGTGTAGGTGTTTCCGTACTTTTAATGTTTCTCATCTGTGGGGCTCATTTTTTTGTAATTCTGTGTAGTGTATGTATCCATCATTGCATTTCTGTTCTGTATCCAGTTTTCATTCTTCCTGCCTGAGCTTAGTCTGTGGAGATCTGAATATTAAATATGCTGGAAAACAAATTAGCAATATTTTATCAGCTCTTAAGTACTCACTGCATTTCATTTTACTTATATCTTCAAGCTGTTGCAGAGAAAAACACTTTTATAAAATCCTAGCAATTTTGATATAACAGAAAAAAAGGTGGAGAAGATTGAAACAGGAAATTATATCTAGTGGCACTGAAGAAAAATTGTATAATCAGAAATCCCTATGTGCCATTGCTTTATTCATTTATCATTAAGAGACATGTTTCAAAAGAGAATGAGGAGTAAATTCTTTCTCCACTTGTACAGAAAAAGGAGTCGAAAACCACAATAAAACTACTCTTTGTTAAAGATCACAGATCTGTTTGTCCTTTGTTAATTTATCTATCATATACAGTTGAAAATACATTGAATCTTACTTATACGGAGCTTGCATAGTTTATCCATTCAGACCTGGACTTGTAATATGCAAATATCAGAAAACTGTACTTGTTTTTCTAAATTCCTTGTTTAGAGGAAGTGATTTCTCTCCCTAGAATAAACAGTCCACTGGGTGAGGAAATAAAAACACTGGCAATGGATAACTGCAAAAGTCTCTTGTACTTGGCTATATTGGTTCTGAAATAAAGAGTTACATTTATACACAAGTAGCAAACATTGCTGAAAAATACCTGAGGTTCAGCACCGAGAGACAGCTCTTAAATTTTGTGTCACTCATAATATAAATGAGATTCTTGTGGGAGTGATATGCTAACACTGAAATTTGTTTGTAGTGACTTATGCTGTACTATCTGATTGTCAGATAGAATTCCAGTTGACAGGGTGATTTCATGGAGAAGCAGTTCAGAAGGTATATTGAAGGTAGTTATATTTATTTATGTGGCCACTCATCTTAAGTCCACTGCTGTTAGTTTCACACAAAACAACATCTTGGCTATAGAATGAACTCTCGCAGTATGATAAAATCAATTTATTAGTGTTACCTATTTATTATTTATGATGTACTAAAGACCTAGAAATCCCATTCATGATCAATCCATAATTAGGCCTGGGTTGAATAGACAGATAAGAATAAGGAAATTCTGGACTCCATAAGCTGTGCAAGTAATTATTTGCAAGCTCTGATCCCTTAACAAGAACAAGTCTGTTAGTTTCCTGGGAAGCAGTATGAGCATTGAGATCACCGTGCTGAAATCCTCAACATAAACTAATTGATGTATCAGGTATGTTAACATTGTAGTATAAGTATTACAAATGATGCACAGACATAGGCTTTTCTGGATCCATAATACCCAACCCTGTAACTAAGAAGGGACAACAGTCAGAAACATGCAGATAAATCTCAGAACTGCGAAAATGTACTTGTGTGTCCAGCTGCAAGACACCACTTAAATAATCCCTTGCACATGTGTTATGAAAACTTAAATTGGCGATTTAAATTGTAGAATCCTAGAACCATTCAGCTGGGAAAAGACCTTTAAGGTCATTGAGTCTAACCATTAACACAGCCAAGTCCAACACTAAACCATGTCCTTAAGTGACACATCAAAACCTATTTTAATACCTCCAGGGATGGTGATTCCATCACTGACCTGGATGGCCTGTTCCAATGCTTGACAACCCTTTTGATGAGAAAATTTTCCCATCTATCCAACCAAAACCTCCCCTGGCACAATGACCTGGAGGCTCTTTGCTCTTGTCCTATTCCTTGTTACTTTGCCTCTTTTTCTCCAGGCAAGACAGCTCCAGCTTTCTAGCTGCTCCCATCAGGCTTGTGCTCCAGACCCTTCACCATCTCTGTTGCCCTGCTCTGGATGCCCTCCAGCACTTCAATGTCCTTCATGCACTGAGGGCCCCAAAACTGATGCAAGGTGGGGCCTCATCAGTGCCAAGTTCAGGGAGATGGCCATTGCCCTGATCCTGCTGGTCATGCTATTTCTGATACAAGCCAGGATGCCATTGGCCTTTTTGGACACCTGGGCACACTATGGCTCACGTTCTGCCAGCTGTTGACCAGCATCCCCAGGTCCTTTTCCACTAAGCAGCTTTACATCTGCTCTAAAAATCATAGAATCATATCATCATCAAGTTGAAAACACCTTTAAGATCAAGTCCAACTGCCAACCAAATCTGTAGCACTGTGTGGTCTTATTCTGACACAAGGGCAGTACCTGGCACTCTGTCTTGCTGAACCTCAAACAATTAGCCTCAGCCCATTTATCCAGCCTGTCCAGATCTTTCTGCAGAGACTTTCTACTCTCCAGAAGATCGACACTCTCCCCCAAACTTGGTGTCATTTGCAAACTGACTGAGAGTGCTCAGTCTCTATCCTATTGCTCAGGTCATTGATAAAAATCTTAAACAGGACTGACCCCAATACTGGCCCTTGGGCAGCACCTACCAGCAGCCAGTTGGATTTACCTGTATTCATCACCACTCTCAGGGCTCAACCATGCAGAACATTCTCTATCCCATGAAGAGTGGACCCACCCAAGCCATGAGCAGCCAATTTCTCCAGGAAAATAATGTGGAAAATGGTGTCAGAGGTTTTACTGAAATCCAGGTAGGCAACATCTACAGCCTTTCCCTCATCCACTAACCGGGACAACTTGTGATAGACGGATATTGAGTCAGTCAAGCAGCACCTGCCTTTCATAAACCCCTGCTGGCTGGACATGATCCCTTGGTTGCCCTGCCTGTGCTGTATGATGTGGTTCAATATGATCTGCTCCATGATTTTCCCCAGCACCAAGGTCAGGCTGGTAGGGCTGTGGTTCCTCAGATCCTCGTTCTGGCCCTTCTTGTAGATGGGCATCACACTTGCCAACCTCCAGTCAGCCGGGATGTCCCCAGTTAACCAGGGCTGCTGGCAAATTACTGAAGGTGTCAAGACAGTGAGTGAAGGTGAGTGCTTCCACCAGCTCCCTCAGTACCCTTGGGTGGATTCCACCTGACCCCATAGACTTGTGCACATCTAAGTGGTGTAGCAGATCACTGACCATTTCCTCTTGGATTATGGAGGCTTCATTCTGCTCCCTGTCCCTGTATCCTAGCTCAGGGAGCTGCATACCTGAAGAACAGCAGGTCTCACTATTAAAGGCTGAGAAAAAGAAGGCATTAAGTACCTCTGCCTAATCCTCATTTGTTGCTGTTTCCCCCCATATCCAGTAAAGGAGATTATAAAATTAAACATCCTTTTGTTGCTGTTTCTAGAAAGTTTCTATTTTGTCTTTTACGCTAGTAGCCAGATTGAGTACTAGTTGAGCTTTGACCTTCTCAACCTGCATTACCCCACAGCATCCTTGTAGTCCTCCTGAGCTGCTGCTCTTTCTTCCAAAGGTCAAAAACTCTCCTTTTTTTCCTGAGTTCCAGCCAAAAGCCTCTGTTCAACCAGGTCAGTCTTCTTCCCTGATGGCTTGTCTTTTGGCACGTGGGCACAGCGTTCTCCCGTGCCAGTAAGATTTCCTTCTTGATGAATGTCCATTTTGCTTATGTGAATTTATAAAGAATACTCTTCTTTTATTGTAGGCACAGTTTTAACTTTTATAGATTTGGTAAAGAATCTGGTGAAATGGGTTCTAGTGACTTCACTGAACTATGAATTACGCACAACATGACTATGCCGTTGCTCATGTGCTGCTTTCCACTACCGAGGTCTGGAAGAATATTGATTTCTATTTTTCTGATGAAGGCAAGATTAACTAAGCACTTATTGAGAGAAGGAATAGAGTGTGGGTATGAACTGGAGGAAACAGTTCATTCTCCTAAATTGTCTCTTATTTGCTTATAAGGGTATGACTTGAAGGCAGTTCTGGAAGTTCCCCTTGGGGTTGTCCTTGAGATCTCATTTCCAGTGTTTAGACACAGTATCAAATATCTCAGTCTTCAGGACCACAATTATCAACTGCAAAAGCACTTAGTATCTTTACTCTCTCACTGATCTTCTTAGTATAAAGCAGTACACACCTTATGAATAACTGAGCATATTTTTATAATGTGAATATTTCCTTACCCATATGATAAAACTGTAGTTTTACAATCAAATTCTTAAGTATTTACTTATTGACAAAACAAAATGTATAATCCCTCTATTCTCTTTAAACACTAAATTTTTACTAGAATCTTCCAAAAGCTTTTTTCCATTTATATTCTCTGTCACTGAGAAAAAGTGATGTAATGGCATATTACTGTAGTCCATGCTATGTATGTTTGTAGAAATCTATTGACCCTTAAAATAATAGTAAAAAACATTTCCACTAAGTCAGCACAGAAACTCCAAATATCATTCAGAATGTCTGTTTCTTGGTGTAGACACTTCTGTCCAAGGGATTGTCATGGTAAACCCAGGAATCTTCAGACCTTTTTACACTTGTCCACATGAACACTTTTACACATCAGAGTGTGCATTACTGAGTCCTTTGTCATATTCTTAAGTATTTATAAGAACCAGTTTTAAGTAAAATGACAGCTGTATTTATTGCTTGTGCAAAGAAATATTTCCAGACACTTCCATGTTCCTAGGGGTAGTATTTTTAAAATATATTTACCACTAACACAGTTCTTTGGAATTACCATTGTTATAACACTTCTTTTAGCACTCTAAACTAAGAAACTTCACATTCCAGTTATTTCCACTTCCTTGTTTGTTTATTTAGTTGGTTGGCTGGGGGGTGGGTTTTGGTGTGGTTGGGTTTTTTCCCTTTTGGTTTAACAGAAGATAACAATTATTTTTATTTTCGACTTTCTATTTTTAACAGTCAAAGTTTCTAAGTACTGACGTTCTTGAAAGTAACTCTTTATTTAATTTTTTGGTACTCAAGTTTTTGTATATTCCTAATTTTTAAATTAATTCTAGATTAGGATCACCTATATTCTTTATTGAATGGGTTTTTCAAAGATCCAATTAGGATTTATAAAGAAGGAAGTATGGCTAGATTTTTGAAAATGACACGTTGCTCATAATATATTTTGCATTTAAAAGTGTCTCCTAAGGGCAAAAGCCATTAGTTACTAATCTTTTAATGAGAGCAGACACTCTCTTAACTGTGTATTTTGCTGAAGAACAGTTTTTACTTTGCCCTCAACACCTAGGTAATTAGGCTTTATTCATTGTATGGGAAATGTGAGATAGTTCTGGTTGCATTTGTAGTCTTTTCTGATGTTTTTCCATGCACTTTTAGTGCTGTTTCTGTGTGTTTCATACTTTCATAGCACTTCCTGTCATGGAAGTGATGATGGGTGCAAATGCACAAAGGACAATGTATAATAGAATGTGATTTATATTGCTGTAATTCATATTTTGTACCCTGTTAATGTGTTCACATGTAATTAGACTGCTAATGGTGAATTATGGAAATGTGGATCACACATTCTAACAGGATTGGAAATGGCTTGCATAATAGTATTCCAAATTAAAAAAAAAAAAAAGGAAGGTGTTTTGTGACAAAAGATTATTCCAAGTTATTATAATGATTATTATTTTTTGCCCCCCACTGAAAAAACCCCAACAGTATCTGATGACACACCACTGAAATCAATTAATAGTTTACTGTCAGTATCAATGGATATAATATTGAGGACATTTCATCACTGTGTTTTTTTACAGAAAAGGACCATAAGATGTAGACTTATTTCAATAAAAATAATATGAAAATAGAATTAATATATTTAAAACCTGCTAAAAGTCTATTTCCTAACACAAACTACTTTAATAACTTGTTCAAGACCTACTGCAGCCTTTAGCAGAAATGTCAGCATTGAATATATAATGTCTCTCCCCTACCTCCTGCCTAGCAGCAGAGTTCAACAGTGCTTCAGAGGCGTCTTATCTTCTGAAGTTTTAATAATCCTAATTTATTTTCTGAAGAGAAGGTAAAACCTTAGAGCAGTCCAACTGCCTCTGACAAATTTGCTGCCAGCAGAGAGCTAAATGAAAGAGGAATCCACAGCATTCATCTTTCACACAAGTTGTATATGAACCATGGATGACCGTGGGTAGATGAATTTCAAAGGTGGTCAGTCCTGTCTCATCTGGATGTTTCAGGCTGTGGCAACTTAAAACCAGCAGGGATGCTTTTAAGTCAGGTTTTTTTATATGGAAAGCTAAATTTGGATAACAAACTTGATGCTCAATTTGACTTTTTAAGCACAAATGCTACTTGAAAGTTGTCTTGTATTCTTTGCACTAAAACACAAACAAATCTTTTAGTTTTGAGGACCTTCATTTTTGCTCTCAGCTATTAGTTTGAAAACAGTTCCTTATATCAGAATTTTCTGGTCACATAATCAGAATTTTCTGGTCACATATAAAAGTCTGTAACTAAGGAAACTATCAAGCATGCTACATGAACTTATCCTGAAGTTCAAAAATCAAAAGTATTTTCTATACATTTAAGGACAAGAAAAGAATTCAAGTTCTTATAAAAGTATGCCTTTTAAAATCTTAGTTTCAATCAAATGTTAAATTTATTTTATTATTAATTTGGAGCATTCATTTCATAGATGAAATTCAGCTTAACATCTTACTCTTACACTGAGGGCTGCAGTCCTTTATGTTGCTCTTGACAACTTTTTTTACATGCACTTCTTGTTAGAAACATAAGTGGTTCTCAAAATGACACTATGGCAAAATAGACCTAGAAAACCCATGACATTGAAAGCCTGGGAAGGGGCACGTAGATGTTTGCCTACATTTTCTTAGGAGTTGTAATGTGTTCTACATACACAAAACACAATGCACAGCAATACACAAGTTTTTGTTCTTGGATTTTTTTTTAACTGAGAAGTAAAACAGAATTCCAAACCTTTCAAATCTGTTTTAAACTGGAGTATTTATTGCTTAAAGTGTATTTTACCAGAAGACTGAGAAGTGATTATTTGAGTCTCCTCCATCTGGAGTCTTTCCATTGATTGCAATGGGACTTCACTTAAGCCCTTAGTACACAGCATTTTCTTTCATAGAAGAGCATCTCAAACTGGGTCATTTAATCCATTCTCACACTAATTTAGTGTTATTTCTCTATAGTAAGTGCATTGACTTGTTTAGTTTAAAATATCATAAAATATTTTCACCAGTTCTGAAATTTTCCTCAGGACTGTTTTTAACTCATGGTATCAGAGCAATTTTTAATTTTATTGATTAGTTAACAAACAAAAATTAAAGTTCCCCCCTTCAAGTTCCCTCACTCTTATTGTTTAAAAAACTAGTCTTCTTGCTATCTTGACATTTTCAAGATAGTTGTATTTCTTTTTATATGCGTTCCATTACTTGATGGAATGGTAACTGCTTTTAACAAATCCTATCTGTCTTTCTTCTTTACAAAGCAGTAGCAGATTGGCTTCTTATAGGTGTTCTTCTTTCATAATTTTCAAAAAATAGTTACTACTGCTGTTTAATTAGTCGCTGCACTGTGATTTCTCAAATATATCTGCAGGCAATATTGGCTTGTCTCTTTCCTATTGTGAAAGAATGTGCTCCTAACTGACAGGTGGCATTGTACTTTTTTCCTGAAAACTTAGTTGTTAGAAAAAAATGAAAATATTGATTTATCACAAATGGAATAAAATAAAGCACAAGAATTGTGTTTTTCTGATCTTTTAAATCTCCATATAAATTACCACTTAATTTTAAAACTATGGTAATCATATTCAGTACAATATTTTGATGAAACAGCAAAGTTTAGCTGAACATAGGTTTTTTCAGATTCTAAGGTCGTGGTTGTAGTAACAATTAGGATAACATGTAGAAAAGAAACTGATCAAATAATCTGTAATTGTTGTCTATCAAATTTATCAAGCTGTATCTTAAACATATATGTCGACTTTTTAAGTGCTTTTTCTAACCCCCACCCCCCCCCCAAAAAAAAAAAAGCTCAAGTTCAAAAGTAGTTTATAATTTGTATCTTCAGGGTCTCTTTAGCAATTTTGTCATTAAATAAAAGTATATACTCTACATTGTTTGCTTTCCTGCTTCTCCTTCACAGCAGATCCACTGCTACACTTTCAAACTCTATCCTGTGTTGCTGAAAGCAGCAGGGATTTCAGCACTTGTTTCAAAGGCACAGAAAACTCACAGTATCCTCAAATATAACTAATCCTCAATAGATAGGACATAATGTTAAAATAGTAAAATCATGCTTATATGTTCAAGAGAACTTAAAAAAGTGGAAAAAAACATGCTCTTCATTCATTAGGAAGAAAAGGAATCAATGTAGGAACAATCAATCAAACAAAGTAGGGAACATGTATTAAAGGATCTTTTCCTCCTTTTCTTTCCCAAAGAAAATACTTGTTTTCCAGACTGATAAGTAACATATAAAAACAGGAGCAGGCGATTCTATTGTGTCATAAGTCAAGCAAACAGGGCAAAAGACCAGTTTGGCTGAACTGGGAACTTCTCATGAATCTCAAAAGGCAAAAAAAAATAATTCTATGATATCAGGAAGTGGGAATTGCAGGAAGATTACAGTGCTGTGGTTCATTCATGCAGAGAGAAGATACAAAAAGCCAAATGTCAGTTAGAGTTGAAACTGGCCAATGTTGTTTCAGATAAAAAGAAGGGCTTTTTTATAGTATATTAATAGCAAGAAGAGATATAAAGAAAACATCAGACCAATACTTTTTGAAGATGGTCATCTGACTAACATGAACTAAGAAAAAGCCAAGACGGTCAATGAGGTTTTTGACTCTATTTTTAATAGTAGTGATAGACCTCAGGATGCCCTGTCCCTTAAGTTGAAGGAGCACAAGTATGAGATCAGCAGCTTTAATTTGCAATGAATGAAATGGTAAAGGACCAGCTGTATGAGCTGAATGTTCACAAGACCATGGAATCTGAGATGATTCATCCCAGAGGACTGAAGGAGGTAGCAGATGTTTTGACAGAAGCCCTCTCAATCATCTAAAAAAGGGCAGTCCCTGCTGACTGAAAGCTGGCCAATGTTATTCCTGTCTACAAAAACAGTTAGAGAAGATCCAGGGAACTATGGATCTCTTAGTCTGGGGAAATTATGGAGAAGATTATACTGACATTGAAATATCATATTGAGCCATATTGAAAGGCATTTTAAGAACAATCAGATGCAGTCTACACAGGGTTCAGAAAAAGAAAGTCCTTTTTAACTTATTTGATACCTGCTATGATAAAGTCGCACACGTAGTCAATGAATGGAAGGTGGTGGAGGTTTTTTTTCTGGATTTTTAGTACAGCTTTTGATATTGTCCCTCACAGCATCCTTCTGGACAGTGTATTCAACTCGGGACTAGCAGGTTCATGGTGTACTGAAGGGCAGAGATCAAATGGTTGTAGTGAATGTAGGTGTAGTGAATGACTACATCTCACTGGCGACAGTCATCAGAGGTGGTCCTCAGGGTTCAACTTTAGGGCCAGATCTGTTAAAAATATTTATAATTTATTTGGATGCATGAGTTGAATGCACCATTAGCAAGTTGCTGTTGATACTAAACTGGGACGTGCTATTGACTCTTGAGGCAAGAAGCCTTGCAGAGGGATCTAGATAGATTGAAACTTTGGGAAATTATTATTGGAATGAAATTTAACTTGTCCAAATACCAGACCCTGCACCTAGGAAAGATTGACATCAGACACATGTAAAAACTGGGAGATGAGTGGCTGGAGAGCAGCCCTGAAAAAGGATCTGGGGGTCCTGTGCAAAAGCAGGCTCAGTATGTGGCATCACTCTGCCCTGGCAGCCCAGAGGGCAATCCCCATCCTGGGATGCATCAAACACAGCAACACCAGCTGGTCAAAAGAGGTCGTGAATCCACTGTATTCAGCATTGGTGCTGCCTCATCTGAATGCTGCGTGCAGTTCTGGGCCTCAAATTTTATGAACAAAGTGAAGGTCCTTGAATAAGTCCAGAGGAGGGCAACAAAACTGATGAAAGGGCTGGAAGGAGTTCTCATTGCTCTCTACAGCTTCCTGAGGATGGCAAGTGGAGAGGGAGGAGCTGTTCTCTTCTCCCTGCTACTCAGTGATGCGACACATGGAAATGGTTCAAAGCTGGAGACTTAGACTGCAGGAAGCATTTCCTTACTGAGTGAGTGGTCAAGCTCAGCAACAGGCTTCCTAGAGAGGTGGTCATTACCCCAAGCCTGTCAGTGTTTAAGAGGATATTGGACAACGCTCTCAACAATATACTTTAAATTTTTTTCAGCCTTGAACTGGTCAGGCAGTTGGATTAGATGATAATTATGTGCCTTTCCAACTGATATAGTCTATCTTATTCTATTCTATTCTATTCTATTCTATTCTATTCTATTCTATTCTATTCTATTCTATTCTATTCTATTCTATTCTATTCTATTCTATTCTATTCTATTCCATTCCATTCCATTCCATTCCATTCCAAACTTCTAGAACAAGTCAGTCTTTGAAGAGTATGTAATTGCCAGTGACACATGGATCAATTCTGGCAAGAAATGCCAGTTATGAACTCCAGCCAGAGGTGAGGACTTCATTACATTGCCTGGTGTGGTCCATGTGTAATGCCAAAAAGGTGTCCAAGAAAATTTATGTAAGAAAAGGGATTTAAAAATTAGTAACAAGGCAGAGCAAAATTATTTGGACTGCCACAAATATTGTAATCAGCCACATCAAACACAACAGACAATCTCAGTATCTTGAAATACCATACCTGAAATTTTTAAAATTAGGACTATATATGATCAGTAATCTGCACTTTTTACTGAAAATGATTGGAAAATAGTAAAAAAACCCAAAACATAATGATGAGCATAATCATATTGAGAGATTTTGATTGTTCACACATAGACTGGATGAACATTGTGCTATCTTGTGTTACATTTTTTTAAACTCAAATGCTTTTTGGAGAAATTTGCCTCTAGCAGATCACAGAAATGAAATCTCTTGATTTCCTATTGAGAGATGCAGGATACTTGATCCAAAAATTGTTTTAATAGTGACTGTGTTGATTACCTACCTTAGAAAAGGAAAAATAAAACTTATAATTCAGCTGAATAATTCTTTAGCTTTCTTTCAAAAGAGAAATTCCATGAAATTAAGCAAAACAGATACAAGATTACCTAAAAAGAGGACAAAAGAATAGTGTTCTCAGTAGGCATGAGGAATATCTAAAAAAAACCAAAAAATGTTAAGACTAGGACAAAAAATTAATGAAGGGACTGAAACACTATTATTTGCTGTGTATGGCTAAACATAAGAGTAAAGGAAGTGGAAAGAGGTAGAAAAGCTTTCTTCCTAAAGTGGAAGTCTTCAATCGCATAAAAGAGAAAAGAGCATTAACTCTTAGTAACCAAATGTAGAATTATTACAAACCAGACTGAAAAAAAAAATTCTGAGAAGCAACATATAAAAACCATTGAAATAAAATTCTTTCTATATGCTCTGGAAGTCAGATGACTGTTAGAGATGGCAGAATCCAAAACTGTCAATGTGTACAAGAAGCATTCAACAATATTAGAGCCGTAACAGACATTGGTAGTAAGGTGAGTCTAAAAAACTCCTTCTGACTGAACTAAAGTTGATGAAAATGAACAAAACCAATGTGCTAGGAACAGACAGTACTCACCCAAGAGTTGTAAAGGAATTTGAATATGACATTGTTAAATTACTAATTTCAATTTATAGTCTAACCTCAAAACAGCTGTTATGAGTGGGGTCCCACCAGTACCCTGTGCTCTGCAGTATTTTTTCAAGCAGTCTTATACAGATGATGGACACTGAGGTCACAGAAGTTTCTGATTAAACAATTATTTAATTATTTTGAATAGAGTAAGATAAATCTGCATAGAATAAATAGTTGAAAGACCTTATGATACTTAGGATGGAATTAATGTAATCTAAGTTTAGCTGCCTAAAAGTTTGATATTCAGAATAAACTTGGCATTTACGGTTCCAGCACAGAGTTTGGAAAGATATATACGTTAGAAAGCTGGTCCATCCATTTTATCTTACAGAAAGATGAATCACATACTTTATTGTTTACAGGGAAATCTTAGATAATGATCTTGGGCCTGACAATTTACTTTTTCACAGCTGTGAGAGGAAACCCAACAAGTAACCTGGGCAATGAAATGTGAGAAAAAATTCAATGGAAATAAATGCAAAGTAATGCATGTGAGCAATATAAGATTCTATATTTAGAAATGAGTATATATATACATACTGATTTATGCATGCTAATTAATTCAGTAAATAGATTTTTAATCCACTGATAGCTCTTTAAAATTAGTACTTAAGTGACCAGAAGAAGTTAAAAATGCAATGAAAAGTTGGTGTTATCTGAAGAAAAACACATATTAAAAGCTAGGAAAAAAATCAGCACCATGTAAATCAAAATCATACTTATCTCCAGCACATAAGCCAAATAGACTAGGGGAAAAAATGTTCAGGAGAGGTTGGCTGAGATCCTCAGACACGTAGATGACTAACAGCCAACCTCAATGGAGTTGCAATGTTTGAAGAGCCAGCTCTGAATGTTTTCCCAACACCCTGTAAATTTACTATTTGCTAATCTGACAGCTCTTACACATGTAAATCCATATTACAGACATTCTTTAGTGAGAGCATAAAGTCACATTGCTGAGGACACTGTTAATGCATGGCACACCATGATCGTATTTTCTGTGAACTGAAATGCAATGATATCTCTTTGGGCTCTGGATTTTTACTATTATTACTAGGCACATTCCTCTTCACAGGCTGTCTGGTTGGCAAAAGAAATTACCTCATTAGTCTTTTTCTTGTCAGGATAATCTTGGCAAAAAAACCTACTAGACTGCTGGGTTTATCTCACTAATGTTGTTGATTTATTCTGTGCTTTTAATCTGTGTTTGTTGCCTATTTTGGTGAGTTTTTAGACCAATTCTTAAATCTGTATTCCTTCAAACTGAAAATTTATATTAAATTTTCAATGGTATAAAATTTGGAAGAATTATGCTGTCTCATGTATAATTGGGGTTTTGTTTTTCTCCCTTATGATTATTTTGGATCAAAATAAATGCCTAACATGAAGCATACTGAAGTCAATCCCTAAATCTTCTAGCAGACATAACATAATTGATGCAAAATTCTTTGTAGAAAACAGAGGAAGTGCAGAGGAAAACTAAAAGTTTCCAACAGATGAAGGGCCTTCTTTGATGGTAGTTTGATTTCAAAGAACCAGAGCTCTGCTTTTACACTTGTATTTTACACTTTTTACACTTTTTACACTTTTTACACTTTACATTTTTTTCTTCTTGTAGCTGCACATCATCTTTTGCAGTAACTTAGGCATGGGTAGAGAGTGAACATATGGTGCATTCCTTAGAAAAAAGTCTGCGCAAAGTGACAGCAGAAATTATTTGTTAGCCATCATAGAAACCTCCTGATTAAAAAAGTTCATGCTTTGGCTGCTATTTGTAGAAGTAAGCACCCTCAAGGGACTTGATTGAAAATGTCAATTGAGGTATGACAGATAGCTAGTAAAAACATTAGTGGTGTTTCATGTTCTACCACTGTTCATTATGTTTAAACTAAAACTCTACATAGATACTGCATGACAATACACATATTATATAAAGGTCATTCCCAAAATGTTAGAGATGAAATAATGTTTCTTTTGAGTAAATATGCTTTGAGATTTGTCATATGATTGATATGGAAAAAGGGTAGAACAGGTAATGAAAACAAGCCTGTTTTTCTCAAATGTATTTTTTCAGCCATTACAGAATTAGTTCCTGTGGCCCAAATATAAGATTTGTTATTGCCTACTTGCAAGTGGAAAGTATAAAGATGTCACTGATGATCTAGGAAGAAGAAAACAGTTATGTTTATATTTCAGAAGCTTAAAAAAATTCCTAAGCATAAACTCTTCTAAAAAAAACCACTTTGGAAGTCTTATAAGGAAGACTAGTATGATTTTTTGTACCCATAGATGTCAAAAGAGTAGAAAATTCTATTAACACCACCAGTAAAAAGAGTAATATTAGTAAAGTCCACAGTCTACTCCTTTGAATAATTTTCCCTTGGAAAACTTTGCAATATACAATATAAACTAAACTTAAAGTTGCAACACTGTCGGAACTATTTTGAAAATACCATCCAATTTTACATATTTGTGAATGAAACAAATACCAAGTTAAAGAAAAAGAAGCATGTCAAAAGGAGAAACATGAAAAAAAGTTGACAGTAAGGCCTACTATGCTTATGGAATAGACCTCAAGACACTGGTTAATTCCTATGCTGGTCAGTTTACTCCTTGTACATTGTCAAGACAAAATATGTCCCTTATAGTGTTGGGGTGCACTGTGTGCTGGAAGAGAGATAGGCCCTGAGGGCCGGAGAGAGAGCCTCGTTCTCAGACCCAGAGGTGACCCTGGGATTACAGCCGGGTCACGAGGGATAGGCTGAGAGAGGATTGTGGGTTTCTGGACAGTGTTGGACCTATGAGATGTGATAATTGTAATTTGTGACCTTGTAGGGTATTATTTACGTTTTATCGTAATAGGCAATGTCTGGGAAATACCCCAGGTGATTGGGGGACACTGAGGTGAACAGCTTTCCTGTTTATATGACGAGATATCCTGTAGCTACTGGTATTTAGGGGAATTTCTGATGCCTAATAAAGGCTTTGCACTTTTTCCACCACGTGTGCAGAGTCCATGCCCATGCGTGATTACTGCATTATAGTATATATGTTCTTATTCAAAAGTGACCTAGTATTTTCACAGAACAATGTTTCTAGGCCTCTTTCCTATTTGTGTCTAACTGTTCATAAACTTTGTCATTTCCACCATCACGCACCAATCCCTCTTCTGCCAGGCTAAGATAGTGCTGAGAGATTAAATTGCTTCAGACAGGCATTATGAGGGATAAATAACAGATAGCAGTAGAAGGTCTTAAGATACTTTCTTTCCTCCTGGTGGGTAAATGGCTGTCACCATGCTGCTTGCCAGATTGAAAGAGAGAGAGAAAAAAAGCAAGGTAGGTTTCCTTCCCAGCATATATTCTCAAAGGTGACAAAACCTCATAATGATAGTTTTATTAATGTGTTTCACCATTCATTTACCTTTTGTTTTGAGTTCTTGAAAATATTGTTGAACTGGGCTCCATTTGAAATGAAACCAAGTAAAATACTGGAATCAGATGCAAGCCTAGCCTGAAGCAGGCAGTCAAAATCTCAATGATATTGCCACCTTCTGACACGGAAGGAAAGGANTCCATTTGAAATGAAACCAAGTAAAATACTGGAATCAGATGCAAGCCTAGCCTGAAGCAGGCAGTCAAAATCTCAATGATATTGCCACCTTCTGACACGGAAGGAAAGGAAGGAAGGAAGGAAGGAAGGAAGGAAGGAAGGAAGGAAAGGAGGAAAAAACTCCTTGCTTTATGCAAGCTATCATTTAAATCAACAGACTTATTTATAGACTAAGACTCAAACACATTTAACATAATTTTAGCTACTCAAGTAAGTAGTCTATAGTTCAGAAAAACGGGATTGATGAATTCTGGCTGTTCATGCCTCCAGTCATTACAGAGGAAATGTAAAACAACTGGGATCTTAATTGTACCTTAAAATTATGTTCTTTGCATAGTAGACTACTGGTTTTTACACTAATGACTGTATTTTTGATTTCCATATGTTCTGAGTTGTTTAGTTTCCAGGAATTTGAGCTGGTGGCGACCAGCATGGATCTGGCATGAGTCCTGAAAGATTTAAAAGGAGTGCATTCACAAGGTAGCTACTCCTTGCATGCGTATTTAAAGCGTATTGAAATTATTGCACATATGCAAATCAGCTTCACCATCCGAGTACAATAGCTTTTTCAAATTTTAGATTTTTTCTCATGTGTGTGGAAAATATATGCTTTGCATGCATAGGAGTCCATTAAATTAAATGAATATTGGGCCAAATTGCTAAGCAGGAAAGCATATCTGACTTTTAAAAAAAGAGGTTAATTTATAGTTCAAGAAAAGGGACAGTTAAAAATATCAAACCACAACAAGTTTGATTCAATATTTTTTTGGTCATGTAGAATCCAGTAAAATGTATTCACAAATATTCAAAGAGGTAGCAAGGCTTGGAGTACTTCCAATACCAATTTTACTCAGATTCTTTTCAATTTGCAGTCTTGTTTACTAGTCTAAAGAGCTCTGTGTTGTCAAATTTCTGTTCCCCATGGCTCTTCAATATCTTCTTTCAATCTTGAATCTCAGAATGTACACAATATCCATGTAATGGTTTCTTCACTGCTGAAAATAAGAAAATATAAGCTCCTTATTCTTACACAGTCTACCTTTCTTATCTTAAGGGAGTCTATCTAAGGGTAACATTAGCTTGTTAGTCACAATGAGGCACTGAGGTAATTTCCAACTGATTATCCCCCACGGCTAAGTGATATTATGTGAAATCATACAATTTTATATTAATACACATTGAAAAACTGGACTCTGACCAGTTCTGAGCAACGGTAGCAGAATTTAACCTCCAAATAGAATTTATGAAGTCAAAAAATTTGATTTAACATACTGACCCACAGAGTGAAATCTGACATCTTAAGGTCAGTCTCTGGTAATCAGAACACGAGGAAGCAGAGGTAATTTGCTATTCATGTTTTACATTAAGCTTAGAAAACACATTTCTTTTTACTGCCAGATAAATCTTAGAGAATGTGTTTTAGCTAAAAAAAAATCGAAGTCCTTAAGGAAAGGTTGACAAGAAACAAAACCACCCAAAAACAAATGAATAACGCTAACAAGATTAAAATATTTTATTTATGAATAACAAAGCAAAACAGCTCCAAATGGTGGCAAACACAATTCTTTTTTATGTAAAAGGGCACCGCATAATGCAAGTGTATAATATTTACAACAGCTGTGTTGAATGGCTCACAAACAATTCTGTCCTTGCCTCTTTTGTTTCAGTTCCTTTTCCACCTTTAGTTGAGCAAAGATCACAGAGGTCTGTTGTATGCCAAATCTGATGGGGAAAAACAAGCAAGCATACAAATCTGACACAAAAATTGAAAAGAGTGTAAAATGAAAGAAAGCTGTAGTTTGTATGCAACATATTTTTCTTCTGTCATTTAAATAGCTGTAATTTTACACCATAAATCTGGGAAATGCATTAAGTAAGTAAAATAGCAGTCAAGAAGGTTTTTTTTTCCTTCTGAGATGGATAATGTACTTGTAAGCCAGCACTGTGTTTTGAATCATCTCTAAGTCACTACTCCCAAGTATAAATGATAATATGTGTCCTCAGAAATTCTTCTCCACGCTCCCCCCAAAGACATTTAATAAACCCAAAAAGTATTATTAAATGCCTGCGTGTTGAAAATCCTTTGAAGTTTTATGGAAAATAACATGTCTCTGAATAATACAGCATACTCTTTCTTGACTTCCATCTCTCTCGCTTCATATGTTACCGAGCTTTATCAGCATAAGCACTTTTATATAGTTCACTCATTAAATGATTTCAGCTTTTGAATTCCCAGATTTTTTGAAATTAATGACTAATCATAGAGAGTGCCTGACAGCTATAAATAAAAACATTCTGGAGGTCTGCTTTATTAATTCAAATTTTCACATATTTATCTCTTTATTAATACTAAAAAAAAATAAGAGAGACATGAACACTCTTCACAGAATTTTTAGCTAGTTTGAGCCCAGTCTTAAATCAGAAGAAAAACCTTTATCCATGCTGCAAATCAAATATTCTAGCTATGTGCTTTGAAAAGATTACATCTATCCCACTGATCCAGAATAGTGGAGTGAGAACTGTTACATAAATTTCCTACTTTTTAAACAGCTGTTCTTTTGAAATATACATACTTTTTAACATCTGCCTAGATTTCCCTTCTTTCAAAATCCTTTAGTTTCTTTCTAATTACACATAGGAACGACACTGGGGCCCCAATAGCAGCATTATGGGATTCCTGGATTATATGTATTGAGATAAAAAATTATATAGAAGACATATATCAGTTCTATATGCTATGAACACTCTTCACACACAATGCTTGTGAGTCACAACATCTACTGTTCAACTGAAATTGCTGGTCATAAGTCTTCTTCTGCACCTTTATTCACAGCATAATATCTATTTACTACACTTTATGGAAGGGAGGAGGTGAATTTCAACCTATTGCAATGCCTATTCAAGTGATATTTGATGTGATACTAGAGTAATTGTGTGTGCAAGAATATAAAGAGAAGCACAATTCAGTGACCATTATCACTGAAGTAATAGTCTCCAATTCCCATAAAACTTGGTCCAATATATAATAGACTATTATGATTGTGATTTTTATACTAACTTGGCTCAAATCACAAAGCAAAGCCTCTGCATAATCTTTTCACTCTTGGATTGCAATAGTATACTCAACGTTTTTGCCTGAGGCAGTAAAATATTCCAAAATACTATTGTGCTCTTACTTTCCGTGTTGGTCAGACATTTGCGACAAAAATATTGACAAATTTCATATGTTTAGAAGCCAGATCCATTGGCTTATTGCCCTAAAACAAGAGGTAAAGCAATTTACAAGTCTAACTCTGGAATGTGCTGATATTTACATTTGCAGTAGGTAGTTGCATTTTGAACTCATGACTTAATGCTGTTTTCACTCATGAGAATGCAGATGTCAAGAAAAAGTAAGCAGAAATTGTCATGACCGGTTTTGTTGTTGCTGACATTATTTTACAATATCATTTGTTTATGAGAGAACCTGGCAACCTCAGGCCTTTTCCAAAAAGAGCTCCTGCTTGGGGATTCTGGAGGATGGTGGAATTTTTATGACAAGCTGTGTGTGAGAAGTAGGCTCACCATGGGATTAAAACAGAAGGAAGGCCCATTTTTGTGCCTGTTGTGATTGGTAATGTGAACATCTACAAAAACCCACATTTGCTACATGAACACAAACCAAGCACATGCAGGTATATTTCTTAGTGTCATTTCTCAGTTCTTAGACTTGATATATTGTGGTTGGCCTTATTCCCTCTTCCACATAAATACACGCTATCCAGACACAGCATTCTTTAGCCGTTGCATGAGGTTCTTTTGTAAATATACAAAGCTTAAGGCATTCTGCCTCATCCCTAATTTACACACCACCACTAGACAGTTTGGAAAAGTTATCTTTGGTCTTCCTACCTTTGCATGAAGAAAGTTTCCAGATCTCTTATCCATCTGCATTATGTCAATTTCCTTCCTTTAGTTTGCACAGCAGCCCAGTCTTACTTTAACATCACTTCATCCTTTCTTAAAAGACTTGCAATATCATAAATATTTAAAACTTCTTTTTTTAATTAATTTTTTTTTTCATTTGAAATAGGTTTCCAATTATTTACTTTGTTAAAATGGCTTCTTAAATTCTTCTCTCATTTTAATTTTTTTCAGAATAGGTGAGAACACGACACTTAAGATTTTGTAATATCCATGAAGATTTTTGTGTATTGCAGTGCAATACATGGTCCAACATATATCTGTTCCAGCTACCTACATCATTCGTGTTGTCTTTGGACAACATTGCAGTCCAGATTGCCCCCAAAATACATGAGAAAATTCAAACACTTAAAAATGGGTCTCAAAAAACTTAGAACTTCTAGATTCTCTGTCTTTTTTCTTCCCCTACCCCTCTCACTCCGTAAGAATACTACATGAATAGATAGTGATCCACATGCTTGTGGATACTTGTATTGAGTTTCAAAATATTCTAACAGAGAGCTCTGCTTACATACAAGGTTTTACGGCACTGAAGCCTTCGACTGACACCAACCTAAGCTTGAGAAGAGAGTTGATAATGGAAACAGTGAAGTGATATGCACAGACTTCAGTGAATATCTTGCCCTTTACATACAGAGTTGAGAAATGCATAATGGATTCAAGAAGTTGCTATAAATTTGTGAATAATTGTGAACGGGAATTCTGTAGTACGCTTCTTATCCCAGTATAAGTTCCTGGAAAATCCTTGATGGGTAGACATGTACCAGTTCATCTTTTGTCAGACACATATGGTGAAAAACATTTAAATTCTATTAAATCTACAGTTTCTATGAGACAGCCAATCATACTGCATGCAAAAGCAATTGACAGGTTAATTATGCAAGGTTTGAATATTTGAATCACATTTTCTTATGTGAAGTTTAAACTATTTTCTGTCTAGGTAATTGTGTTGGCACCTGACAGGTTTAGGAAAAAAATAAGAAAGAAAATATCAAAGAAATATTTCCTAGAGAAACAAATAAAGAGTCAGACTTTGTCTTGTATGTAAAGTATGCCATTTGAGACAAACATATCCTGAACTTTTCATCTGATACTGTGATTAACAGAAAATATTAACAGAGGCTTCATTCAAATGGAAATGTAACAAGAGAAATGATACAATAGAGGTGTGAAGAATAACCTCACAGTTAGATGCACACAGGAAATTTTATGATGTTTTCCTTATGAAATACTACTTCTGTTATATAGCTGCCTGTCTCCTGAAATACGTACAACAAACAGTACCAAGATGACCATGACCTCATCCCAGTGAGGTGAGGAAGTATCATTTCTATTTTATTGCTAGAAAATCTGAGACAAGTGTAATTGGGATATGTTTTGCCCAAGGTTATGGCAGAAGTGCATGTGAAAGGTAGATACAGAAAGCAGGTCTTTTCACAGTCCTATTTATTATCCAGAAATCTCACTTAATTCTTTTTCAGAAGTATTCCTGTAATCTTCTATTGACATTTATACAAAATTATATTATCTGGGCAAAGAAAATACACATATGCAT
Source organism: Oriolus oriolus (assembly GCA_013400235.1). Classification (NCBI taxonomy): domain Eukaryota; kingdom Metazoa; phylum Chordata; class Aves; order Passeriformes; family Corvidae; genus Oriolus; species Oriolus oriolus. The sequence goes on from VXBT01014009.1 coordinate 33,347, forward strand.
TTGCTCTATAATGAATTGTTCTTTTCTTCTGGTCTTGTAAATATCACCTTAGTGATATTAAGAATGTTCCCTTAGTTGTCCTGTTATCTTTTCAAATATTTTCCAATAATTTTTATAGATTCTGTCACTATCATCAAAGGGGTCTTTTTGTTTATATCATCAAGAAGTAATAAAGGAAGACCTATATCTACAAGGTGCAAGGCCTATGGCTCTGCACATTACCTGCAAAAGTTTCACTAGTCATCCTTTTTTTTCCAAAAAAAATTGTGAAATAGGACTTCAGTCTCGTTTCCATCCAAAACATAATTAGATTGACAGAGACAATTAATATTTTCTGAGGCCATTTTCATGGCCACAGAAAACTGTGTGAGGTGAAAATAAAGCATGGTGTTAATTATGGCTGTAAGATATGGATCAAACACTGCAGTTAGCAAAGGTTTTTCTTCTCAAATGTTCCAGATTCTGAAGCCTTATTGACAGTCTGGATGTTTGTTTTACTATTAGTGTAATCAAGACTATCTTTTCTTTGGGGTTTCAAGTTTATCCTGGATTTTTCCAAGAAGAAAATTTAAAGTTGATAATTGCATTAACTTTATAGGTTGCATGACTGACTAGTATAAATATATGTGTTCTGCACTTACAACACTTTATAGAGTGGAGGGTAATAAAAACAAGAATGAATTGGAGAATTTGTGAGTAGGAGATACGGACATTTGTTATGAATTGGTCTTTGTATGTGTGTATGTTGTGGTTTGAACCTGAGTTGAGTGACAAAGTTCTGAGCCAATCACTTCCCTCAATTTTGCATATCTAAAAGCAGCACAGAGGCGGGAAATTTGGCTTATTTTCCGGTTTTCACCAGAGGGTGGCCAGGCCGGGGCCCTTGTCGGGCCGGGCCGGGCTCTGCCGGGCCATGGGCCCCCTGTGCCCGCTCCCCGGTGCCGATGGCTGCGAGAGGACCCTCTTGGAACCGCGAGCAGCTGGGAGACACATCAAACTGCTGCCTGACCGAAAACCACCCGGAGCGGTTTCTGCTTTAAAGAGTTGATAAGCTTCTCTTCTCCCTCCCACACTGCTCTGAGAAAAAACCTGGCAGGAGCTAATACCCAGAAAAACCCAGAACCAGCTAGCAGCATGAAGGAAATGAGGCCTTCTCCAACGTAAAAGCCTGAGAAGAAAATTACCTTTTCAAACATGTAGGCTTCAAGGTCAGAGAGAAAGAGAAACCACCACATCACATGAGTTAGAGCTGAAGATGAACTGAAAAAAAGAGGGCAGCGGCATTTTTCCTCGCGCGTAGCTTAAATTGATTTCTTGCATGCCGTGGTAGAGACTGTAATTTCACAGACTGTTCTATATCTCTCTAAGACGTGGGGGGAAAAGAGAATTCTATGTGCAGCCTGCAGAAGAAGAGATGTGGCCACCTCAGGCCACTTGGAGCTGTAAAAGACTTTTTAAGAATTCTGTGGAGCCGTTGCTTTTCAGGCTGAAGTTTTGCTTATCCTTAAAAAGGTAATACCCCATGTATAGCTCGCAAAAACAGTGTGGGAAGACTGCAGTGTTAAAAGAGAGAGAGAGATGTTACAGCAGCAGGGTATTTCTCCGGGTGGGACTCTGTTTTGCTGGTAGCAGTTTGGGAACCACGAAAGCAGAAGAAACCGCTTTTTTTTTCAAATATAGAAGAGACTTTTAAAACCTGCATCTGACCGATATTATATGTTGTTGTCTTTTGTACACATTAGGCAAAGTGGGAGGTACTGGAGGGAGAAAAAGGGGGTTTTTGCTTTAATCTCTTATTATTTCTTTTAACTTTTAATCTTGTTAGTAATAAACTTCTTTATATTCTTTAAAGTTTGTGCCTGCTTTCCCTACTTCTAATTCTTATCTCACAAAAGGTTAAAAGCTGCAAATCAAACCACTACACTTAATTGGTGTTTCTGCCCGGTTTCAAACTAAACCCACTACAGTGTAGTTTGCAAAAAATAACTTAGTTACAGGGTTTTTTATGTGATATTTAGGCAATGTTTCTCACAAGTCCTTAGACTGATAGCAGAAGAACTGGGTCCTCTGGGGGTATACGAAGTTTTGTGATAGGTTTTAATGCTCTCAAATTTGGATGCATTTATTACATATTATATATATACCGCAGGTCTTTCTCTGAGTGGCTTGTTTCTACAATAAAGTCTTTCCATATGGCAGCAAATAACTTACATTCTCTGCATTCATTTATACACCTTTCTAGACACTTCATGAATTTCCTCCTTTTTCCTGAAAGAGCAAACACTTTGCATATGCTACACACCTTTCACTAGCTACTAGACCATGTCAGAATGGTAACAGTTGCAACTGAGATGGAAAAACAGTTTCCATTATAAGTCCCTATATTACCCATTTTCTAACAAAATATTCTCTTAAACCATTAAAAATCTGCTATTTTTTTTTTTTTTTTTTTTTTTACTTA